>JAVJIF010031544.1:0-80000 GCA_038442645.1 Agave tequilana | reverse complement strand
AATAATAATATATTAACATGCTTGTTTTGAAATATTGTAGATTATGTATACTCATAATTGCAATTTGTAGATATATAGTAGTTGATTACAGTTAAAAAAAGTAGAGAAGAGTTTATTTGGTTAAAAAATTTGAGAAGAGTTTATTTGATTAAAAATATAATATAGATAATTGATTAAGTAGAGAAGAGTTTATTTGGTTAAAAAAATTTGAGAAGAGTTTATTTGATTAAAAATATAATATAGATAATTGATTATGTAGAATCCACCTACTTAAATAATTAAAAATTATAGAAGAGTTTAATTGTTTATGATAGCTCTAACTTTCAAAATCTGCCGCTCTAATTTCTGAATCTACCTAGAAATATGTGCTGATTATTTTTACTTTTATTGAAATAAGAATCACACTGATATCTGACATTACAAGAATGGATCAAATTGACGGGTTGTTTGAAGATTATTTAGCTGTTATTGTCACATCGCAGTAGTAAAGATTGTTGTAACTTGCTATATTATCTTTGATTGGGGAGATGAGCATATTCTTCATGAACCAAGTCTTGTGAGGACCCTACTGCGTGAGGCCCACATGCATCGATTATTCTTTGGAGGGAGAACAAACACATATGATCATCTTAGGATAGATAGAGGTTCATTCTTCAATCTTACGATAATGTTGTGCAATGGTGGGAGCTTGAGGGACATAACACTTCGTGTTTATCGAAGAGCAACTCGCGAGTTCCTTCACATTGTGGGACAGAATGCCAAAAATTTGGTTGTTGTTAGTGTCCACTTTATATGTTCTCGGGAGAACATTTCAAGATACTTTAACGACATTCTGAGTGCAATATTATGTCTATGTCCTTTATTAATGAAGCAATCCGGAGGTGACACGGTAGAAGAGATATTTACTTGGGCTACCTGGTTTCTTTACTTTTGTTGGCCAAAAGGTACAATAATTTTTTACTTTGATGATTATAAAACTCACGTGGTTTGTGATACTAATTATCTTAAAGAGTTTTTTGGTACACATGATTTTCAAGATTGAGAAGTTCAACTACAAAAGAAAATTCGAGTATCGAACCCGAGCTCAAAGAAATCAAATTTTGGAAAAGTCCACTTGAAGACTTCAAAGTGTAAATCTAATCTTATATTATGCAAGATATTTAGTTTGTTAAACTTTGAAGTAGAAGATAGATGCTCAAGTTATCACACACGCATATTAATTTTTACAGTTTTAAGTTTTGAAAATGTTTAGAAAAAGTATAAAAATATATAATTTTTCATATATAAACAAAACAATTTTAGGTTATTATTATGTTTTACAAAAGATTTAGAATTATAAAAATATATATAATCTTTACTTTATATCAAAAGTATTTTTAAATAAAAAAGAGAGACTATTTTTGGGCTTCTGTCGGTCGACAGCACGGTCGGCAATATGGCAGAGGAAAGGATCTCTCGGTCGATCGAGCGATTGACCGAACTTGCACAAACCTAGGCATTTGCCCTTGGCTCTGAGCCCGATCGATCGCCCGGTTGACCGTAACACTGAGTCTTTAGAACTCATTCTGGACAGCCGACCGCACAGTCGACTGCTAGAATTGAGCTCAACTCTAAGCTCAAAGTTCTACTCTGGTCGGTCGACCGCCTGGTCGACTGACTACAATGGCTAATTGATATTAGCCTAAGCTAGTAGGCAAACATGGCTGTTTTGAACTATAATGGCTATTTTCCTATACAAACCTGATTCATTCTTAACGGCTATTTTATGATTTTAATAATTTTAACATGTTTTAATTACTGAGTTTTGCTGAAATTAAGTCTCTACTCTTGTCCTATAAATAGGGAAGATTAGGGATGCATTATATATCAAGAATTTCAAAAGGAAATCAAAAAGTTTTCAAAGTTTCAAGTTTGCAGTTCTAGTACTCAAAAATCTCTTTCTTTTTGTTTTTCTCACACTTTTCTTGAGCTATCATTCTCTACATCAAGCTATAGAAAAATTTAATAGATATTGTTTGTGATCTTGTGAAGATCACCAAGTGTTGTAAACCATTATTCATTGAGAGCTCCTCTTGGTAGGAGGGTTGTATTGTGGAGATGCGGCTCCAAATCTTATGGGATCAAGTTCAGTTGTAATCGAGATCAATTATAGTAGATTCCTTCATTATGGGGAAGGCAGGGATATAGAGCAAATGGCTCAAACCTCAATAATAATTTTTTGTCTTTGTGATTGGCTTGCATTTGATCTTTCTAACTTTTTCTCTCCTTTATTTGTTGAAATATTATACTCATAGTTTTGGTTACTCTTACAATATAATTTGTTTGAACTCTCTATACATCAAAAAAGCAATAATGCACCTCAACTCTTATTTTAAGAGGAATCACGAGGAGATGCTCAGAACCCTTTATCGGGTATACAGTTTCATTGCTTGATTGTCGTAGTTGTTTATAAATGTGGTTTAATTTTCGCTTCAGTTTACTATATCACCTATTCATTGGTATCAGAGCCTAGACTCTTGTTTATAGGTTTCATCACCTAAAAGTAATCCTATTTGATCCATCATTTTTCTTGTTACACTCATATGGTGGATAATCACTCAAGTTTGATGTACTTAACTTTCTCATTTGAAAAGTTAATATGACCGTTTTCCTACAATCGTTAGTATTTACCTGTAACAAAGGTATTACCAGACCGTTTTTTCCCTAATGGTGACGAAGACAATAGTCCGATACGACAGTTAAGAAATTTGAGGCCAATGCTAAGACCTACTATGTGAAAGTACATCTAGAAGTCGGTGAATAGGTGTAATGCTAATCAAATGCAGAAATGCACTAATTAAAAATGAATGGTGCAAACGGTTAACCCAAATCAAGAAGTGAAACCAGATTCTCTATTAAGGGCTATAAAACTTCTCTTCTATATTCCTCTAGACAATGAGTTGAGATGCTCAATTGCCTTCTTGATTTAGTGAGTAAAAAATGACAAGTAGAGATGATGCGAGAAATGAATATCAAGTGCAATGAAAATAAAAATACAAGTGTAAACAATAGCAAATAAAGTAAGAGAGAAAGTAATCACAAAAATAAGGGATTTGTTTCGAGGATCGAGCACAAAATTTTATGTCCCCGCCTTCACCACGTGAAGGGTTTCATTATCTACTAAAAATCTTTCACAAAGGAATCTTCACAAAGGAACTATAAGGTTTACACAAGACCGGAGTATACAACTCCAACTCTCAATCCTCTACACAAGATATAGCACAAAGCTAATGAGGTTTATAAGCTCTTAGTGACCACAAAAATCACAAACACTCTCTTTTATAACTTTCTACGATATAGAATGAGAAGTGCGGCTCAAGAATTTTTGTGAAAGAAAAAATTCAGTTGAAATGAATGAATTTAAGAGCAGAAAACTTGTAGAAATTGATTTGAAAATGAGAGCACTTGAAATAAGAAAACTTTAAAACTTTCTCTTTTAAATAACTTGATTTTTCAAAATATTTCTCAAAATCAAAAGATGTTTAATCCTCTCCAAATAAACTATATATATAGGCAAGTGATAAATATAATTAGAAGGGTCAATCTGGGCATTAGGAGGGTAATTAAACCCAAAAAAGGCAAATATACCTATTGGAGAAAAAGTTAAAATTTCAGAAATTTAAAAACTAGTTGTTACTGTAACTGTGACAGGACTTTGATCAATCGACTGCTCAACTGGTTGCCTAAAAACAAAAGTAACCGTTAAGCGTCAGTCGACCACCCCATCGTCCGATTGAACAGAGACTTGGGTGCTCCAAAAGTTTGTCAGTCAGTCGACCGCCTCGTCAACTTCTAGGTTTGACGGTAAACCTGTCGGTCGTCCGACAAATGTGCACATGCACAAGTGCACAAACTTCCAGTTATGCATTTTTAATGCAATGGTCTGGCCGATTGATTGGTCGACCGACCCGGCCCAAAAACCATTTTAAATAAAGTTTTTGATATGAAATTTATTTTTAATATTTTGAACCAGTTTGGATTTAATTTGGCAACACATAGGCTATGAGATACATGTTTGAAATAAGATATAAAAATTTGAAAAATATAGGACATGTATCAAAACCAATCCTTGTAAAATACGAAAATCAAAAAACTATAATGAAAACCTGTATTTTGTGTGTGACTTCTTGAGCATCAATTCTACATTCTACACTGAAACATTCTATTTTCTTACATGATTCTATAAGTTTTCAAGTAATCTTCAAGTGGACTTCTCCAAAAGTCAATCTTGATCGTCCGAACTTGAATCCCATCCTTGAGTGATCTTTAGACTTGAACACCTTCTTTTTGAGGAAGAGTAAAACAAATATCCTTTGAACCTAAACACTTAAACTTGATTAGTGCCGAATAACTTCATGTGGTTTGTAATCATGAAAACAAAAATCAGAGAGTGTACCTTGGGCCAACAATCTCCCCCTTTTTGATGACGACGAAACACATGAGTTATTAAAGCCAAACAAAATAAAGAGCTTAGAAAGCTCCCCCTAAAATCATGCTTATCTATCAAGTTCAATCATTCATGACTAAATTATATAGCAATAACAAAGCAAGTCATGTGTATATAGGTATAGATGTGCAATATAGAACATTATACATAAACAGACCAATCTCCTTCCATGCCTCCAACCACCAAATAATAAGTATACAATGAAGAGTAAGAACCCAATAACAAACAAAGAAAACATTGCATACAAATATGAGAATGAAGAATAGAGGTAATTGCTAAATTATAAATCTTCTCAAATGAATAACTCATAAGTCTTCTCTTTTCAAATAAATAACTCATAAATCTTCTCCCCTTTTTTTGTCATATATCACAAAAGGGCACCAAATAATCAAATCCAAATGTAAATTAAAAGTAGTATACAAACTTAAAGTAGTAAATTTTAAAGAATATGTATACTAAACGATACCAATTTAAATATAAACATGAATACTAATTAAATGAAAATTTCATGAATCCATAATGCAAACATTCAACTCACCACAAATGAAAAAATCTATTATAATCAAGTGGCTTAGTAAAAATATCCTCGATTTAAAAATTGATAGAAACAAATCAATTTCAATATCTCCTTTTTCATAATGATCTCTAAGAAAGTGATATCGAATCTCTATGTGCTTAGTCTTACTATGTTGATTTGTATTCTTGATCATATGAATGACACTAATATTACACAACATATTTATTATGATCATAATGCAAATTATAATTAAGGAGAGTATGTTTCATCCAAAGGACTTATGTATAACAAGCCCCGGCCGCAACATACTCCTCCTGGCTATTATGAGGGCTACAGAATTTTGTTTCTTGAAAGACCATGAAACAAGACAGTTTTCAAGAAATTAACAAGTTTCACTAGTGCTCTTCCTATCACTCTACAAGCAATATAGTCAGCATCTAAATAATTCGTCATTGAGAATTGTCCGATCTTCGAATACCACATGTCCATTCTAATAGTGCCCTTATGATATCTAATAATGCGTTTTACCGCAATTAAGTGAGACTCTTTAGGACAAGATTGAAATCTAGAATATAAACATACACTAAACATAATGTCTGGCTTACTAGCCATCAAGTAAAGCAAGATACTAATCATGCTTTAATAGGGTTTAATGTCAATAATTTTACCTTGTTCATCTTTGTCAAGCGTAGTTGTGGTAGCCATGAGAGTCTAGCTTATCTTTGCATCTTCTAGCCTAAATTTCTTAATAAGCTCTCTTGTATACTTGGCTTGATTGATGAATATTGATCGGTCGCTAATATTGCACATTCATTATCATATTCTCATACTTATTATAGAATAAACTTTACTTTTTCCTAATTATTGTTTAATTTATTTGCAGGCCCATTATTAAATGAGAGGGAAGAGAAACGAGCCCAAAGCCCATCAAATTCTGATTTAAATCAGAATTAATTTGAAGTCAGTAAATCAGGGCAGATCAGGTCGATTCAGATTGGTTGAAAATTAATTTAAAAAATATATCTCTTCAAATCAATCGGTTAACGAACAAAGGCCGTTTCGTCAAATCCAGGAGCTGAAACGAGAAATCTAGAATCAGATAAAATAATCTCTCGAAATCAGCGACCCCCACCATTTGGGTGTGGCCACCTGGCCACGCCCAGGCCGCGGAAACGCAGCCAAAGACGCATTTTTGCGGCTTTGTTGCAACAGTTGGGGGGAGCGTTTTCTCCCCCTATCTTCGTACGCCCTCCCCGTTGGGTTTTACCTATAAGTATTGGGTTTTTCAGAGCGTACAGGGAACGATGATGTAGAGATAGAATTTAGTCCACTTTTTCATTCTTTTTAGTATAGGTTTTTGTTTTTCTTTTTATGTAATTTTCAGTTTTCATTTATGTAATTCAAAGAAGATCAGAGTTTCATAGGAAAATGAGAATGAAGCTTGTGCTGAGAGTAATACCGGTGTAAGTTGTTCTTCTTTTCTCTTATTGCTATAAAATCGAATCTATAGTTACCTTTTTTATGTACTTTATTTTGTGTTCTTCTTCTTCTTTTTTTCTACTTCTCTCTTTCTTGTACCAATTGCTATCCAAGTGAGTCTTATAACATCGAAAGAGCCTTGCCTTTGCGAGTGCCACCGATACCTCATGATGATAGATTTTAGTCTCCGTCTGTACTATTTCATGCTTGTTTTGTCTTGATGATATAATATGGAAGAGACAAGAATCAACTCTTATGGCTGATTGCCTCCACTTCAAGGTAACATTGTCGCCAAAGATTCAAGGTAAGCTTTTGGTCAAAAGAGGTAAGTAATTATTTTAATTTCTTTCTTTTAACTTTTAGTGTAAATTACCAACACCACAATCTTTCAAATCTCTTTCACTCTTTTTCAATTTCTTTGTGCATATCACTTTTATTTTCTCCACCTTCTTATTCTATCACTTTCTTCCAAACTTAACTTTAACTCCATTTTCTTTTTCTTTTTAAGAACTAAAAGAAGATCTTTAATCATTCTTTGTAACCTAAAAGAGAACTTATTAAAAAGCTTCCATCGCTAGTCTCTCCTTATGGATCACGACCCGCATAGCCACTTGCTATAGTGGTAGAATTAAGTACTTGCACATTCTATTCCTAAAGTTCTGAAATTTTGTATTTGTGTGCAGGTAAAACTTCAATCAAATTTTGGCGCCGTTGTCGGAGGGGGACGGTAAGTTATTCTCTTTTTAGATTTACATTTTTGGTTAAGTTTCTTCTTTGTTTTTAGTGTACAGATTTAACAACAAGGAATTTTTGCTGTAATGGATATATAAGTGGCTCTGAACTCTGCTCAAGAAAGCAGAGCTCAGAAGCGCTCAGATTTGCTACATTCTTATGGCAATCTGAGTGGACTACTAACCTATATTTTCTGCAGGTTGGCTGAATTGCATAGTTTAATATCTATAGCATTTATCTCCTTATTTGACTCACTGTACATATATTTCTAACACAATAGTAAAAAGTTGATTGTAAATGCTAAAAAAGATTTAGACTTTGCATTTAGGCACATGTCTATTTCATTACATTTACTATTTACTGTTGAAGAGTGCTGGAGCCAAGGTATGTGTACATAGCATTTAGTATAAGATTCATTCTTGTATGAAATATTACTTGAGTGTTACTTTTTTCTATATACTTGTACACTGCACTAAATTGATTTAAGGGCTTGTCTTATAAACAAGCTAAGGTTGGGGAAGTTAATACCCTCCCTTAGCCCACAAACAATATCCTCACTCATTAACCCAAGCCTAATTAAAACTGAGTAGACGTTGGCCCTAGGGACATCTCGGACTCAAATAGGAGACTACCTAAGTGGGAAGTTGATTTGAATCTGACTCTTGCCAAATCGATGACTAAGGTTAGGGATTGAGAGGCGAAAGCCCGAGGCTGATGGTTTGGCTTAATTAGGCCCGTCGTTTTGCGCGGATACCTCCCACCAATCTTGCCCCTACCTGGCTGATTACCTTGTGGTCAGATTCAACAATATACTCCCCGTAGATAGTCTAACCAGTAGAAGTCGTCTAGGTCTAAAGTTTACCCTAACATAGGTTAGATTATTTTCTTTTTATTTGTTTGCTTTTTTGTTTGTTTTTCTTTATTTGTGTTTGACATTTCCTTGTGATATGGCTTATAATAATAATTTTAATGGTAATCCATATTACACCCCGACCTCTTTTTCGGATATTACCAATCCGACATATCATAACTTTAACCAACTCAGTGTGTCGGATTGGTCTTATCCGAGTCAATATAACTCATACCCCCAATCTTATGACCATAATTTTAAAATAATTTCAATTCTTCACAGAGTCAATAGGGATTCACCTCCCCTGAGTCCAATGTTCAACCAACTTGTCCTCCTTATTCACCTTGTCCACAATATTTTCAAGATTCATACTCAGTTTCACCAGTTCAAAATAGAAAACCATCAATCTTGAAAATGAGTTTGCGTGAGTCCAAGCAACAATTACAAAATCTGACGGACTTTCAATTTCACCACAAATTTCAAAACAATACTTCATCTTTTCAAGTCCACTCGCAATGAAACGATGAACCAATCGACTATGAAAAAATGCTTGAGCCATGACGCAGGTTCAAATCGCTCGTGATCATGACATAGATCTAATAGTCCAAACTCTCCATTCTCACCGTTTGACCATTTCTGATGTCACTAAACATTCTGTTAGAGCCGAAGAATCATGTTGTTTTGAAAAATAAGATTCCATTTCAGTACACCCATTTAAACTAGCCCAAACTCTAAATTTTAAAAATGACATTGACAGTTTGATAAGTTATCCCTTTCTTGAATTGAATTTGAGAATGAATATGATCCTGAACCTCAACTTGGTGATTCAATTCTACTTCTTGATTCAATAATGACTCCAGTGTCTTCACCTGATTTCAATCTTTTTCTGAGTCAATATTGGATCCTGTGTCAATTCATCATGAAATTGAATTGCCAATCTTTTATGATCATCATATTGAACTTGACCATTTTCATACTTTTGAAAGTCCCATTGACAAATTGGCAAGTTCTTATTTTCATGAAATTGAACTCAATGAGAAATGTGACCTAGACTCTCAAATTTGTGATCCAATTCAAATTCCTGTATCAATATTGACTCCTATTTTGTTACCCAACTTGAGTAATTTTTTAGAGTCAGTTTTGATTCCCACAACTGTCATTCTTGAACTTGAATTATCATTGTTAAGTTACATTCCGTTGTTAGGAAATGAATGTGGATTTGAGTTTCACCTTCTTAATTTGGACCCACTTCCTGAACCAATCTCGACTCCTGAATCTTTACTTTACTTAAGTCACTTTCCTGAGTCGGTATTAGTTTCTGTACTTCCTAAATCAAGTCAATCATTCCATCTTTTCACACTCCATTTTGGGACAAGGGTGTTGATAAAATTGACTCCGAAATTATTTGTGAAATTTGAAAATTAGATCGGGTAAAATTCTTAATAAAAATCATTCATATATACATCATTTTAGTGGGTTATGTTAGAGAGGTTTCTAGTGGGTTATCTAAACTGCACGCAAAGTCGATTGGGCTGCATTTCGTGGACCAATCAGACCACCACCGAAACCACCACCTTAAGGTAGTATTTTCCTTCCCTTTTTTCTTTTTCATGCCTCTATGCATTAATTCATACATTGAGGGCAATGCATGAGATAGGTGTGGGGGAGGGTTCTAACATAACTTAAGTTTTCTTTTTATTATTAGGTTTTCTTTATATTATTAAAAAAAATTACTTTTAAAAATTTTTTGAAAATAGAAACAATATTTTGACATATTTTTTTGTAAGAAATTAAGTCAATTTTAAGGAATAGGAGAATTATGATTAGGATTTCTTATACTTGGTCAAAATAAGATTATTTGTTTGATTTTTAAGGTTAGGAAGAAAATTTGTGAAAGTAATTTAGTCTTGATTTTTATCTTAAAGATCTACATATTTTATACACTTACACACTTAGGGTTCAGAAACAATGATTCTTATGCCTTATAAAAAAAAGAAAAAAGAATATATATATAAATCCTCTGATTAAGCTGGGTATTTGTGCCTCATAAAGTATAAGTATTCACGCCTAAAAGCGGTGCATATAATAAAATCCTTAGTTCTATGGCCTTATTTGCTCGAGTTCTCAAGTCCTTGAGGTGTTTTCTCACAAGGTGCCCTAAGACTGTTTGGTTTGGGAGTCACCGATTAAAGGCTCGTTACACAAGCAAATTAGAAAGCCTAATAGAACTAAGAAATAATACCACAAAAAATAAATAAATAAGGCATAAGTGTTAGAGTTAAAGAACCCTTAGTCAAAATTTCAAGGTCATAAAGGTACATATGACTTAGGGTAAAGCAATAGACTAGATGAGAAGTACAATTTGACTCCTTACTTTGATTGATAACAAATTTTTGAATAGAGACTAAGTTTAGGAATGAAAATTTCTATTTTCCTATAACTTATAAATTACTTAATATTACAATAATATTTCAAATATTTTTCTTTCAAAATGTGTTTTCAAAATACTAACATTTTTCTCTTTCTTTACGGATTTTATGGGTGTAATCTACTGAAAACCCTTACAAGACAAAACTCGTCTTCTAGGAAAAACCAAGAAGTTTAACGGCTTGTTGCATATGCTTAGCGCAATCGCGTGACCTGCGAAAGTGGTTTAGTAATTTTTTGTTTAGTTGTTTTGCTCGAGGACGAGCAAAAGATAGGTATGAGGGTGTGATCGGTCGCTAATATTGCACATTCATTATCATATTCTCATACTTATTATAGAATAAACTCTACTTTTTTCTAATATTGTTTAATTTATTTGCAGGCCCATTACTAAATGAGAGGGAATAGAAACGAGCCCAAAAGCCCATCAAATTCTGATTTAAATCAAAATTAATTCAAAGTCAGCAAATTAAGGCAGATCAGGTCAGTTCAGTTCGGTTGAAAATCAATTAAAATATATCTCTTCAAATCAATCGGTTAAAACCAACGATCAAAGGCTATTTCGTCAAATCTAGGAGCTGAAACGAGAAATCCAGAATCGGATAAAATAATCTCTCAAAATCAGGGACCCCCACCATTTTGGTGTGGCCACCTGGCCACACCCAGGCCGCGAAAACGTGGCCAAATCCACATTTTCGCGGCTTTGTTGCAACAGTTGGGGGAGCGTCTGCTCCCCTTATCTTCGTACGCCCCTCCTCGTTGGGTTTTACCTATAAATATTGGATTTTTCAGAGCGTACAGGGAACAATGATGCAGAGATAGAATTTAGTCCACTTTTTCATTCTTTTTAGTGTAGGTTTTTGTTTTTGTTTTTATGTAATTTTCAGTTTTCATTTATGTAATTCAGAGGAGATCAGACTTTCATAGGAGAATGAGAATGAAGTTTATACTGAGAGTGACACTGATGTAAGTTGTTCTTCTTTTCTCTTATTGCTATAAAATTGAATCTATAATAATCTTTTTTATGTACTTTATTTTTGTTTTCTTCTTCTTCTTTTTCACTTCTCTCTTTCTTCTACCAATTGCTATCCAAGTGAGTCTTATAGCATAGAAAGAGCCTTGTCTTTGCGAGTGCCATTGATAGCTTATGACGATAGATTTCAGTCTCAGTCTGTATCATTTAATGCTTGTTTTGTCTTGACGATGTAATATGGAAGAGACGAGAATCAACTCTTATGAGCTATGCGCTGATTACCTCCACTTCAAGGTAACATCGTCGCCAAAGATTCAAGGTAAGCTTTTGGTCAAAGGAGGTAAGTAATTATTTTTAATTTCTTTCTTTAACTTTTAGTGTAAATTACGAACACTACAATCTTTCAAATCTCTTTCACTCTTTTTCAATTTCTTTGCACATATCACTTCTATTTTCTCCACCTTTTCATTCTATCACTTTCTTCGTAACTTGACTTTAACTTCATTTTTCTTTTCTTTTTAAGAACTAAAAGAAGATTTTTAACCATTCCTTGTAACCGAAAAGAGAACTAATTAAAAGCTTCCATCGCTAGTCCCTCCTTGTGGATCACGATCCGTATAGCCACTTACTATAGCGGTAGTATTGAGTACTTGCACATTCTATTCTTAAAGTTCTGAAATTTTATATTTGTGTGCAGGTAAAACTTCAATCAAATATCCCATCACCCCTTTGCCTGATTTGACATCTAAGAAAATAGTTGAGCTCCCTATCATATTCATTTCAAACTCTTCCTTCATGCATGATTCAAAATTCTTATAAAGCTTTTCATTAGTAGATCCATAAATGATATCATCAACATATATTTGCAGTATCAAGATATCATTATCTACATGCTTTGTAAAAAGGTGGTTCAACTTTACCTTTAACAAAACAATTGAAAATAAGAAAACTTACTCAATCTTGTTAGCCCAAGGGTAGAAATCACCAGTTTCTTCTTTTAATGATAACAAAATGTATGTGGTTATTGATCGAGCCAAACCTACATAAGAAAAATACAGACTTTTATAATAGTGCTAGGTCCTCAATTCTACAGTGTAGCCTAGAGCTAACAGATCATAATCCATAAGGAGGGACAGTAATGGAAGCGCTGTGTAAGTTTCTTCTTTTAATTTATCAAAACTAGTTAATACTTATCTTCTCAGTTTATAAAAAAAATAAAAATGTTAAGTTAAGTTAAGAAGAAGATGGAAGAAGAAGAGATGGTGGTGGTGTTGTTGTTTTAATTATAAAAGAAAAAGAAACAAAAAGAGAGAAAGAAAAGTGTTGATGCAAAAATCAGAAATAAAAGAAGAATACTTATTTCTATTGTTTGAATCATAACGAAAATTTACCTTAACATGAAGTAAAGCGAAAAAATAAAAAAGAATAAAGGAAAGCAAGGCTTTGGCGAGATCAAACACAACGAAGAAAAGTGAGAAACCTCCATTGATTGTCACCTTCAATATAAACTTCTTGAAGAAAAAATTACAATAATGTCACTCTATAATAGCTCTTCCTCTCTTTTGAACATGTAACTCTCTCTAGCCTAAAAATAAAATAAAATAAAGAAAACAAAAATTACATTGAAGAAGAAAAAACAACCTTAAACTAAATCTCTCTCAGGAGTGATGTCCTTTCTGCCTTCGAGGTATGAGGGTATTTATAGGAGAAAACCAGAGGCATAGAACACATTTGTAGATAGGAAGAGCTGTATATTTTTGAATTTGAATTCTCCCTTATCTCCAAACTTGATATGATTTATTTAAAAATTCAATTCTGATCTGCAACTTGTTAGCGTATTGATTGTTGAATATCACTTATCAAATAATAGAAGTGGAACAAGTGATGAACAGAAGAATTGTAGCTCTTTAAGTCTTTGTTCTGTAGCTTTTTAAATCATTAGATTTGAGTTTCAATAGCATAAGTTATGACTAAAATGCTAAACTGTATCCAGCCTAAATCCGAATTTAAATTGATTCATCTCATCTGTTGATCTTCTCTCTATCCATTTATCCTCTTTAATTTTCAGTTTGTCTTCTAGAATTGATAAAATATACATTTATATTCAGCAAAACCGATAGGGCTTTTAAACAATCCATTTTTCTTTGAAATTAAATGATATTATCTTATCTGATATATCCAGCTTCAGATAAGATAGCTTCTAGAACCTTTGGATTTGAATCGATCCCCTTTCTTTTGAACTTTTGAATTTAATTGGATAAATTTCATGATTATCTTCTCCCTATTATACCCTGCATGAATTAGGACATTAAGACAATTTATTTGCAATATTCATTACATAATATATATAGGAATGTAATAATATTTATGCAATATATATGTCCAAACACACCCCCACACTTATCTTTTGCTCGTCCTCGAGCAAAACAAAGAGAAAGAAAAACTAAACTGACTAAACCTAACTCACTTTCGTAGAATTCACGGTTGCACTTAGCAAGTGCAACAAGTCGTTAAACCTCTAAGTTACCCTTAGAAGACAAGTTTTGTCTCGTGAGGTTTTCAGTGGATTGCACCCACAAAATCTATAAAGAAAAAGAAATGAATTGTTAGTTTTTTTTTTGAAAACACATTTTGAAAGAAAAAAATATTTGAAGTATTAATGTAAAATTTCAAGTAATCTATAAGTCATAGAATTATCAAAACTTAGTCATTACTAAACTTAGTCTTTATTCAAAAACTTATTTTCAATCAAGGTAAGGATTAAAATTGTATTTCTCATCTAGTCTATTATTTTACCCTAAGTCATATGCATCTTGTGACCGTGAAAATTTGGTTCAGGATTCTTCAACTCTAACTCTTATTCCTTATTATTATTTTTTTAATTTATGGCGGTAATATCCTTAGCTCTATTAGGCTTTCTAATTCGCCTATATAACGAGCCTTAGTCGGTGACTTCGAAGCCAGATGATTTTAGGACACCGGGTGAGAAAACCCCCAAGGACTTAGGACTCAAGCAAACAAGCCTACAAAACGAAGGATTTTTATTTATATGAACCACTTTTAGGCGTGAATGCTTATGCTTTATGAGGCACAATTACTCAGCTTATTCAGAGAATTTTTTGATATATGTGTGTGTGTGTGTGTGTATTATATAAAGCATAAGAATCTTTGTTTTAGAACCCTAAGTGTCTAAGTGTATAAAGTATGCTTATTTCATTAAGGTAAAAATCAAGACTAAATTACTTTTTCAATTTTTCTTTCTAACCTCAAAATCAAACAAATAATTTTATTTTGATCAAGTATAAGAAATGCTAATTATGATCATCTTATTCCTTAAAATTAATTTAATTTTTTACAAAAATAAGTCAATGTATTATTTTTCTTTTCAAAAAGTTTTAAAGAAAGAACTTTTTTTTAAAATAGTGAAGTTAACATGTTAGTAAACCCTCCCCCACACCTAACTCATGCATTGTCCTCAATGTATGAATGAAATGCAATAATACATGAAAAAAGAGAAAGGGAAGGAAAATTATCACCTCAAGGTGGTGATCCAGTGTTGGCCTTATTGGGCCAAGTGTTTCTGCCCAATTTAGATACTGTGAATTTTCATGAAACTCACCTTTTATGACCTTTTTCTTTTTAAATTTTTATATTCCCCAATATGAATAGGATCATGCAAGATCCTAGCATGAAATTTTTCTTAGTTATATGACCAATCTTGGGGTATCATCACGGAGTCATATTGATCTAAACCTTGGTCCAACAATGAAATGTGATTTTGTGGAATGGATGACTTAGGCTCAACAATGAAAGGAATGGGAACCGATACTGACTCGGGAATAAAACTCAAATCAAGTTTAGGTTCAAGAGTCAGAGTTGGTTCATGGGTTTGGTCCAAATCATAAAATTAAAGTTCACATTCATTTCCCAACAATGGAATATGACTATCCAATATAGTTGGTTCATATTCAAGCACTACGGGGATAGGAATCAGTGTTGGCTTTGGAACTGGCTTCAAATCGGGTAAGAAAATCAGAGTCAGCATAGATTCAAAAAGTGGAATTGAATTATAACATTGAGAATCGGTATGACATTCATCTTCAAGTTCAATCTCATTGAAATGAAAATTTGTCAATGGGTTAATATTGGTCAAGTTCAAAGTTTTGTGGTGAAATTGAATCTTGGTTAAAATCTCCAAAATACCATGATTTTTCGTCAATATGGTTAGGAGAATAAGGAGTGGTCGAAAATGTGTTAGGCAGAGTTTCCTCATTCCTGTGATTAATTGTATTGACCAAATGACTCACTTTTGCTTCAAGCCTATTAACATATTTGAGAAAATCCATTTGGGATTGAATACATTCATTTTGGGATTGAATCATGATTCCATTTTTTTTAAGTTAACAGGTTCTTCTTGTTGTGATTAGACTTGAAAATTAGAGTAAAGATCTTGGATTTGAGAATTGTTTGGGAGAATTGAGTCCGCTATGATTTGTACTTGTCGTGTGGACTCAAGGAGTGCTTCAAAGGTCATTTCTAAAGAAGATTTCTCTTCTATAGGTTGGTCTTGGTATGGATTATATGAAGTTATTTGTTGGTAAGGTTGTTGATAGTAAGACTCGGGGAAGTTGTATCCCAACTGACTCAGTGAAGAGTGGTGATGATTGTCTCATTCTTGTTCATAGTACTGAGATTGGGGCATATATTGATTAGGATAAGACCAATCTGGCATACTTGGTTGGTTAGAATTATGTAATGTTGGGTTGGTAATATCTGAATTGAAAGAGGTTGAGGTGAAATGTGGATTTGAGTTATAATCAGAATAATTGTAATTATAATTCATTTTCATAAGAACAAACAAAAACAAACAAACAAACAAAAAAGAAAATAAAGAAAAATCTAGCCTACTTTAGGGTAGAGCTTAGACCTAAACGACTCCTAACTGTTGATTATCCATAGGAGGTATATTGCAGAACCTGACCACAAGTTAATCAGCCAGGTAGGGGCAAGATTGGTGAGAGGTATCCGTGCCTAAGCAGCAGGCCTAATTATGCCAAACCACCAACCTTCGGGGTTTCGCCCCTCAATCCCCAACCTTAGACACGAGTTTGGCAAGAGTCAACTTCTAACAACTTCCCCCTTAGGTCAATCCCTATTTGAGTCCGAGATGTCCCTAGGGCCAACGTCCACTCAATTTTATATTAGACTGGGTTAGTGAGTGAGGAGATGATTTTTTGGGCTAAGAAAGAATAATGACTTTCCCACCTTACCTTATTTAAGGATATGCCCTTAGTCTTTTTAGTGCAGTGTACAAGTTTAAAACAAAAGGTAACATTCAAGCAATATGAATCACTCAAAATATGTTTTCTAAACTATATGCAATGTATACATACCATTGCTCTAGCACTCTTCAACAGTAATGTAAAGAAACGAAATAGCCAGATGCCCTAAGATGCAGGAGTCTAAACGTTTTTTAGCATTTACAAAGCAACAAGTTACTGTTGACTAGAAATATATACAGAGTGAGTTAAACAAATAAATTATTAACTGCAGAGAGATAATTTCTAAAAAGCAACCTGCAAGAGACTACAGTTAGTAGTTCACCACAGTTGTGGGCTCTGATGCTCTGCCTTCTTGGACAGAGGCACAGAGTAGCAATATGTCCATAGCAGCTCCTAATTTTCTGTAATTAGCCCCTATACACCAAAATAAAGAAAAAAAGAGATTAATTCGTTAAAGTAAATTAAAAAGAAAGAAAACTTACCGTCCCTCCCCAATAACGGTGCCAAAATTTTGATCGAGCCAAACATGCACAAGAAAAATATAGACTTTTAGAACAGTGCTAGGTCCTCAATTTTACTGTGTAGCCTAGAGCTAAGGGTCGTAATCCACAAGGAGGGACAGTATGGAATCGTTATGTAAGTTACTTCTTTTAATTTATCAAAACTAGTTAATACTTATTTTCTCAGTTTATAAAAAATAAAAATATTAAGTTAAGTTAAGAAGAAGATGGTAGAAGAAGAGATGGCAGTGGTGTTGTTATTTTAATTATAAAAGAAAAGGAAACAAAAAGAGATAAAGAAAAGTGTTGATGCAAAAATCAGAAATAAAAGAAGAATATTTACCTCTACTGTTTGAATCATAATGAAAATTTACCTTAACATGAAGTAAAGCGAAGAAATAGAAAAGAATAAAGGAAAGTAAGGCTTCGGTGAGATTGAGCACAATGAAGAAAAGTGGGAAACCTCTATTGATTGTCACCTTCAATATAAGCTTCTTGAAGAAAAGATTACAATAGTGTCGCTCTATAATAACTCTTCCTCTCTTTTGATCATGTAACTCTTTCTAGCCTAAAAATAAAATAAAATTAAGAAAATAAAAATTACATGGAAGAAGAAAAGAAAACCTGAACTAAATCTCTCTCTGGAGTGGTGTCCTTTCTGCCTTCGAGGTATGAGGATATTTATAGGAGAAAACCAGAGGGATAGAACGCGTATGAAGATAGGAAGAGCTGTATATTTCTAAATTTGAATTCTCCCCTTATCTCCAAACTTGATTTGATTTATCCAGAAATTTAATTATGATCTGTAGCTTGTTGGCGTGATGATTGCTGAATATCATTTATCAAATGATAGAATTGGAACGAGTGATCAACAGAAGAATTGTATCCCTTTAAGTCTTCATTCTGTAGCATTTTGAATCATTAGATTTGAGTTTCGGTAGCGAAAGTTATGATTAAATGCTAAACTGTATTTAGCCTGAATCTGAATTTAAATTGCTTCATCTCATCTGTTGATCTTCTCTCTATCTATTTATCCTCTTAAATTTTCAGTTTGTCTTCTAGAATTGATAAGATATACATTTATATTCAGCAAAACTGATAGGGTTTTTAAATAATTCATTTTTTCCTTGAAATTAGATTATATTATCTTATCTGATATATCCAGTTTTCAGATAAGATAACTTCTAGAACCTTTAGATTAGAATCGATCCCCTTTCTTTTGAACTTTTAAATTTAATTGGATAAATTTTATGATTATCTTCTCCCTATAATACCCTACATGAATTAGGACATTAAGACAAGTTATTTGCAATATTCATTACAGAATATATGTAGGAATGTAATAATATTTATGCAATATATGTGTCCAAAGAGTTATTTAGTACTAATCAAGTTCAAGTGTTTAAGTGTATTTCAGGGTTCAAGAGGATTCAAGTGGTTTTCTTTCTCAAAAAGAAGTATATGAAGACTCAAGACTATTCAAGAAGGGATAAACTCAAACGCACTTAAAGTCGCTATTAGAGAAGCCCACTTGAAAACTCTTGTAGTCATATCGAGCATTGTAAGAATGTTTGTGATCTAGTGGTCACCAAAAGCTTTGTAAACCTCATTGCCTTTATGCTACCTCTTGTGTAGAGGATTGAGTGTTGGTGTTGTGTACTCCAGTCTTATGTAGACCATTGTAATTCCTTATTGTAAGGTCCTTTATGGAAGATCCTATTATGGATAGTGAAATCTTTCACGGTGTGAAGGCAGGGACATAGAGCGGCGGCTCGAATCTAGAAACAATTTTTTTGTATTTGTGATTACTTGTCTCTTGATCTCTATCTCTTTACATTGCTTACACTTGTGTTGTTCTTCACTTGCATATTCTATTCATTGCATCATATTCATTATTCTCATTTGTCAGTCCTTACTCGTCTCAACAAGAAGGCAATTAAGCACCTCAACTCCTAGTCTAGAGGAATATTAGTGGAGAAATTCTAGATCCCTTTACGGGAAATTCGGTTTCACTTCTTATTTTGAGTGACCAGTTGCATCATTTAGCATAGATTGTTGTTATTCTGCATTTAATTAGCATTACAGCTATTCACCCCTCTAGGTGTATTTTCAATTGGTATCAGAGTTTTGGACTCTAGATTTTGGTTTAATCACCTTAGAGAAACTTTTTTTGCTAATCACTTCATTTGCATTTTCATTTTCTATCCACACTAGTTAATATGGCCGAAGGAACTAAGACGCCACCAAAGTTTGATGGCCTTAACTTTCCCAATATGGAAGGTTAAGATGACTGTTTTCTTGTAATCTCTAGGAAGCCGGCTTGCAAAGGTGGTGACCAAACCATTTAGTGTACCTATTGTGATGAGGACATATGGGCCGATATTGCCACCAAGAAATTTGATGCTAATGCAAAAGCACACTATGCATTGCTTCAAGCCTTGAATGATGATGACATAGCTAGGTCATTAATTGCAAATTCGCCTATGAGATTTGGTCGCACTTAGTTATCACATACGAGGGGAGATCACAAGTCAAGAGAACAAAGATTGATCTCTTGAATTCCCAATATGAGAATTTTGTCATGCATGAAAATGATTCTATTGATGACATGGTTACAATGTTTACTAAAATCTCCAATGGTCTTACTTCTCTAGGTGACGTTATTGATACTGACCAAAAGGTGAGGAATGTCATTCGTGCTCTACCACCATCATGGGAGATCAAAGTTACAATACTAAAGAGCTCAATGACAAGAAAAAGATGGAGCTTATAGATCTTATCGGCAACCTTAAGACTCCTAAGATGGAGAGGAAGGCTAACGAAGAAATGACGCCTCATAAGAAAAAGATAATGATTGCTTTCAAGTCCACTCCCACCATCTCCGATGAAGATGATGAAGAAGATGATGATGAAGACCTCTACCTATTTATGAAGAATGTAAGGAGGATGTACAGTAAAGCCAAATTCAATAATAGAAGACATTGGCAAGATCATTTGCTTCAATTGTCGGAAGCCGGGATACATTATTACAAAATGCCCAAAAACTAAAAGCAAGCCATCTACCTCAAAGAAGCCCTACAAGAAGAAGGCTCTCAAAGCCACATAGGATTCAGAGAGTGAATACGAAGAAGAGGTGGACACGACAAATGTGTGTTTCATGGCTAATGAGAATACACCCAAGGTAACATCCAAACTATCCCTAGATGATTGTGAATTGACTATGGATGAGTTGGATGAAGCTTTTGAAGAACTCTCTCATAAATATGATTTTCTCAAGAAGAAATATTTAAAAATAAAAAAATGAATTCCTTCAAAATCAAGTTGTTATTCTTTCAAAAGAAAAAGAGATTTTATCTTCCACACAAAAAAAATTTTGATGCACACAAAGTTTCTTATGCAAAGTTTCCTTTGATTGATGAAAAAGACATTTCTAATTTAAAAACAAAAATTAGCAATTTAGAAAATATTTTAAAAAAATATGAATTTGATAAGTCTAGATTAGAGGCCATGTTTCCCAAGAGACACACTCTAAAGAAACATGATCATGTTTCTCATCTACACATGCTCATACTCATCATGCTACATATGCCCACACTTATCAAGCACAATAAACCCACACACATAATGCTAAACATGCCACACAAAATAAGCATACTCAAGTTTCATATACACATCATGATTTATGTATGATAGAGTTTGTGCTTGCACCTATTGTGGCCGGAAGTGTCACTTAGCTAAGTTTTGCTTTGATCGTATTAATGCTTCAAATGATCATATTTGGATTCGAAGAACTAACACTATAGGAACCAAGAAAATATGAGTACCAAAATCAACTTCTTTACATGATATAGGTGTTGGCCCAGAGGCCTTCCACTCTAGTTGTGATGATGATTAACTCATGTAGTTATAGTTTACTAATAATCTTGTGATGTTTAGTTTCAGATACTTAACCAAGATATTAGTAGGTGATTAGCTTCAACAAAGGTGTTTTGGAGCTTTCACATTGTGATTCAAGAGCCCGAGCGTCAAAGTTCATATCTAGTACTCGTTGGAATCAAGCTCGGTGGATCACGTTTGGATCGAGTCAACTTGGAGACGGCGCTCTATAAGAAGACTTTGGTACATTGTTTAGTTTATAGTATAGATTCATTGTTAAAGATTAGACAGTGTGATATGCTCAAGTTCACAACACACACTTGTTTTAAGTTTCATGTTTTCGTTTTCGATTTTTAGTTTAACCGATCTTGGTTTTCATTAATAGATAGAATCAAAACAAGTTTACATGGTTTAATGTATATTAGATTTGTTCAATATACATCTATGCTTCATATTCTTAAACAAACTTAGTTTGATAGTCTATTTCATGAGTTTGGAGTTTTGGTATTTTAACAAAACTTATTTCGGATTTAATATCAAAAATATCGATATATATCTTTATATGTATATTGGATTATATCCATATACTATATGCCTCAAAGTTGTTTCAATAATATCTTTTTGTATTTGGATGAGTTTTGGACAAAACTATTTTTCAATTCAAAAATCCAAGTTTTGAAAAATACGGATTTTGGTTTTCGGCAAAATTTCTAAGTTACAAAAATAGTTCAAAATGTTTATAACATGATTTGATTTTACTCAAACATGTTTGTATATCTAAGTATTATACTGAAACTATTTTTGTAGATTTTTAGAGATTTTATGGGATTTTATTTAAGCCAAAAAGGCCAGTTTTTAAATCCTATTAATTTCCCTGCCAGGCTCTGGCGGTCAACCGGGCCGGTCGACCAGACCAAGAGTCGGTCGACCGACGTGCACGAGGACGTGCACGTAGCCAGCCACTTAGGCCGGTCGACCGAGCGGTCGACCGACTGCAAGTGCCCCACTCTCGGGTGGGGGCGGTCGACCGTGAGCCTTGGGCCGGTCGACCGAGCGGTCAACCGGCCAGAGAGCAACTGCTCTCTGGATCTGGCACGGTCGACCGCGCGATCGACCGGCAGGCTCAACGGTCAAATATTTGACCGTTGGCCGGTCGACCGGAGGGCAATTTTGCCCCTGTCAGCTGCCAACGGGCAGATTTTGATTGGGCCTATTGAAACCCCAATTCTTGGCTGTTTTTTCACTAAGTTTTCAAGAGAGAAAAATTTACATTCTTAAAGTGTTTTATTACAAGTTTCAAAAGAGTTTTTAGAGCTTTAAAGATTTGATCTTTCTTTTGTTTTAAAAGGGGTTAGAAAATTCAAAGAAAAGAAAAGTCTTTGGAATTGGTTTGATTTTCATTTTCAATTCTATCTAGAGTTTTTCCCTAGAGTTTTTCTTTGAGTTTTTGATTTCCAAACTCTTTGTTTTTCACACTTGAGCTATCTTGCTATCCTATCTATAGGATTTTTATCTTTGTGGGAAAATTGGTTTGTGGTTGAGATAGACCACCAAGTTGTAAACTTCCTTCATTGTGTTATCCCTCTAGTGAGAGGAGATTGATTTGGTATCCCGCTATTGTGAGGTGATTGTGGAAGTTATGGTTGGCTCCCTCTAGTGAGAGGTGGAGATTGTGTTTAGCTTCCTCTAGTGAGAGGTGGAGTTTGTGTTGGAATCCCTCAAGTGTGAGATGATTGGTGTTTGTTGGCTAAGTGCCTACCCCTCTTGTGTGAGGTGGATTTTGTGTTGGTTGTGCCTTGCCTCTGTGAGAGGTTGTATTTGGTTGAGAGAGGAGTTGTGTACTCCCGGTTATTGTATTGCCCAAAATCCTCAGTGGAGGTTCCTTGTGTGGGAGTCATGTATGAACAAGTTAGTGAAAATCCTTCTGTGTGAAGGCGGGGACATAGAGCTGTGTGCTCGAACCTCGAAACATATCCGTGTGTTTGCGATTGATCCACTTTCTCTAACTCTCTCTATTACTTTAAGCATTGCATCATATTGCCATATCATATATATGCTTGTGTTGTTTGTGTGTGCCTCACTTGTGTTTAACCACGAGAGCTTCATATAGCACCTCAACTCTTATTCAGAGGAATCAAGAGGAGTTAGTTAAGAGCCCTTCACCGGGAATTCGGCTACACTCATTGGTTACATTAAGTGTGTTGCAATTAAGTTTTAAATTCTATATTTTGTTCATTAGATTAACCGTACACCTATTCACCCCCTCTAGGTGTACTTACAATTGGTATCAGAGCCTACGCTCCTGATATCAGGTTTAACCACCTAGAAGTGTGATCTTGGTTTTGCTAATCTATCATTTGTATTTGCACACGTATATTATTTACACACACTCATGGATTGCTTGACACCTCCCATGTTTGATGTTTCCAACATTGACATGTGAAAATTTAGGATGAGTATGTACCTAAAAACCCTAGGCTTGCGTGTTTTCCTACCGCTACCAAGAAATCCTATCTTGATAATAGCAAGTATATAGAGGCCAATGCATAAGCCCTTGAGGCACTTAGGAAGCACGCTTAATAAAGAATATCTTTCTATGGTTTCTAATTGTGAATCCACCTTTGCAGTGTGGAACACGTTGATCTCCTCCAAGTTTCAAATGCCAACCATTGTGGAGGATGAATCTAGTGGAGAATCCAAGCAACAATCCTACATGGTCCAAGGGAATGACTCCCTTGAGGTAAATTCGGATACTGAACTAGATAGTGCTAGCTCTTCATTTGATGATCTTGATAGTATGGATGCCGATACATTAAATGAAGAGTTATCTATTGTTTGTGAGAACCTCTTAGAAAAATATAAAGTTTTGAAAAAGAAAACTTATAAATTAAACAAAAAAATGAGAATTTGTTTTCAAAACTTGAGTTGGCTTTGCAAGAGAAGGTTGAGATTTCTAATGAAAAGGATTCATTGAAATCTAAACTTGATCTTGTTCTAAATAAAAACAAGATTTTAAAAAATAAAAATGATTGTGAAAATGTTTTGAAGAAAAATGAATCTTTAACTTCAAAACTTGACTTTGTTTTAAAAGAGAATGAATCCTTGAAAAACAAATTTGCTTCTATTTCAAAGAATTTGGATTTAGTTTTCAGGAAAAATATTTTTTGAAAAATGATTTAGACTCTTATGTTTGCCATGCTAGTGTAGCTTCACATTCTAGCTCACCTATTGCATGCACCTCTTCTATAATTGAAAATGATATAAATAATTTAAAGAAGAGTGTTGATTGTTTGGGCTCCACTTTGAGCCATTGTGTTTTGAACCACTCACGTTTGGAATCTATGTTTCGAAAGAAACAAGTTCCGTCTATGCATGCACACCATACACGGCATACACATGCTCCTCACGTTCACACTCATAACACTTTGTATGCTCATGTGTACACTTGTACACATTGTGGACGTAAGGGCCACCTTGCTAAATTTTGTTACGATAGGATGCATGATTCAAATTAGCAACTAAGTTTGTTTGGGTTAGGAAAGGAGCTAACCCCCATGGACTCAAAAGAGTGTGGGTACTAAAGATCACTCCTATTTTATTTGATGTAGGTGTGGGCTCTCACATGACGTGAGAGTGATGGTGCCTTGAGGTGGATGCGTTCCAAGATTAAAGAGGACTATTTGGATGCATCACTTTCAAGGGAGTTTGGTGGGAGGACCACCTTGTTTTGGAGACATGGAGATGTGCCCGTTTGTTTCGGTATCTATCTCTTACTCCTCATTATGTTTACATGCTTTCTTACTATTCATCTTTAGCATGTTTTGATATTTCATGATTAGTATGTTAAATGTCATGATTATTAAACTTGTGATATACATTTGAGATCACCCATATTTAATATGGATTTAATACTTTTGTGTTCTCACATTTGTTTTACCTATTGTGTATATCATAGATCTAATGCATATGCATTTACATAATGATCATATGAGTTTTTGTTTTGATTTCTATGCTTCATGTATTGATTACATGTTTAGATGTTAGTTTTCATTAAAACTTGGATATATACTTATACAACTCGTGAGTCACAAATAAATTATTAAGTGTTTGTACTTGAATGCTCATTTGTACTTGTTAGATGTACTAATATAGCCTAGTTTTGATGATTCATACATTTTGACTTGTATTCCCATTTTGTACATATTTTCATGTGTATGTTTAACTTCATGTATATGTCTATTTTGTCTAAACTATAGTTATACATATACATCCTTGAGCCACTTGCCTTCATGCATATACTTTTGTGGACTCGTTATGTTTGGATATGTATGTATTCTTTAGTTTGTACAAAACATACATATACCTTGAAGCCTATTTGATTTTGATGATTTTCATGTTTTTAAGGAATTTCATTTTGAGCTCGATTTCCTAGTTTCACGATAATGTGTTTCACATAACTCTTATACACTTACTTTATTTATTGTTTTCTCATGATTTTGTTTTTATGAGTATAATATGTGCTATGTAGACTTTGAGTGTTTGGTGATCATGTGATTTACATGTTTTTCATGAAATATATTTTTATTTTATTCCTTACTTGAAGGATTTCATACAAGTTTACAAATTTTTCATATAACTAATTCGAATCTTCATTATGGTAGAGTTTTCAAACATATTATATTTTCAAACTTATTTTTGAAAAACCCTACCCATTAAAGGGCGGTTGGTTGGGCGACCATGCCTTGTATGCTTATTATTGAAAATCTTTTTAAACATGTGCATGAAATGAGTGGTAGGAAATATGAGTTATACACTTGACCTTATTGTGTTTTCAATTGGTATCATTGGATCTTTTCAATTGGTATCACTATTGACATTCTTTTTGTATACTCATATATGTTTTTATATATGTATGCTTGCACTTCAAATAGTATCAATTTCGATTGGTATTCATTTTCATACATATGTACTTTATTTGTGCTTACTATATCTCTATATCTTTGAGCACAAATTTTAGTTATGCTAAGCTTGATTTCTTAAATGACTATTATATTTCAATTGATTATGTTTCAATTGGTATCTTATACAAGCTTATGCATCATTTTGTTTGGTTTTTCATAAAGGGAGAGAAAATTCACATTTCACTTTTCAATTGGTTTTGTTTATCTTTGATATTTTACTCCCACACTTTATGTTGAAAAATGATTGAAAAATGATATTGATTTTTTTTTGGTATCATATGCTCCTAATGAAAATTGCTTTCAATTGGTACTAATCTTTACAATTGATATTAAGATTACCTATATGTTTACATCTTTCAATTGATATCAAAATTTTGGTTGATTTCTTCAACATGTTTTATTTACTTTCAATTGGTATAATATAGACATGTTTATTTATATTAAAAACATTTGTTTTATGTACTTTCAATTGGTATGTTTTATTTATCTTCAATTGATATCATGATGCACTAAATTGATATTTTTTTTAATTGGTATCAAAATGTTTTGATTTGATTTCACCCCTTATTGATATTTTTTGTTTAAGACAAAAAGGGGGAGAACATTGTTTTATTGTTTTCTTAACCCTTTGTTGATGATTGACAAAAAGGGGAGAAGTATTTGAGTTCATATGCATGTTTATTGTTTATTTGTAAGTTTATATCAAAGTTGATTTCATATTGGTATCAAGAGAGTTTTTTTTATGTTTTGATGTTTTGTTGATATTGGTATCAAGAGAACATATTTATGTTTTAGTTTATTAGTTTGGTTTATTGGTATCAAGAACTTTTGTTAAATTTTTATTGTTGGTATCAAGAACTTTTATTGATTATCTTTCAGTTGGTATCAAGATTTTTATTGATTGGTATCAAGATGCTTTTATTGATAAAGTTTTCAATTGAAATTTTATTGGTATCAAGAGCAATACTTTAAGTTGATATTTAAGAACAAGCTTAATTTAAAAAGAAAGGAAAAGTAATTTATTTTAAAAATTTGGTATCAAGAGCATGTTCATTTCATTATTTTATGCATATTAATGCATATTCATGTTTAGTATTCATTGCATATATTCATTGTTTATTGTTATGCATGAGTTAAGGGGGAGCTTCTTTGAAGCTTAACTTTAATCCATGCATATATAACTCCATGAGTTTTGTCATCATTAAAAAGGGGGAGATTGTTGGCCCAGAGGCCTTCCACTCTAGTTTTGATGATGATTAACTCATGTAATTATAGTTTACTAATAATCTTGTGATGTTTAGTTTCAGATATTTAACCAAGATATTAGTAGGTGATTAGCTTCAACAAAGGAGTTTTGGAGCTTTCACATTGTGATTCAAGAGCCCGAGCGTCAAAGTTCATATCTAGTACTCGTTGGAATCAAGCTCGGTGGATCACATTTGGATCGAGTCGACTTAGAGACGGCACTCTACAAGAAGACTTCAGTACATTGTTTAGTTTATAGTTTAGATCCATTGTTAAAGATTAGATAGTGTGATATACTCAAGTTCACAACACACACTTGTTTTAAGTTTCATGTTTTGGTTTTCGATTTTTAGTTTAACCGATCTTGGTTTTCATGAATAGATAGAATCAAAACAAGTTTACATGGTTTAATGTATATTAGCTTTGTTCAATATACATTTATGCTTCATATTCTTAACAAACTTAGTTTGATAGTCTATTTCATGAGTTTGGAGTTTTGGTATTTTAACAAAACTTATTTTCGGATTTAATATCAAAAATATTGATATATATCTTTATATGTATATTGGATTATATCCATATACTATATGTCTCAAAGTTGTTTCAATATCATGTTTTTGTATTTGGATGAGTTTTGGACAAAACGATTTTTCAATTCAAAAATCCAAGTTTTGGAAAATACGGATTTTGGTTTTCGGTAAAATCTCTAAGTTACAAAAATAGTTTAAAATGTTTGTAACATGATTTGATTTTACTCAAACATGTTTGTATATCAAAGTATTGTACTGAAACTTTTTTGTAGATTTTTAGAGATTTTATGGGATTTTATTTAAGCCAAAAAGACCAGTTTTTAAGTCCTATAAATTGCCCTGCCAGGCTCTGGCGGTCGACCGGGCCGGTCGACCGGACCAAGAGTCGGTCGACTGGACCGGTCGACCGACGTGCACGAGGACGTGCACGTAGCTAGCCACTTAGGCTGGTCGACCGAGCGGTCGACCGACTGCAAGTGCCATACTCTCGGGTGGGGGCGGTCGACCGTGAGCCTTGGCACGGTCGACCGAGCGGTCGACAGGCCAGAGAGCAACTGCTCTCTGGATCTGGCACGGTCGACCGGCAGGCTCAACGGTCAAATATTTGACCATTGGCCGGTCGACCAGCCGGTCGATTTTGCCCCTACCAGCTACCAACGGGCAGATTTTGATTGGCCTATTTAAACCCCAATCCTTGGCTGTTTTTTCACTAAGTTTTCAAGAGAGAAAAATTTACATTCTTAAAGTGTTTTATTACAAGTTTCAAAAGAGTTTTAGAGCTTTAAAGATTTGATCTTTATTTTGTTTTAAAAGGGGTTGGAAAATTCAAAGAAAAGAAAAGTCTTTGGGAATTGGTTTGATCTTCATTTTCAATTCTATCAAGAGTTTTTTCCTAGAGTTTTTCTTTGAGTTTTTGATTTCTAAACTCTTTGTTTTCCACACTTGAGCTATCTTGCTATCCTATATATAGGATTTTATCTTTGTGGGAAAATTGGTTTGTGGTTGAGATAGCCACCAAGTTGTAAACTTCCTTCATTGTGTTATCCCTCTAGTGAGAGGAGATTGATTTGGTATCCCTCTATTGTGAGGTGATTGTGGAAGTTGTGGTTGGCTCCGTCTAGTGAGAGGTGGAGATTGTGTTTAGCTCCCTCTAGTGAGAGGTGGAGTTTGTGTTGGATTTCTCAAGTGTGAGGTAATTGGTGTTTGTTGGCTAAGTGCCTACCCCTCTTGTATGAGGTGGATTTTGTGTTGGTTGTGCCTTGCCTCTGTGAGAGGTTGTATTTGGTTGAGAGAGGAGTTGTGTGCTCCCGGTTATTGTATTGCCCAAAATCCTCAATGGAGGTTCCCTGTGTAGGAGTCCTGTGTGGACAAGTTAGTGGAAATCCTTCTGTGTGAAGGCGGGGACGTAGAGCTGTGTGCTTAAATCTCGAAACATATCCGTGTGTTTGTGATTGATCCACTTTCTCTAACTCTCTCTATTACTTTGAGCATTGCATTATATTTCCATATCATATATATGCTTGTGTTGTTTGTGTGTGCCTCACTTGTGTTTAACCACGAGAGCTTCATATAGCACCTCAACTCTTATTCAGAGGAATCAAGAGGAGTTAGTCCAGAGCCCTTCACCGAAAATTCGGCTACACTCATTGGTTACATTAAGTGTGTTGTAATTAAGTTTTAAATTCCGCATTTTATTCATTAGATTAGCCGTACACCTATTCACCCCCCTCTAAGTGTACTTACAATAGGTACGCACCAAGGCTCCAAAATGTAGGAAACGGTGGTACCTTAATAGCAGTTGCTCAAGTCACATGACACGGGATATCAACAACTTTGCAATCCTATCAAGGTATCATAAATGTGGCACTGTCACCTTGGAGATGATTCAAAGGGCAAAATCATTGGTATGGGTAATATCAAAATTGACTCATCTCTTTAATAGAAAATATTGTTTTAGTTGAAGGTCTCAAGCAAAATCTCTTGAGCATTATCCAACTTTGTGATAAAAATTTTAAAGTTATTTTGATGATTTCACTTGTGATGTTTTAGAAAAGAAAACAAATATTTGTGTTTTTTCTGGTTTTCATAAAAACAATATTTATATGATTGATATGTTAAATTTACATTGCAATGATACTTGTTTAAATGCTTTTAATGAAGATTCTTGGTTATGGCATAGGAGACTAGGCCTTTTTTCGTTTGACCGTCTATCTAAAATTAACTCTAAAAAATTGGTGAAGGGTATTCCTTACTTGAAGTTTGAAAAGGACCGCATTTGTGATGCGTGCTAACTTGAGAAGCAAATCAAGTCCTCTTTCAAAGCAATCAAGGATATCATGACATTTAAACTATTAGAGTTGATCCACACGGATTTGTTTGGTCCAACAAAAATAAAAATCTTAGTGGTAATTGTTTTATTTTTATTTTAGTTTATGATTTCTTTAGATTTACATAGGTTTACTTTTTAGAACACAAAGATGAAGCTTTTTCGCATTTTCATGTTTTTTTGAAAAAGAGTTAAGAAAAAAAGTTTTTTTTATTTTGTGCATAAGGAGTGATAGAGGTGGTGAATTCATTAACATTTTCTTTATCACTTATTGTGAAGAAAATGGAATTAAACATGAACCATCTTGTCCTAGAACTCCACAACAAAATAGAGTCGTTGAAAGGAAGAATCACACTCTTCAAGAGATGACTAGGACAATGATTAGTGAATACGGACTCCCTCAATATCTATAGGCCGAGGCCGTAAGCACTTTATGTTACATATCAAATAGAATTTATTTTTGTAAACACTTTCAAAACTCCTTTTGTGATTTACTATTTGAGAAAATCAAATGTTTCATATTTCAGAGGTTTTGGTTGCAAATGTTTTTTTTGAACACCAAGGATAATTTAGGTAAATTTGATGCTAAGTCTAATGAAGCTATATTTGTTGGGTATTCAAATTCTTGTAAGGCCTATAGAGTCTTCAATATGTTTACTTTGAGTATTGAAGAGTTTATGCATGTCAAGTTCGAGGAATCTAATACATTTGTCAAGAATGTTGTAGAAATTATTTCTTAGGTGAAGACACGGAGAAAATATCTTTGAAGGACTCACTAATGCAAGAAGACAAGTTAAAGGATGATGAACATATTGAAGTTCAAGATGTTGAAGTGGAGCCAACACAACCACATCCAAAGATTAGAGATATGCTACAAATCATCCCAAGGACCTCATCATAGGTGATGTATCCAAGGGGGTAATTAGTCGCTCCAAACTCAATGATATTTATGGCCATTTTGCACTTATTTCACATATTGAGCCCAAGAACATCCTTGAAGTGGAGGGCGACTCATATTGGTTGCTTGCAATATAAGAAGAGCTTAATCAATTTGAGCATAACCAAGTTTGGCACCTTATTCTTAAACCCTATTATAGACCAACCATTGGTATTAAATGAATTTTTAGGAACAAATTAGATGAGTCAGAAATTGTTATTAGGAATAAAGCTAGATTAGTGGTCCAAGGTTACACCCAATCGAAGGTATTGATTTTGAGCAAACATTTGCACCCGTAGCAAGGCTTGAAGCCATATGGATGACACTTGCTTTTGCTTCATTCAAAAATTCTAAGCTCTTTCAAATGGATGTTAAAAGTACATTTTTGAATGGTTTTATCGAATAGGAGGCGTATGTTGAACAATCCCCGGGTTTGTTGATCCTGCACATCCGGATTTTATTTTTAAACTTGAAAAGGCTTTATATGATTTAAAACAAGCTCTAAGAGCTTGATATGAAAGACTTTCTACTTTTATTATTTCAAATGATTTTGTGAAAAGCAAAGTTGACACTACATTGCTTACAAAGCATGTAGATAGTGATATTCTTATTGTGCAAATTTATATTGATGATATCATTTTTGGATCTACTAATGAAGTACTTTATAAGGATTTTAAATCATGCATGAAGAAAGAGTTCGAAATGTCCACAATGGAAGAGCTCAATTACTTTCTTGAACTCCAAATCAAACAAAAGAGTGATGAGATTTTCATACACCAAACCAAATACACTAGAGAGCTTATCAAGAAACTTGGGCTTAAAAATGCAAAGACAAGCAAGACTCCCATGGCTACCACAATAAAGCTTAACAAGGATAAACAAGGTAAAAACGTTGACATTAAACTCTATAAAATCATGATTGGTAGTTTGATTTACCTGACGGCTAGTACGTCGGATATTACGTTTAGTGTTTGTCTCTGTGCTAGATTCCAATCTTGTCCTAAAGAGTATCACTTGATTACGGTAAAACACATTATTATATATCTTAAGGGCACTATTGGAATAGGCTTGTGGTATCTGAAGGTCGGACAATTCTCAAAGATGAGTTTTTCGGATGCCAACTATACCGGTTGTAGAGTGGATAGGAAGAACACTAGTGGAACTTGTCATTTTTTTAAGAAATTGCCTTGTTACGTGGTCTTTCAAGAAATAAAATTTTGCAGCCCTCTCAATCGCCGAGGCGGAGTATATTGCGGCCAAGGCTTATTGTGCATAAGTCCTTTGCATGAAACATACTCTCCTTAACTATGATTTGCAATATGATCATATCAAAATATTTTGTGATAATACTAGTACTATTCATATGATCAAGAATGAAAATCAACATAGTAAGACCAAACACATAGAGATTCGAGATCACTTTCTTAGAGATCACAATGAGAAAGGAGATATTGAAATTGATTATGTTTCCACTGATTTTCAACTTGCGGATATTTTTACTAAACCACTAGATTATAATAGATTTTCATTCATTTGTGGTGAGTTAAATGTTTGTGTTATGAATTCATAAGTTACTACATGTTTATTTCATAAGGTTTCATGTATTTTAAATTGGTATGCATGTATTTTTGGTTTCATGTATTTTCAATTGATATATATTTGTTTTTATTGGTATCTCTCTTTGTTCATGCGTTTTTATTTCTTGTGTATTTTACTCCTTTTTGATGCATGATAAAAGGGGGAGAGATATTTGAATTATGTTTTTTTTTGGATATTTGATAGTAGGTATTTGAGTTATGATATATTTTTGATATTTGATGGGTTTTGAGTTTCTTACTTTGGTATAGTTTTTTGTTTTGTATATCATGAACTTTATGTATATCCATTTTCATTATCATGCTTATATGCAATGCCATGATTCATTGTTTTCACTCATTACATAATGTTTTTGGAGGAAGGAGGTATGGAAAGATGGTAGGCTATTTATATATATTATTCTAAATTGATATATTTTTTATATATGCATTCATGTCACTTGCTTACAATGACAAATCTATTTATAGTCATAAAGATTTTTTGTACATGATATATAGCATAACTTGATGGGGAGCTTTTTCAAGCTCTTTCCTATCATTTATTTTAAATAACTCATAAGTTTTGTCATCATCAAAAAGGTTGTTGGCCAAAGGGTATAATTTACCAGTTTCTTATTTTGATAATAATAAAATGTATGTGGTTATTTAGTACTAATCAAGTTCAAGTGTGTTTCTAAATTCAAGAGGATTCAAGAGGTTTTCTTCCTCAAAAGGAAGGTATATGAAGACTCAAGACTATTCAAGAAGGGATTGAAGCTCAAACGCGCTTGACGTTGCTATTGGAGAAGCCCACTTGAAGACTCTTGTAGACACTAAGAACCTTGTAAGAAAATAATATGTTAAAGTATAGAATAAAGAATTGATACGCACAAAAATACACATTTTCGAAAATACAAGTTTTTATCATATTGGTGTGTTACATGTTTGGTCTTGATACATGTTTCATTTTTTTTTCAAAATTTTATATCCAGTTTAGAACATGTATCCCATTGCCTATACATTGCTATATCTCTTAAAAACCAACAAAAAATATTTTTTAAATAGTTTGCATTTCAAAATACTTAGAAAAATAATTTTTGGCTTAGGTCGGTCGGTCGGCCGGTCGACCATACCATGAGTTGAGTTTGTGTACGTTTATGCACGGGCATCAGTCGACTGAACGGACAACTGCCAACCCTTATGGTCGACCGACTGACATAGATCCAAGTTTCTGTTGGGTGTCGGTCGACCGAGCTACAGAACGGTCGACCGAGCAATCGACCGACAGTTGTACTGTAGCTTTTAGCTACAAAACGGTCGACTGATAGATGTGCTGTAGCTTTTTGGTACAAAACGGTCAACCGAGCGGTCGAGCGTAGCCAACGGCTAGTTCATGAAAATGAATTGTCGGTCCACTAATGTTCTGTCAAAAGCACAAAACGGCTAATTTTCAAAATCTGTCTTTTTTTTAATTTTCCAACGGGCATTTTGCTTTCTATGGGGTCAAACCACACCCTAATGACCTGATGAGCTATACTAATAGTATTTATTTATTGCCTATATATATGGGTCATTGGATTGGTTTTAGAATAATAAGTTTTATTAGTTTTTGAGAAATACATTGAAAATCAAGTTTGCTTTAAAAGAGAAAAATTTTCAAGCTTCTAGTTTTCAAGTGCTATCATTTTCAAAGCTATTTCAATTATTTTTCAGCTCTTAAATTCTTTCAACGAAATTTTTACTCTCACAAACTTCTTGAGTCTCAATTTATATCTACTCTATAGGAATTTGTAAAGAAGAGAGTGTTTGTGATCTAGTAGTCACTAAGAGCTTTATAAATCTCATTGGCTTTGTGCTACCTCTTGTGCAGAGGATTGAGTTTTGGAGTTGTGTACTCTGGTCTTATGTAAACTATTGTAATTTCTTGTTGTAAGGTCCCTTTTTAGAAGATCCTATTATGGATAGTGAAATCCTTCACGGTGGTGAAGGCGGGAACGTGGAGCAGAAGCTTGAACCTCAAAACAAATTCTATGTGTTTGTGATTGCTTGTCTATTGATCTCTATCTCTTTACATTGCTTACACTTGTGTTGTTGCTTCACTTGCACATTCTATTCATTGCATCATATTCACTATTCTCATTTGTTGGTCTTTACTCATCTCAACAAGAAGGCAATTGAATACCTTAACTCTTAGTCTAGAGGAAAAATATAGGAGAGGTTCTAGAGCGCTTCACGGAGAATTCGGCTTCACTTCTTACTTTGAGTGACTGGTTTGCATCATTTAGCATAGATTGTTGTTATTCTGCATTTAATTAGCATTACACCTATTCATCCCCCTCTAGGTGTATTTTCAAATCTTTTCATACTATCTCTTGGAGCTTGTTTTAAACCATATAAAGTCTTTTCAAGTTTAAAAATAAAATTTGAATGTGTCGGATTAACAAACTCAGGGAGTTGTTCAACATACACCTCCTCTTCAATAAAACCATTCCAACATGCACTTTTAACATCTTTTTGGAAAAGCTTAAAATCCTTGAAAGAAGCAAATGCAAGTGTCATCCGTATGGCTTCTAACTGCGCTATAGCTGCAAAGCTTTTCTCAAAATTGATCCATTTGACTTGGGTGTAATCTTGAGCCACTAACCTAGATTTATTCCCAATAACATTTTTTAACTCATCCAACTTATACCTAAAGATCTATTTAGTACTAATAGTTGGTCTATCATGGGGTCTAGGAACTAGATGCCAAACTTGGTTGCCTCAAATTGATTGAGCTCTTCTTGCATTGCAAGCAACCAATATGAGTCACCCTCGGCTTCGAGAATGTTTTTGGGCTCAATAGGCCACATAAATCATAGAGTTTAGAGTGAGTAGTTACCTCTTTAGATACATCACCTATGATGAGGTCCTTAAGATGACTTGTAGCATATCTCTAATTCTTTGAAAGTGGTTGAGTTATCTCCACTTTAATGTCATGAACTTCACAATTTATGTCATTATTTTTCTTATCTTCCTCCTCTTGTGCCAATGAGTCTTCCATAGAAATCTTTTCGATAATCTTCACCTAAAGAATCAATCTCTACAACATTATTCACAAGGGAGTTAGATTTCTCAAACTTTATATGCATAGACTGTTCAATAGTCAAAGTTGACTTATTGAAGGCTCTATAAGTTTTACTAATATTAGAAAACCCAACATAGATAGCCTCAAAAGAATTTGGATCAAATTTGCCTAAATTACCTTTAGTGTTCAAAACAAAATATTTACAACTAAAACTTTAAAATTGGAAACATTTGATTTTCTTAAATAGTAAATCTCAAAGGGAGTTTTATTCGAATTTTTGCAAAATAAATTCGATTTTCAATGTAACATGAAGAATTTACGGCCTTGGCCTATAAATATTGAGAGTCCATATTCATTAATCATTGTCCTAACCATTTCTTAAAGAGTGTGATTCTTTTTTTCAACGACTCCAATTTATTGTGGAGTTCTAAGACAAGACAATTCATATTTAATTTCATTTTCTTCACAATAAGTGATAAAAGAATGGTTGATAAACTCACCACCTCTATCGCTTCTTATGCGTAAAATCGAAAATCTTTTTCTTTTTCAATCTTTTTTCTAAACACATGAAAATGTGAAAAAGGCTTCATTTTTATATTCTAAAAAGAAAACCCATGTAAATCTTGAGAAATCAACTAAAATAAAAATCGGTTACCACTAAGACTTTTGATTTTAGTTGGACCAAACAAATTCATATGTTTCAATTTTAGAGGTCTTAATGTCATGATATTCTTGATTGATTTGAAAAAGGAATTGGTTTGTTTTCAAGTTGGTACGCATCACAAATGCGATTCTTTTCAAATTTCAAAGTATGGATACCCTTCAACAATTCTAAGAATTAATTCGAGATAGATGATCAAATAAAATATGGTCTAGTCTTCTATGCTATAACCAAGAATTTTCATTTAAAGCATTCAAAAAAGTGACATTGTATTTTAAATTAAGCATGTCAATCATAAAAATATTGCTTTTACGAAAACCGAAAAGAACACAAGTATTTGTTTTCTTTTTTAAAACGTCACAAGTAGAGTCATAAAAAATAATCCTTAAGTCTTTGTCATATAATTGACTAATGTTTAATAGATTATGTTTAAGTCCTTCTACCAAAATAACATGTTCAATCAAAGGAGATGAGCCAATCTAGATATTACTTATATCAATGATTTTACCCTTTGAATCATCTCTAAAGGTGACGGTGCCACCTTCATGATGCCTTGATAGAGTTGAAAAGTTATTGATATTTCAAGTCATATGCCTTGAGCAACCAATATCAACGTATCACCGCTCCCTACGTCTTGGAGCCTTGGTGCGTACCTATATCATATATAGTAGAAAATGATTTTGGTAACCAAACTTTCTTGGGTCCTAAATTATTAGTTTTTCGAACCCATACATGACTATTGGATGCATTCATTTTATCAAAACAAAACTTAGCCAAATAACTTTTGCAATCATAATAGTTGCATATATACACCTTAGCATATAAAATGTATAATGTATGTGAGCATGATGAGCATGTACATGAGTGGTAAGGTGAGCATGTGATTGTGCTTGTGGGTCAGCATGGTTGTGAGAGTGTGAAACATATGAGTTTATGGTTTACTTTGAGTTTGCCTCTTTCAAAACATGGCTTCTAATCTAGTTTTGTCAAATTCACACCTTTTCAAAATACTACTCAAATTGTTGATTTTATTATTCAAAGTGAAAATCTCATTTTCATCAATGATAAGAAATTTAATTTTACATGAAATTTTATATGCATCAAAATCTTTTTGTGTTTTTTGAAGTGTGAAAGATAAAAGTTCTTTTCTTTGAAAATAACAACTAGTTGATTTTGAAGAAATTCATTTTTTTTATTTTTAAATACTCTTTTTAAGAAAATCATAGTTGTTGGAAAGTTCTTCAAAAGCTTCACCCAATTCATCCATAGAGAACTCACATTCATCAAGTGAAGATTCGAATGATAGATTGGGTGTGTTTTCATTTGCCATAAAACACACATTAGCCGTGTTCACCTCTTCTTCAGAGTCGCTCTCTGAATCCCATGTTGCCTTCAAGGCGTTCTTTTTGTAGAGGCATCTTGGAGGTTGTAAGTTTGCTTTTGGTTTGTGGGCACTCGGTAATGATGTATCCCGGTTTCCTACAATTGTAGCGAACAATCTTCTTGTCCTCCTTCCCTTGTCATCTTCTTCGGTTGTTGAATTTAGCCTTGTTGTACATCCTTCTTATATTCTTCACAAGGAGGGACAAATTCTCATCATCTTCTTGGTCATCATCTTCATCATCGAGATGGTAGGAGTAGATTTGAAAGCAAGAGTCTTCTTTTTTTGGGGTGGCTTCTCCTCTCTAACCTTTCTTTCCATCTCATGGGTTTATAAATTTCCAATGAGACTAATGAACTCCATCTCTTCCTTATCATTTAGCTCATTCAAAGTAGTAGATTTGACCTCCATGATGTTGGAAGTGTATGTTGACCTTCCTCACATTTTGGTCATTGTAAATTTCATCACTTAAAGAAGCAAGACCATTTGTAATTTTGTAAACATGGTAATCATGTCATCAATGGTTCATTCTCATTCAAAGGAAAAATTTCATATTGGGAACGCAAGAGATCAATCTTAGATCTTGACTTTTGATGTCCCCTCATGTGTGATAACCAAGTGTGACCAAATCTCGTAGGTAGATTTGCAATGAGTTACACTAACAATATCATCATCATCATTTAAGGCTTGAAGTAAGGCATAGTATGCCTTAGCATTAGCATCAAACTTCTTGGTGGCAATTTCGGATCAAGTGTCCTTATCACCATCGGATGCACTAAATGGTTTAGTCACCGCCTTTGCAACTTGGGTTCTTAGGGATTAGAAGAAAACAGTCATCTTAACATTCTATATGGGAAAGTTAAAGCCATCAAATTTGGATAGAGTCTTAATACCTTCAGCCATGTATACTAGTGTGATAAACAAGAAAATGATGCAAATGAGTGAATGATTAGCAAGATGATCTTTCTAAGGTGGTTAAACCAAAAATTAGAGTTCAAGGCTCTGATATCAATTGAAAGTACACTTAGAGGGAACGAATAGGTGTAATGCTAATCAAATGAAAAAAAAAATGCAACAATTAAAAATGAATGGTGCAAACAGTTAACTCAAATTAAGAAGTGAAGCAATATTTCTTATGAAGAGCTCTAGAACTTCTCTTATATATTCCTCTAGACAATAAGTTGAGATGCTCAATTGCCTTTTTAATTGAGTTAAAACTGACAAGTAGAGATGATGCGAGAAATGAATAGCAAGTACAATGAAAGAGAAACAACAGCTGTAAGCAATAGCAAATAAAGTAGAGTAAGAGAGAAAGCAATCGCAAACACAAAGAATTTGTTACGAGGTTCGAGCACAAAGCTCTACGTCTCCCTCCGTCACTGCATGAAGGGTTTCACTAGTCACAAAGGAACCTCCACAAAGGAACTATTTAAAGTCTATACAAGACCGATGTATACAACTCCAACACTCAATCCTCTACACAAGTGGTAGCACAATACCAATGAGATTTACAAGCTCTTGGTATCCAGAAAGATCACAAACACTCATTTACAACTTCCTATAGTATAGAATGGGAAGTGAGGCTCAAAACGTTTTGTGAGAGAGAAAATTCAGTTGAAATTTGAATTTAACAGCTGAAAACTTGTAGAAATTGGTTTGAAAATGAGAGCATTTGAAATAAGGAAGCTGAAAAACTTTTTCTTTTGAATAAACTTGATTTTTCCAAATATTTCCCAAAATCAAAAGATGTTTAAACCTTTCCAATTGAACTATATATAGGCAACTATACATATCATTAGAGGGGTCAATCAGGGCATTAGCAGGGTAAATAAACCCAAAAAGAGTAAATATACTCGTAAGAGAAAAAGTTAAAAGTTCAAAATTTTAAAAACTAGCCGTTATTGTAGCTGTGACAGGACTTCGGTCGACCGGCCGGTCGACCAGCTGCCTAAAAACAAAAGTAAACGTTAAGCGTCGATCGACCGCCCGGTCGGTTGATCTCAACAGAGATTTGGGTGCTCCAAAAGTTTATTAATCGATCGACCGCCCGATCGACCGCTAGGTTTGACGGTCGATCAGTAAGTCGTCCATCAAACGTGCACATGCACAAGTGCACGAACTGCCAGATGTGCATTTCCAATGCACTGGTCTGGTCGACTGGTCGGTCCACCCAACCCAAAAATTATTTTCAATAAAGTTTTTGATATGAAATTCTTTTATAAATATTTTGATTCAGTTTGAAATATGATTTGGCAACACATAGGCTATGAGATACATATTTGAAACAAGACATAAGAAAATTTGAAAAATATAGGACATGTATCAAAAACCAATTCTTGTACAATACTAAATCCGAAAAATTAGATATGACAACTTTTATTTTGTATGTGTCTTCTTGAGTATCAACTCTACATTCTATACTTAAACATTCTATTTTCTTACATCGATTCTATAAATCTTCAAGCAATCTTTAAGTAGGTTTCTCCAAAAGTCAATCTTGATCCTCCAAACTTGAATCTCATCCTTGAGTGATCTTGAGACTTGAACACTTCTTTTTTGAGAAAGAGTAAAACAAAATATCCTTTGAACCAGAAAAACTTAAACACTTGAACTTATTAGTACCGAATAACTTCATGTGGTTTGTAATCATCAAAACAAGACCGGAAAGTGTACCTTGGGCCAACACTATGTTCTATTGCAAGCCCTCAATGATGACGATATTTTTAGAGTGATAAATTATAAGTTTGCCTATGAGATTTGGAGTAATCTCATTATTACCCATGCGGAGACCTCTAAAGTAAAGAGGGCTAAGACTGATTTACTGCGTTCTCAATATGAGAACTTTAATATGAATAATAATAAGACTATTGATGATATGATCACTGATTTTAAAAAGGTTACTAATGGTTTTTCTTCCTTAGGTGACTCCATTGATAACGATCAAAAAGGTGAGAAGGGTAATTCGAGAACTTTCTCAATCTTGGAAAGTCAAATCTACCATCTTGAAGGAGTTGAATGACAGGGAAAAATGAATTTCATGGGCCTCATTGAAAACTTGAAAGCCCATGAGATGGAAATGAAAGTTAGAGAAGACAAAGCTCCACAAAAGAAGAAAAGCATCGCTTTCAAAGTTATTCCAACCTTCTCTGACTATGATGAAGAGTTTGAGCAAGATGATGATGAAGAACTCTCCTTGCTCGTGAAGAACATTCAAAGAATATTTCACAAAAGGAGAGGGTTCAACAATATCAAAGGAAGATGGCAAGGTAAAGAAGAGAGAAGAAATGAGATTGGCCATTGCTACAATTGCAAGAAATTGGGCCTTCTCATTGTGGATTGTCCCGAGATAAGGAGCAAGGCTTCCATATCAAAGAAGCCATATAAATAGAAAGCAATGAAGGCTACTTGGGATTTTGAGAGTGAATCCGAGGAGGACATCGACATAGCAAATGTTTGTTTCATGGCTCAAAATAATGAAACAACTAAGATAATTTCTGAACCAACTTTAGATGATTCTGATTTATCTATAGATGAATTAGGAGATGATTTTGAATAACTTTCAAATAATTATGATATTCTTAAAATAAAATATTTGAAAATGAAGAAAGAAAGCAAAGTTTTACAAAATAAATTAAACATTGTTTAAACGAAAAAGAAGATTTAGTTAGTTCTCTTAAAATACTAAAAATAATTTTGATTCTTACAAAGTTTTTCGCAAACAATTTTTTTCATTATTGATAATAATGAAATTTCTTTGATGAAAAGTAAAATTAATACTTTGAGTAACGTTTTGAAGAAATGTGAGTTTGATAAGTTTAGACTAGAATCAATGTTTCTAAAGAGGCAAACTCAAAGAAAACCATCACCACATGTTTCTCACACACACGATGTTCGCACACACACACACACACACACAGAGACACACACATCATGCTTTCTTATATGCCAAGATGTACACATGTACATATTATGGACGAAAGGGTCATTTGGCCAAATTTTTGTCATGATAGATTAAAAATATCAAATAATCATGTTTGGGTTCACAAGATTAAAATTATAGGACCTAAAAAGATTTGGGTTTTAAAATCAATATCTATTTTAAATGATGTAGGTACGTGCCAATCTCTTATGATGTAGAGAGCGGTAATATCTTGATAGTAGTTGCTCATGGCATATGACATAGGATATCAATAACTTTGCAACCCTATGGAGGTCCAGTGAAGGTGACACTGTCATCTTCAGAGATAATTTCAAAGAAAATTATTGGTATAGGTAACATTAAAGTTGATATATCTCCTTTAATTGAAAATATTCCTTTAGTTGATGGACTTAAGTATAATCTATTAAGTATTAGCCAGTTATGTGATAAAGGTTTAAAAATAATTTTTGATGATTCTACTTTTGATGTTATCGATAAAAAGAATGTGCTTTCATATTTTCATGAAAATATTATTTATATTATTCATATGTTAAATTTGGATTGCAATGTTTCATTTTTTGACTGCCATAAATGAAGATTCATGATTATGGCATAGAAAGTTAGGTCATGTTTTCTTTGACTACCTATCCCGTATAGGTTCTAAGGAAGCGGTGAAAGGTATTCCTAAATTAAGATTTGAAAAAGACCATATTTGTGATGTGTGCTAACTTGAAAACTAAAGCAAGTCTTCTTTTAAATCTATTAGGGATATTATGACATTTCAACCATTAAAATTAATACTGGATTTGTTTGGTCCGACCAAAATTAAAAATTTAAGTGAAAATTGTTTTGTATGTGTTCTTTTTGATGATTTTTCAAGATATACTTGGGTCTTCTTTTTACAACATGAAGATGAAGCTTTCTTATTTTTCAATATTTTCAAAAAAGAGTTGAAAAAAAGATTTTCTAATTTTACGTATTCAAAGTGATAGAGGTGGTGAAGGACTCGGGGCTCCATCCCAAAAGACTAGCCTTTTAGGTGGAGTTGCCCAAATCCTTATATTCCCAAGACCATCCCCACGTCTAGCCGATGTGGGACTATTTGTTCGACCCAAATCCCAACAATCCCCCCCTCGAACAAAGAGTCTCCCTGTAGGCACGCCTTATGTGAAGTACTAACTGCAGTCGGTCACTCCTCTACGAGGACCACTGCCAAATTTCTCGAGAGCCAAACATTAGCTTCACAGGGGCCTATTGCGCCTTTTGCGCCAATGGGGTGGGCAGGCCCATTGCGCCTTTTGCGCCAGTGGGGTGGGCAGGCCCATTGCGCCTTTGCGCCATTGGGGGATCTCTATACATCGTCGAACATCACCCACACACACGACTAAGTTCGGGGCATGACTCTGATACCACTTGAAGGACTCGGGGCTCCATCCCAAAAGACTAGCCTTTTAGGTGGAGTTGCCCAAATCCTTATATTCCCAAGACCATCCCCACGTCTAGCCGATGTGGGACTATTTGTTCGACCCAAATCCCAACAGGTGGTGGGTTTATCAATCACTCATTTATTACTTACTGTGATGAAAATAGAATTTAACATGAGCTTTCATGTCCTAAACTCCACAACAAAATAGAGTTGTCAAAAGGAATAATAGAATTCTAGAAGAGATAGCTAGGACTATGGACAATGAATACGGATCCCTGCAATATCTATGGGCTGAGGTCGTAAACACTTCATGTTATATAATAGATAGAATATTTTTTCACAAAAATTTAAATTATACTCCTTTCGAGATTTTTCATTTAAGAAAACTAAATGTTTCATATTTTGAAGTTTTCAGTTGGAAGTACTTTGTTTTAAATATTAAGGATAATGTAGGAAAGTTTGATGCTAAATCTTATGAAGTTATTTTTGTTGATTATTCTAATACTAATAAAGCTTATAGAGACTTCAATAGATTAACTTTGACTATTGAAGAATTCATACATGTGAAGTTTGAGGAATCTAACTCTCTTGTGAAAAATATTAGAAATCCGAAATTGATTTTTTAAGTGAAGACATTGAGAAGAATTCTATAAAAGACTTACCAGAATAAGAAAAGCCAAGAGAAGATCAAAATGATAAAGTTAAAGTAAAAGTGGAACCAACTTAACTACTTCCGAAGGATTAGAGATATGCTTCAAGTCATCCCAAACATCTCATCATAGGCGATATATCTCAGGAAGTATCTACTAGATCTAAACTCCAAGATATTTGTGTTCATTTTGCATTATTTCGTACATAGAACCTAAAACATTCATAAGGTCGAGATTGACTCCTATTGGTTACTTGCGATGCAAAAGAAGCTCAATCAATTCAAGTGTAGCCAATTATTGGTACTAAGTGTGTGTTTAGAAACAAGTTAGATGAGTCGGATAATATAATAATTAGAAACAAGGCTTGACTACTGGCCTAAAGTTTCAATCAAATTGAAAGAATTAATTTTGAGGAAACCTTCGCACCGGTTGACGGCACGAAGCCATCAGAATGACTCTAGCATATGCTTCATATAAAGATTTTAAAGTATATCAGATGGATATAAAGAGTGCTTTTCTAAATGGATTTATAGAAGAGGAAGTGTATGTTAAACAATCCTCCGGGTTTGTTGGTCCTACACATCCCAACTATGTGTTCAAGTTAGATAAAGCCCTTTATAGTTTAAAACAAGCTCTAAGAGCTTGGTATAAAAGACTTAGTAGTTTTCTTGAAAATAAGAGTTTTGTTAAAGATAAAGTAGATACTGCTTTGTTTACAAAACATGTTGATAATAATATTTTAATTTTTCAAACTTATATTGATGATATTATTTTCGTTCTACTAATAAAAAATTACGCAAAGATTTCGAATCTTGTATGAAGGATGAGTTTGAGATGAGTATGATGGGAGAGCTCAACTACTTTCTTGGTTACCAAATCAAGCAAAGGAGTGATGAAATCTTCATGAACCAAGCCAAGTACACCAAAAAACTAATCACAAATTTGGGCTGGAAAACACAAAGGTCAGCAAGACTCCAATGGTTACTTCGATCAAGCTTGATAAGGATGAACAAGGTAAAAATATTGACATTAAATTATATCATAGTATGATTGATAGTTTACTTTATTTGACGGCTAGTAGGGCGGATATTATGTTTAACATATGTCGTTGTGCTAGATTTCAATCATGTCAAAAAGAATCTCATCTAATAGTAGTTAAATATATTATTAGATATCTTAAGGGCACTATTGGTGTGGGCTTGTGGTATCCGAAGACCAGACAATTTAACATGAGGAGCTACTCGAATGACGAATATGCTAATTGTAGAGTGGATCGGAAGAGCACTATGAAATACACCTAGAGGGGGGTGAATAGGTGTACTTGCTAATTTAGGACAAATGATGCGGAATTTAAAACTTAATTGCAAACACACTATGTGTAACGAAGAGTGAAACCCGAATTTCCTGTGAAGGGCTCTGGAACTATCCTCTAGATTCTTCTACATTAAGAGTTGAGGTGTTTAATAAGCTTTCTTGGTTGAACACAAGTGTGGGCATACACAAACAATATCTAGCATATGAATATGAACAATGTAAAGCAATGTAAGATATAAAGAGAGATAGAGTTAAGAGATAATGGATCAAACGCAAACACCAAGATAAGTTCGAGGTTCGAGCCACTGCTATACGTCCCTGTCTTCACACAGAATGATTACCACTATGTACACACAGGACCTTCCACAAAGGGACCTCCACCGACGAATTTCAAATCAACACCGAGAGTACACAACTCCTCTCTCTAATATAAACCTCTACACAAAAGGTGGGCACCTAGCCAAGCACAAAGTAAAGGAAAATACACTTGGTGATCACAAAGATCACAAACAATCTCTCTTGATGAGCTTGAAAGATCACAAACAAGTTTTCTTACAAAAACAAGATCCTATATATAGATATAGAATTGATAGCTCAAGTGTGAGAAAACAAAGTGTTTTAGAAAAGAAAACATAAAGACAAACTCTTGGGAAAAACTTCTTGATAGATAAAGAAATGAAGAGCAAAATTAGAATTCCCAAATCTTGGTTTTCTTTAATTTTTCAAAAACTTTGAAACAAATAAAGATAAGAGAATTTTTGACACAAAAACTTATTTTGAAAACTCGCTGAAAACACTTAAGAAGATGGAAAATTTTGCTCTTAAAAATCTAAGTTGAAACTGATCTCAAAGGACCCATATTTATAGGGTCTGAAAATATAGCTGTTAGGGTCCAGGTCAGTCAAAACTGAACTGTCGGTCGACCGTCTAATGACCGACCAAAAGTCAGATTTCTAACCGTTGGGGTTGTCGGTCGACTGGACGGTCGACCAATAGGACGTTGGGGTTATCGGTCGACCAGCCGGTCGACTGCCCCTAGGCAAATTGCCTGTCAGTCGACTGCCAGGTCGACCGAGGCCAGAACCAGAGAGTGAACTCTCTAGTTGGTCGACCATACGGTCGACCGGGGTCATTTTCAGAGAGCAGGCTCTCTGGAACGGTCAACCGCTAAAGCCTGTGCACTTCTGTGCACATAGGTCGACCGGTCAGTCGACCGATCTAGGTTTCGGTCAATCGGTCGGTTGACCGTTAGCAGCCCACAGCCAGAGTTATAGGGCTTGAAAACTTGGTCTTTTAATACCTATAAAATCCCATAAAATCTTATAAAATTCACAAAATAAGTTCTTATAAATATTTGAAGAACAAATATGTGTGACTAAAATTCAACACATATTTTAAACAATTTGAACTATTTTTGTGATATGAAATTTTAGCTTTAAACCAAAAACGATATTTTTCAAAACTTGAATTTTGAAATGAAAATCAGTTTTCTCCTAAACTTTTTTAAATACATAAACATGATATAGAAACACTTTTGAAGCATATTGTGTTTGGATAAAATCCAATACACATGGTAAATGATATATTTATGTTTTTGATAATAAATTTAAAACTACGTTTTGTTAAGAGACAAAACTTGTAACACATGAACTAGAATCATCAAAATAAGTTTTTAGACAATATGAATCATAGATGTATATGGATGAAATACAACATACATATAAACCATGTAAACTTCTTTTGATTCTATCTATTCATGAAAGCTATAAGTGTATACTTGAAAATTCAAAACCAGTTAAACGAAAACAAAACTATTTAAACTTGTGTGTGTATGTATGTGAACTTGAGCATATCAACACTAGTCTATCTTTACACAAGATCTAAAAGCAAAACTAAATTGAACAAATTGAAGCTTTCTTGTATAACTCCTTCTTCAAGCCGACTCGATCCAAATACGATCCAAATGAGCTTGACTCCAACCGAGTGCTATATGCTATCTTGACGCACGAGCTCTTGAATCATTATTTGTTTACTTCAACACTTTGACTGTGAATTTCTTGTTGAAGTTAAATCACTACTAAAATCTTGATCAATATCTGAAATTTATTAAACACAAGTTCATTAGTAAACTAACCTTAATAAGTTAGTCATCATCAAAACAAAGGTGAAAGGCCTCTGGGCCAACAATCTCCCCCCTTTTGATGATGACAAAACTTATAAAGTTATATATATATATATATATATATATATATATATATATATATATATATATATATATATATATATATATATATATATATATATATATATATATATATATATATATATATATATATTAGATTAAGGTTAAGCTTCATGGAAGCTCCCCCTTAACTTATGCATAATCAATAAACACATAAAGATATGCAATGTAGCTCAAGATACCAAATGAAATCAAGATATATATGCATAAACACATAATAAAACTTGCATATATAAACAACATATATGCGCATAAACACTAAATAAAGCATGCATATACAATCACAAATCTTTCTCCCCTTTTTTGTCACTCATCAACAAAGGAGTGAAGACAAACAAACAATGCCAACAAAACATATTTTGAAACTAATAACAAATAATTAATTGAAAGAAACCAATTGAAAGTAAAACAATCATTTTACCAATTGAAAATTAAAAAATCCTTTTTATGAATTGATACGAATAGAAAGACATGATATCAATTCAAAGTAAAAATTAATTTTTTAGGTAAACACTAAAACTATTTTGCAGTATAGATACCAAATTGCGAATAATATCAATTTAAGATTATTGATACCAATATTAAAAATGTTAACATATACCAACACAAGCATTTTCATCATAAAGAGTGAGAGTAAGATGCCAATTGAAAGTAAACCAGAATTTGTCTCCCCTTTATGAAATACGAATAAAAATAATGCATAAGCTTGTATAAGATATCAATTGAGAAATCATTGACATTAAGAACTAAATCAAGCTTAGCAATAAATAATTTATGCTAAAAATGTATGGACATGTAACATAAACACAATAAAAAACATTTATATGTATGTATCAAGCAAAACAATTTAGATATGATCCATACAAAAAAAAATATGAGCATACAAAATAAATTTTCATTTTAAAATTTTGTATATCTCATGATTGAAGTACATTTTGATACCAATTGTAAGTGAAACATGGAGAGATTTTGATATCAAAAATACTAATTGAAATTAATGCATAAGCTTGTAGATATACCAATAAACATTTAGAATTAAATCACGTTTAGCATAAACCTTTTGTGCTTTAAAACTGTGAAGACATTATAAAGCAAGCACAATAAAAATCATATATATGTATGTATGAAAATATCACTTGAAATTTGGTGCATACATATATAGAAAACAAGGAATTTTTATTGAAATCATGTATATCTCATACCTGCCACCATATTCATGCACATTTTGAAAGATATTCAATAAGGTACACAAGGCATGGTCGCCTAACTATCCACCCTTAGGTTGGTAGGGGTTTTCAAAAATATGACTTGAAACTATTTTAATATATTTGAAAACTCTACCAAATTGAAGAATAACGAAACTAGCTTTATGATAATTTTGAAAACTAGTAGGAAGTCCTTCAAGAAAGGAATAAAACATAAATGCATCCATGAAATATGAAAAGTACACGAGAATGACACTCAAAAAGCAATAAAGCATATATATTCTCATGAAATAAAAATCATGAGTAAACAAGATATAGAGTATATAAAAATTATGTAATAAACAAAATCATGAAAATAAGACATTGAAACTTAGTTTAAATTTCTTTTATCAAAAACAAGAAATCATCAAAACATAAGAAATTCTATTTTTATCAAAAACAAAATAAGTTTCAAGGTATATGTATGTTATGTCAAAACTAAAAGTATACATATATATCCCAAGTATAAACGAGTCCATAAAAGAATATTGCATGAAAAGCAAGTGACTTTAGGATAGACATGTATTTCTATTAGTTTTAGAGAAAATTAATATATACATAAAGCTAAACACATTTTTATGAAAACATATACAAAAATAGGGAAAACAAGTAAAGATGTAAGAATCATGAAAACAAGGTTATACAAGTACATGTAATGGGTACAAATGAGCAATAAAGTACAAACACATGATAAACAAATGTGGCTCATTAGTTGTAGAGGTGTAAATACAAGTTTTAATAAAAGTTTCATCTAAATATGTAATCAAAATATGAAGTGTAAAAACATAAACAAATATGATCATTAGGCTAAATGCACGTATTTTAGAATTAGGATATACACAATAGCTAAACTAAAGTGAGAACATAAAAGATGTATATCCATGAGAACATGGGTGCGTCTCAAAAGACTATCTATGTATATCACATGTCTAATTTACATTGCTTTTAATATAATGAGCGTTAAATATGACATCCTAAAAATCAATAATATAAAAGCATATAAATAAAATAGAAGTTAGAGATAGTTACCAAAACCAATGAACCAATTTTTAGGTATCCAAACTATAGTGATCCTCCCACCAAACATCCCTTAAAAGTGATGCATCCAAAAAAGAATATGATCTTTAAGCTTGAATCGCATCCACCATCAAGGCATCAATACCCTTACGTCAAGTGAGATCCCACACCTATATCAAATCTAATATGGGTGAATTTTGGTACCCATATCTTTTTGGATCTAAGGGGTTAGCACCTTTACTAACCCAAACAAACTTATTTGTAAAATTTGAAACATTTATTCTATCATAACAAAATTTTACAAGGTTGCCTGTACGTTCACAATATGTACAAGTGTACACATGAGCATACATAGAATCATGTGTGTGAGCATGATGAGCATGTATATGTCGTGAAGGGTGTGCATGAATATGTGGTGCATGTTTCTTGCGAAACATGGATTCCAGTCGTGTGTGGCTTATGGCACATTGGCTCACTGTGGAGCCCAAACAATCTACACTCTTCTTCAAAATGTAAATATCATTTTCAATGATTGAAGAAAAAGTGGAGCATGCAATATGTTTATCACTAAAAGATGAAGCAATGGCTATATGACAAACATGAGAATCAAAAGCATTTTTCAAAGAAACTTTTTCTTTTGAAACCAAATCTAATTCTTTGGAAATCAAAGCAATTTTATTTTTTAAAGAATCATTTTCTGTTAAAATAAATTCAAGTTTTGAAGACAAAATCTCATTTTTCTTCAAAACAATATCAAAATTATTTTTATTTTTCAAAAGTTCATTTTCTTTCATGGCAAGGTCAAGTTGGGATTGCAATGAGTCCCTTTCATTTGAAAACTCAACCTTCTATTACAAAATCATATCAAGTTTAGAAAATAAATTTTATTTTCTTCTTTTAATTCAAAACTTTTCTTTTTAAAAGTTTATATTTATTTAGCAAGTTTTCATAAAATAGGGAAAGCTCTTCATTTAAAACATGGGCATAAATAGCATTATCATCACATGAAGAACTAGCACTATCTAATTGAGTGTCAGATTTTACCTCAAGGGAGTCAATCCCTTGGACCATAAAGCAAGCTTGGTCAGACTCATTTCCACTAGATTCTTTCTCCAAAAATGTATCATTTGTACCTTGAGAGAAGTCAATGTGTTCCACATTGTAAAAATAGAATTACAATGAGAAACAATAGAAAGATCATCTTTACTTAGTGTGTGCCTAAGTGCCTGTAAGGCTTGTATATTAGCCTCAATATACTTGTCATTATCAAGATAGGATTTCTTGATAGTGGCAAGATAAAATGCAATTCTAGGGCTTTAAGATATGCACTCATCTTAAACTTTCAGATATCGATATTGGAAACATCATACATGGGAAGAAAATCTATAAGTGTATAAACTATATGTGTGCAAAGCAAATCTAGATTAGCTATCCAAGGATCTCACTCCTAGATGGTAAAACTGAATATCAAGAGCGGAAGATCTGATACTAATTGAAATACACCTAGAGGAGGTGAATAGGTGTAATTGTTAATCTAGGACAAATGATGCGGAATTTAAAACTTAATTGCAAACACACTATGTGTAACCAAGAGTGAGCCCAAATTTCCCGTTAAGAGCTCTAGAACTACTCCTCTAAATTCCTCTAGATTAAGAGTTGAGGTGCTTTAATAAGTTCTCTTGGTTGAACGCAAGTGTGGGCACACACAAATAATATCTAGCATATGAATATGAATAATGTAAAGAAATGCAAGATATGAAGAGAGATAAAGTTGAGAGATAGTGGATCAAACGCAAACACCGAGATATGTTCGAGATTCGAGCCACTGCTTTACGTCCCCGCCTTCACACAGAAGGATTTTCACTATGTCCATACAAGACCTTCAACAATGAGACCTCCACTAAGGAATTACAATTCAACACTGGGAGTACACAACTTCTCTCTCTAACTTAAACCTCTACACAAGAGGCGGGCACCTAGTCAAGCATAAAGCAAAGGAAAATACAGTTGGTGATCAAAAAGACCACAAACAATCTCTCTTGGTGATCGTGAAAGATCACAAACAATTTTTCTCATAAAAACAAGATCCTATAGATAGGTATAGAATTGATAGCTCAAGTGTGAGAAAAACAAAGTGTTTTAGAAAAGAAAATACAAAGAAAAACTCTTGGGAAAAGCTTCTTGATAGATAAAGAAATGAAGAACAAAATTAGAATCCCCAAATATTTGTTTTCTTTGATTTTTCAAAAACTTTAAAACAAATAAAGATAAGAGAATTTTTGGTACAAAAACTTGTTTTGAAAACTTGCTAAAAACACTTAAGAAGATGGGAAAAATTGCTCTTAAAAATCTTAGTTGAAACTAGCCTCAAAGGACTCATATTTATAGGGTCTGAAAATATAGCCGTTGGGGTCCAGGTCAGGTCAAAACTGACCCGTCGGTCGTCCGCCTGGTCGACCAACCAACGGTCAGATTTCTGACTGTTGGGGCTATCGGTCGACTGGCCGGTCGACCACCCCATGGCAAATTGCCTGTCAGTCAACCGCCTGGTCGACCGAGGCTAGAACCAGAGAGTAAACTCTCTGGTCGGTCGACCGCTCGGTCAACCAAGGCTAGAACCAGAGAGTGAACTCTCTGGTCGGTTGACCGCCCCGTCAACCGCTAAAGCCTGTGCACTTTTGTGCACGTCGGTCGACTGGTCGGTCGACAGATCCAGGCTTCGGTCGACCGTTAGCAACCTACAGCCAGGGCTATAAGGTTTGAAAACTTGGTCTTTTAAACCTATAAAATCCCATGAAATCACATAAAATTCTCAAAAATAAGTTCTTATAAAATTGAAGAACAAATATGTGTGACTAAAATTCAACACATATTTCAAACAATTTGAACTATTTTTGTGATATGAAAATTTAGTTTTAAACTAAAAACGGTATTCTCCAAAACTTGAATTTTGAAATAAAAATCTATTTTCTCCAAAATTATTTAAATACAAAACATGACATAGAAATACTTTTGAAGCATATTGTGTGTAGATAAATCCAATACACATGGTAATTGATATATTGATATTTTTGATAATAAATCCAAAACTAAGTTTTGTTAAGAGACAAAAATTGTAACACATGAACTAGAATCTTCAAAATAAGTTTTTAGACAATATGAATTATAGATGTATCGGGATGAAATCCAACATACATATAAACCATGTAAACTTCTTTTGATTCTATCTATTCATGAAAACGATAAATGTATACTTGAAAATTCAAAACCAGTTAAACTGAAAACAAAACTATTTAAACTGTGTGTGTGTGAACTTGAGCATATCAATACTAGTCTATTTTTACACAAAATCTTAAAACAAAACTAAACTAAATAAACCGAAGCTTTCTTGTAGAACTCCTTCTTTAAACCGACTAGATCCAAACACGATCCAAATGAGCTTTGACTTCACCGAGTGCTAGATGCTATCTTTATGCGTGAGCTCTTGAATCATCACTTGTTTGCTTCAATACTTTGACTGTAAACTCTTGTTGAAGTCAAATCACTACTATGATCCTGATCAATATCTAAAACTTTTTAAATACAAGATCATTAGTAAACTAACCTTCATAAGTTAGTCATCATCAAAACTAAGGTGAAAGGCCTCTAGGCCAACACACTAGTGAAACTTGTCAATTTCTAGAAAATTGTCTTGTTTCGTGATCTCTAAGAAGTAAAATTCTGTAGCGCTCTCAACTACCGAGACAAAGTATGTTGCTGCGAGATTTTATTGTGCACAAGTTTTTTGGATGAACCATACTCTCCTTAACTATGATTTGCATTGATCATATTAATATATATTGTGAAAATATTTGTACCATTCATATGACCAAAAATGTAAATGAACATAGTAAGACCAAGCATATAAAGATTCAGTATCACTTTCTTAGAGAACACTATGAGAAAGGTGATATTGAGATTGATTATATTTTCACTGATTTTCAATTAGCTGATATTTTCACAAAATCTCTTGACTATAATTATTTTACTTTTATATGTGGAGAATTAAATGTTTGTGTGATGGAAAACTAATTTCTATATTACACCTTTCTTTTTGATGTATGACAAAAAAGAGAGAAGAATATGAGTTTTATGATTTTTATGATTGATTTATGACTATGAAGAATATAAGTTTTAAAGAATATGATTTATAGTTATGTTTTATGACTTGTTTATGTTTTATGACTTATTTTTTATGCATAATTTCAGGGAGAGCTTCTCTTGAAGCTCTTTCATATTTTGTTTATATAACTCATAAATTTTGTCATCAACAAATGGGGAGATTGTTAGTCTAAGGGTACAATAACTTTTGTTTTAATGATTCTAAAACTCATGTAGCTTGTGGTACAAATTATCTTAAAAGAGTATTTTTACTATACAAGTTTTTCAAGAGTGAGAAGTTCAACTTCAAATGAAATTCAAGTATCGGTCCCGAGCTCAAAGAAGTCAAAATTTAGAGACGCCCACTTGAAGACTTTGAAGTGTAAATCTACTCTTGTATTATGTAAGATAGTTTATTAAAGTTTGAAGCAGAAGATTGATGGTCAGGATATCACACACGCACATTAATTTTTATAGTTTTGAGTTTTTGAAAATGTTTAGAAAAACTATAAAAATAATTTTTTATTATATATATTCATATAAACAAAACAATTCAGGTTATTCTTATGTTTTACAGAAGATTTACAATTATATAAATATATATAATTTTTACTATATATCAAAAGTATTTTTAAATACAAAAGAAAATTTGTTTGCGCTTCTATTAGTCGATCGCATGGCAAAGCAAAGGTTTGGTCAGTCAACCGAGCGATCGATTTGACATGCACAAACTTGTGCATTTACCTTTGGCTCTGAGCCCGATCGACCGTAGCACCAAGTCTTCAGAATTCATTCTTGATGATCGACCGCATAGTAAACCGCCAGCGCTAACCTCAACTCTGAGCTCAGAGTGCTACTCTGACTGGTCGACCGCCCGGTTGACCGATGGCAATGACTACTTCATATTAGCCTTAGCTGGTCGACCGCTCGCTCGACTGCCAGTAGTCAAACATGCTTGTTTTGAACTATAACGGTTATATTCCTGTACGAATCAGTCCAGATTCATTCTTAATAGCTATTTTATGATTTTAATGATTGTTAATATGCTTTAATTGCTAAGTTTCGCTAAAATTAAATCTCTTCTCTTGTACTATAAATAAGAGAGATTAGGGGTGCATTATATATCAAGAATTTCAAAAGAAAATCAAAAAATTTTCAAAAGTTTCAAGTTTATAGTTCTAATGTGTAAAAATTTCTTTCTTCTTTGTTTTTCTCACTCTTTTCTTGACCTATCATTTTTTACATTGAGCTATAGGAAAGTTGTAATAGAGATTGTTTGTAATCCTGTGAAGACCACCAAGTGTTGTAAACTATTGTTCATTAAGAGTTCCTCTTGGAAGGAGGTTGTAATGTGAAGTTGCGGCTCCAAATCTTGCGGGATCAAGTGCAGTTGTAATCGAGATCGATTATAGTGGAATCCTTCATTGTGGTGAAGGCGGGGACGTAGAGTAAGTGGCTCGAACCTCGATAACAATTCTTTGTCTTTGCAATTGGTTTGCGTTTGATCTTTTCAACTTTTTCTCTCTTTTATTTATTGTAATATTATACTTGTAGTTTTTATTACTCTTTCAACATAATTTGTTTGAACTCTCTATACATCAAGAAAGAAATTGTGTACCTTAACTCTTATTTTAAAAGAAATCATGAGAAAAGTTTAGAGCCCTTCATTGGTTATACAACTTCATTTCTTGATTGTTAGTAGTTGTTTAAAATTGTGTTTTAATTTCTGTTTTAGTAGATTATATCACCTATTCACTCCCCCTCTAAGTGATTTTAACTTTCAGGTATACTACTTTATAAATTTAAATAAATTCTTACCACGCCAAGACATATATTAGACAGAGGTTTCAAGTGTTTATTGAAATCTTATTTCAAAATAGGATTAAATTGGCATGTAGACGATACACACATCGATGCAATAGTACTAGAGAGCATAGTAGCTCATAGAGCAAGGACCGTCCTGCACAGAATGTACTTATTGTTGTCATACCAACAAGCAATTTTGTTACGTTATGACTGGTTAGGAGGTCATCTCATGACTTCATTGTGTTAAAGAGTGCACTGGTGATTGTACACGTATATTGTATTATTTATTATTACATTCCTATATTATCATGTAATAAACTCTGCTATTTAGTGGTTTAATGTTTAATTTGTGCAGATACAATTTAATGGAAAATGAGAGGATAATCTCAAATCTAGTCCAACTAAATCAGATTTACATGAATCTATTCAGTTAACTTGAAAAATCAACAAGGATAATTACAAATTTAAAATTCAAAAGACATATTATCAGAAAACTATGGGATAAAATAGAATGGGGATCCACGAGTCAAATCTCTACCCTAATGGCGAGATCTTTGCCATGGATCCGCGGCCAGATGCTAGCCATTGGCCAGGTCAGTGGTCTTATTTTCTCATATGCTTTCCCCACTCCATTTTGTAATACCCGTTCCTGGAATACGTACTTAGTTGCGTATTCAGTTTTTTGATCGTATTTTTTCGATTTACTTCCTGTATTTGACCGATTTCAGTTTCAAATATTATTTTCCAATATTTTAGATTTTATATGATTTTCTGGAATTTTCCTGAATTAATTGAAAATCTTCAAAACCGGTGTCGACCAGTGTCGCTGATCGATTCCGGATTTTTATCTTACAAACAGTTAGGAAATTCTAGAAAGTCCTTTAGGCATTATTTCTTAGAATCGTATTTCTCACCTAAATACTTTTTCTGGGAATTTTATGATTTTATGAAAATTCCACCGGAGTCGGTAGCTAACTGATTCCGGGATTTTTAGTTTTAAAACTATAAATTATTTCTCCAAACGAATTTCACCATGAGTCTTAAATATTATTATTGATTTTTGGTAAATTTTACGAGTCGTTCCAAGATACTTGATTTCGGGACGATTTCGGTATTTTCCGAAATGTTTTCCGCATCTTCGACTTAACCCGGGAAATTGCCTTTTCAATATTTTCATTTTCCAAGCCAAAGAAAATATCTTCTCCTTTTTAAATTCTTTTCTTTTTCCTTTTTCTTTATTTCTCTTCCTTCCTCCACAAGCCACAAGATTTTCCAATTTTCCAAAATTCCAACCTTTTCCAAAATTCCAACAAACTCCACACACTTCTACAATTAATGCCCCTCTTTCTCTCTCTCTTCCATGGCCGGCCAAGTGGCCAAAAGAGGGACACCTCATCCTCTCCTATTTGCAAAAAAACCCCCTCTCTTCTACATAATTGCACCTCCTTCACAAAATCAAAATCTTATATAACTTTTCCTTTACATTTCTATTTCTTTTCTTCACTTCAACAAGGATTGGCCTTCACCAAAATCCCTCCTTCACCTCAACCCCAACTCCAAAACACCACAAAGTCATCATCTCCATCTCAAGCAACTACAACTTTTGGATTGGGATCGTGTCTTTTATCGCCGAGGATCAAGTTTGTCGGCAACGCTCCTTTCGAACGCGTATAGCTCCAATTAACCATTCGTGTGAGTATTTTTACTCACCAAGATTGTAAACTTTTAGTATACTTGTGTTTACAATTCATGTACACTTGTGCCTTCAAAATCATGCTTTTGGCCTTCAAATTCAACCATCAAATTCTGTTCTGTACCCTGTTTTTAGACCACGATTAGTCGACTTGACCTAGGAGCTAGTCGACTTGAAATCCTTATTTGAAACGACCCCTGTTCTGAAACACAGTTTTAGTCGACTTATCTTGATTATTAGTCGACTAACTTTTCCTGAAAATAACCCCAACTCTCTGGAAATCACTGTTAGTCGACTTACCTTAACTATTAGTCGACTATAGATCATTGTTAGTCGACTACCCTTTCCACCATAGTCGACTAACTTTTCCTGAAACAGAATTCCAACTCTCTGGAACCCAGTTTTAGTCGACTAGTCCAGACTGTTAGTCGATTAGAGACCACTATTAGTCGACTAACCATTCCACCTAGTCGACTAATTTAGGCTGTCTATTATAGTTGATTTCTTTTCTGAATTTGGATCATACCCTTGATACATGTGGGATATATTATTCTTGTTTATGCTTCATGAATGGTACTTCATGACCTGTTACTTGATGGATGTTACCTCTTGTTACTTCATGGCTTGTTATTGTATATTCTCATTTCATAACTTGTTAATTAATGAATATCACCACTTATCATGCTATCCCTTAACACCAAGTAAGATACACTTGACTTTTGTATAAAATGGACCAACTTACATTGGGTCGGGGGAAAACATGTGGATATCAATATGTGTTCATGTTTACAGTGGTATTAGGTATGTTGTGCAACTATATTTCCGGTCTGACCTGAGGGCCTCCAGGGGACCGAGGGGAGTGCTTGCTCCCTCATTACTGGTACCATCATGATAAAGGGCATACATAAGTCCCTCCTGTTAGCCTAGCGGCTGGTTTCCGTCACCAAGCAACGGAACAATCCTGGACCGTTGTCCCGGGCATGTACGGGACCCACTGTAAACATAGTTCGTTGATAATCCCGCTGGTTTCCAATAACAACCTTGCTTTACTAGGATATGGATCTATGTGCCCTGGGACGCTGGGTCACATAGCTAGATATCACAGTAAGACAAGTAATAATAATAATAGACTCTAACTGTGGATTCATTGTATTCTGATTTTATCTCTTCATGCTTTCATTTCTTGCTAATTGTTATTCATTATGTTGTTCTATCCTTCTTATTCATGTCTCTTAGCCATTTGGCTGTAGTCTGTTCATTGTTGGGAGGTCCTGACTCCCTTGGATTTGTATGTTCAGGTTCTGAAGCTTGGATCGAAGTGGAACCGTCCACAGAAGATCAAGCTTTTCTTAGTGAGCAGGCAGACTAGCTCCAGTCCTTGTGCCAGATCTCTCTCTTTGACTCACGGGATCTTCATCCTACTCGTGAGCATTTTGTGTTCATATTGTATCTTTGACTTTTGGACTTGGTTGTGATAAAAGATACATGTAATGTGTAATATTTTATCATATCTTGTGATAACTTGTACTTGTACTTTTAAGTTGGCATATGTATGTGTATCACGCTTTGTCGTGTACTCTGAACCTTGTTGTACTTAATGCTTAGCGTATATACGTGGGGGCATTTTCTGACCTACGTACATACGTCGCAGTGACGTCTCCGTATCCGTGGAATCGGGGCGTTACAGGTTGGTATCAGAGCCTAGGCTCTCACACCTATAGTACAATAAAGCAGCAAATTAATGAAATTTGCTAATGCCAACTACAATGTACAAAGTTATCGAGTCCTTCTTGATTCCTTCCCTTGTGTCCTAAACTCCTTCCATTTTTCCAATTCCAGTTATCTTATCCCAATTCGGTATGGAGAGAAGGACGGGTCGTAATAATTCTGGACAAGTATCGAATGGACCTGCGGGAGAGAATACCGATATTCTGAGGGTCATTCAGACGATGATGGAGAACCAGCAGCAACAGACGGAACTCCTCCGGCGAGAGTTGACAGCTCCAAAGGAACAGAGGCCGGGAAATATTTCAGACTTCAGACGGCTGCAACCAGCCATATTCACGGGTGAAGAGAAACCCTGGATGCTGAACAATGGCTGACAGATACCTCAGACTTGTTGAATGCAGCTCGAGTTCCAAAGGAGAATCAGGTGGAGGTTGCTAAGATTCAATTGAAGGATATAGCCAGAACATGGTGGCTAGCTGAGGAGGCAAGATTGGAGAAGCCTGTCACCTGGGACACATTCTTCAAGAGTTTCTATAGCAGATTCTTTCCTGCCACTGCTCAGAAGGACATGGAAGAGCAGTTTATCCGACTTCAGCAAGGGAATAGGTCCGTGGACGAGTATGCCGCGAAATTTCTCAGACTTAGCCGCTTTGCTCCATACATGGTAACTGATGAGGAGAAGCGGGCAAGTAGATTTCAGCAGGGCTTGCAGATGGACATCCAGGTCTTCTTAATGCCCCAGCAGCTGAAGACTTATTCAGAAGTTCTCACCATAGCTCGAGAAGTGGAGCGTGGGCTAGAGAAGAAGCAAGTGAACCAGACGAGGAACCAGGCCATGAAGAGGCCATTTCCACCAATAGGAAGAGGAGGCCCATACAGAGCAGCAAAGGTTCAGACAATGAGGCAACCATTCCGACCAGCTCCTTACCAGGCGGCCCAACCATTATCCTTCTGTAGCTATTGTCAGAAACCAGGTCACATTCGACAGAATTGCCGTAGGGCAAATGGATTATGCTTGGTATGTGGTTCCCGAGACCATTCCATAGAAGCCTGTCCACACAGAAGAATGGGGATAGCCGGCCAAGCTTTGCCAGCACTGCAGGGACCAAATGGGCAGAGATCACTTCCAGGGCCACTTGGGCAGAGGAACCAAGGACCGATGATCAGGAGAGCTCCTCCCCCTCCTCCACACAAGCTATTCTCCCAGTCCAAAGAGGAGCTAGGACTGCTGCAGGGCGTGGAAGGGGACAAGCTTACAACTTGACGGAAGAAGAGGCTGGGACTTCTGAGGAAGTGATAACAGGTAAATCAGGGTACACTCAAAACCTGTTTTAGCCCTCTTCGATTCAGGAGCTTCTCATTGTTATATCTCAGATCATTTTGTGGCATTGCATTCTATACCTGTTAGATCTTTAGACCACAAATGGGAGATTAGTACAGGGAATGAGGTAGTCATATCTACTAGAGTTTGCACTGATTGTCCAGTAGAACTTTGTAACAAGACCTTGGCCATAGATATGCTCGTACTAGACACCAAAGGGTACGACGTAATCTTAGGCATGACCTGGCTCAGTCAATATTATGCAGTTATTGACTGTAGGGAGAAGAAGATTAATTTCAGAATCCCTCTTCAGCCTGAATTCCAATTTAGTGGGGAAGTGAAGTCTACCAAGGGAAAGACTCGGATGACTAGTTCAGAGATGCAGAAGGGCACACCGTGTGGGATGAATTCCCGGGAGTGTTTGCTGAAATCTCAGGACTTCCACCTGAAAGGATGATTGAGTTCTCTATTGGTACTGTGCTGGAGCAGCTCCTATATCCAAGGCTCCGTACAGGATGGCACCGACGGAGTTAGAGATTCTAAAGAAGCAGCTGCAGGAATACTCTGATAAGGGATTGATTCGGCCAAGCACTTCACCATGGGGAGCTCCAGTATTATTGGCAAACAAGAAGGTTGGTGGTAAAAGGCTTTGTATTGATTATAGAGAATTGAACAAAGTTACCATCAAGAACAAGTATCCCTTACCTAGGATTGATGATCTGTTTGATCAGCTTCATGGAGCCCGAGTATTCTCTAAATTAGATTTACAATCGGGTTACCATCAGCTTAGGGTGAAGAAAGAGGATATTCCGAAGACGGCATTCAGGACCCGTTATGGCCACTATGAGTTTATAGTTATGCCTTTCGGAGTCACCAATGCCCCTGCATTTCATGGATTTGATGAACAGAGTGTTCTCGCCCTATTTGGATCAGTTTGTAGTTGTTTTTATAGATGACATCCTGATCTATTCAAAGAACAACAGGGAGCATGCAGAACACTTGAGGATAGTATTGCAGACTCTCCAGCAGGAGCAGCTTCATGCTAAGAGGAGCAAGTGTGACTTTTGGTTGGACAGTATAGCCTTCCTTGGACACATGGTTTCAGCAGAAGGAATTTCAGTTGATCCCAGCAAAGTCCAGGCAGTGAAGGACTGGCCTATTCCCAAGACGGTGACTGAGATTAAGAGTTTTATTGGACTAGCCGGATATTACAGACGCTTTGTCCAAGATTTCTCTAAGATTGCAGCCCCGTTGACCAAGCTCACCCGGAAAGGGGAAAGGTACATATGGACAGAAGAATGTACTGCAGCCTTTGAGCAATTGAAGCAAAGACTCATTTCAGCTCCAATCTTGAGGACTCCCTCAGGGAGAGGAGGGATGGTCATATTCAGTGATGCATCAGGAAAAGGCCTGGGTATGTACTAATGCAACATGATCATGTTATAGCTTATGCATCCAGACAACTGAAACTTCATGAACGGAATTACCCAACTCATGACTTGGAGCTAGCAGCTGTTATATTTGCCTTAAAGATCTGGAGGCATTATCTCCTGGGAGACAAAGTGTTGATATACACGGATCACAAGAGCCTCAAATATATTTTTCACACAGAAGGAATTGAACATGAGGCAGAGGCGGTGGCTGGAGCTAATGGCGGACTATGATATAGACTTGCAATATCATCCGGGCAAGGTCAATACAGTTCCAGATGCACTGAGCAGGAAGCCAGAGAATAGAGTACTAGTCCAACTTACTCAACAGAACGAGTTGATCCAAGACATCATAAGATTGGACTTGATGATAGTTCAAGAAACTGATAAGGCAGGACAGTTCTGACCTTGCAGATTCAGTCAGCATTGATAGATGAGATCAAGGAAGCTCAAAAGGAAGACCCCAGATTACAGCAATTCCGAGCTCAAGTAGAGGCTGGATTGAGGACTGATATCAGTATTCATCCGGATGATGCCTTATATTTTGGTAGCAGACTTTGTGTTCCCCAAGGAGAAGTCCGACAGAAGATTCTAGCAGAAGCACACAGTTCAGCCTATTCCATACACCCAGGGGGAAACAAAATGTATCAAGACATAAAGAAGCAGTTTTGGTGGAATGCTATGAAAGGGAGATAGCCCAGTATGTAGCCAAGTGCTTAGTTTGTCAGCAGATAAAGATAGAACATCAGAGGACAGCTGGACTTCTACAACCCTTACCAATACCCGAATGGAAGTGGGAGCACATCACCATGGATTTTGTTACGGCATTACCTCGTAGTCCTAAGGGTAATAATGATGTATGGGTAATCATTGATCGCCTCACCAAATCAGCTCACTTCATACCGTTCAGGGTAGGTCAGACAACAGAGGTTTTGGCAGACAAGTACATGAAGGAGATAGTTCGTCTACATGGAGTTCCAGTTAGTATTGTATCAGACAGAGACACAAGATTCAGATCACATTTCTGGGAAAGTCTCCAAGACAGTCTAGGAACTCGTCTGAAATTCAGTACTTCCTATCACCCTCAGACAGACGGACAATCTGAAAGGACTATCCAGATTCTTGAAGACATGTTGCGGGCTTGCATGATTGAATTCAAGGGATCGTGGGAAGATCATCTTCACTTGGCTGAATTTTCTTATAATAACAGCTATCAGGCAAGTATCAAGATGGCACCATTTGAAGCATTGTATGGAAGGAAGTGTAGGTCACCGATTTGTTGGGACGAAGTCGGTAAGAGGAGACTTTTGGGGCCAGAGATCCTGATTCAGACACAGATAAAGTCAGAATCATCAGAGATCACCTCAGGGCAGCTCAGAGTCGGCAGAAAAGTTGGGCTGACACTCAGAGAAGGCCATTGGAATTCCAGACAGGAGATCATGTGTTTTTGAAGATATCACCTACAAAAGGAGTAATCCGGTTCGGTACTCGTGGAAAGCTTAGTCCGAGATATATCGGCCCATTCGAGATTTTGGACCGTGTGGGAGATGTGTCTTATCGATTGGCATTACCGCCATCGTTGGACGGAGTTCACAATGTATTCCACGTATCACAGTTGAGGAAGTATGTCAAGGATGATAGTCATATCCTGGATCACTCCGAACTGGAACTACAACCGGATTTGTCATATCAAGAGCAACCGATGGCCATTTTGGACAGAAGTGTCAAGACATTGAAGAATAAGGCAATACCATTAGTGTTGGTGTCTTGGAACAGGCATGCGCCAGGAGAGGCCACGTGGGAACGAGAAGATGTTATCCGTGAGCGTTATCCGCAACTCTTTCACAACTTGATTGGTAAAATTCTTTCTTCTTATCCTTCTCTACCGTTACCTTTCATTTCCTGAAATTTCGAGGACGAAATTTTTTGTAAGGTGGATGGATTGTAATACCCGTTCCTGGAATACGTACTTAGTTGCGTATTCAGTTTTTCGATCATATTTTTTCGATTTACTTCCTGTATTTGACCAATTTCAGTTTCAAATATTATTTTCCAATATTTTAGATTTTATATGATTTTCTGGAATTTTCCTGAATTAATTGAAAATCTTCAAAACCGGTGTCGACCAGTGTCGCTGATCGATTCCCGGATTTTTATCTTACAAACAGTTAGGAAATTCTAGAAAGTCCTTTAGGCATTATTTCTTAGAATCGTATTTCTCACCTAAATACTTTTTCTGGGAATTTTATGATTTTATGAAAATTCCACCGGAGTCGGTAGCTAACTGATTCCGGGATTTTTAGTTTTAAAATATAAATTATTTCTCCAAACGAATTTCACCATGAGTCTTAAAATATTATTATTGATTTTTGGTAAATTTTACGAGTCGTTCCAAGATACTTGATTTCGGGACGATTTCGGTATTTTCCGAAATGTTTTCCGCATCTTCGACTTAAACCCGGGAAATTGCCTTTTCAATATTTTCATTTTCCAAGCCAAAGAAAATATCTTCTCCATTTTAAATTCTTTTCTTTTTCCTTTTTCTTTATTTCTCTTCCTTCCTCCACAAGCCACAAGATTTTCCAATTTTCCAAAATTCCAACCTTTTCCAAAATTCCAACAAACTCCACACACTTCTACAATTAATGCCCCTCTTTCTCTCTCTCTTCCATGGCCGGCCAAGTGGCCAAAAGATGGACACCTCATCCTCTCCTATTTGCAAAAAAACCCCCTCTCTTCTACATAATTGCACCTCTTTCACAAAATCAAAATCTTATATAAACTTTTCCTTTACATTTCTATTTCTTTTCTTCACTTCAACAAGGATTTGGCCTTCACCAAAATCCCTCCTTCACCTCAACCCCAACTCCAAAAACACCACAAAGTCATCATCTCCATCTCAAGCAACTACAACTTTTGGATTGGGATCGTGTCTTTTATCGCCGAGGATCAAGTTTGTCGGCAACGCTCCTTTCGAACGCGTATAGCTCCAATTAACCATTCGTGTGAGTATTTTTACTCACCAAGAATTGTAAACTTTTTAGTATACTTGTGTTTACAATTCATGTACACTTGTGCCTTCAAAATCATGCTTTTGGCCTTCAAATTCAACCATCAAATTCTGTTCTGTACCCTGTTTTTAGACCACGATTAGTCGACTTGACCTAGGAGCTAGTCGACTTGAAATCCTTATTTGAAACGACCCCTGTTCTGAAACACAGTTTTAGTCGACTTATCTTGATTATTAGTCGACTAACTTTTCCTGAAAATAAACCCCAACTCTCTGGAAATCACTGTTAGTCGACTTACCTTAACTATTAGTCGACTATAGATCATTGTTAGTCGACTACCCTTTCCAGCATAGTCGACTAACTTTTCCTGAAACAGAATTCCAACTCTCTGGAACCCAGTTTTAGTCGACTAGTCCAGACTGTTAGTCGACTAGAGACCACTATTAGTCGACTAACCATTCCACCTAGTCGACTAATTTAGGCTGTCTATTATAGTTGATTTCTTTTCTGAATTTGGATCATACCCTTGATACATGTGGGATATATTATTCTTGTTTATGCTTCATGAATGGTACTTCATGACCTGTTACTTGATGGATGTTACCTCTTGTTACTTCATGGCTTGTTATTGTATATTCTCATTTCATAACTTGTTAATTAATGAACATCACCACTTATCATGCTATCCCTTAACACCAAGTAAGATACACTTGACTTTTGTATAAAATGGACCAACTTACATTGGGTCGGGGGACAACATGTGGATATCAATATGTGTTCATGTTTACAGTGATATTAGGTATGTTGTGCAACTATATTTCCGGTCTGACCTGAGGGCCTCCAGGGGACCGAGGGGAGTGCTTGCTCCCTCATTACTGGTACCATCATGATAAAGGGCATACATAAGTCCCTCCTGTTAGCCTAGCGGCTGGTTTCCGTCACCAAGCAACGGAACAATCCTGGACCGTTGTCCCGGGCATGTACGGGACCCACTGTAAACATAGTTCGTTGATAATCCCGCTGGTTTCCAATAACAACCTTGCTTTACTAGGATATGGATCTATGTGCCCTGGGACGCTGGGTCACATAGCTAGATATCACAGTAAGACAAGTAATAATAATATAGACTCTAACTGTGGATTCATTGTATTCTGATTTTATCTCTTCATGCTTTCATTTCTTGCTAATTGTTATTCATTATGTTGTTCTATCCTTCTTATTCATGTCTCTTAGCCATTTGGCTGTAGTCTGTTCATTGTTGGGAGGTCCTGACTCCCTTGGATTTGTATGTTCAGGTTCTGAAGCTTGGATCGAAGTGGAACCGTCCACAGAAGATCAAGCTTTTCTTAGTGAGCAGGCAGACTAGCTCCAGTCCTTGTGCCAGATCTCTCTCTTTGACTCACGGGATCTTCATCCTACTCGTGAGCATTTTGTGTTCATATTGTATCTTTGACTTTTGGACTTGGTTGTGATAAAAGATACATGTAATGTGTAATATTTTATCATATCTTGTGATAACTTGTACTTGTACTTTTAAATTGGCATATGTATGTGTATCACGCTTTGTCGTGTACTCTGAACCTTGTTGTACTTAATGCTTAGCGTATATACGTGGGGGCATTTTCTGACCTACGTACATACGTCGCAGTGACGTCTCCGTATCCGTGGAATCGGGGCGTTACACATTTATCCTATAAATACTGCACAATTTTGAACGTAAAGAGCAAAGAGTTTAGGCTAGGTTTTACTTTTAGTTTAACTTTGGATTTTTTTTATGTTTATGTAATTTTTTGTTTATCTGTAAACTTAGGTTAGAGAAAGATTTATGAGAGAAAGAGAGGAAGAATTGTATTGAGAGTTACATTGATGTAATTATACTATTTTCTTTTATTGTTTTCCAATTTGATCGGAGTTTACTTTTTTGTGTTCTTTTTCTTCTTGTGTTTACTTCAATTTTTGGTATCGGTTGCAATCCAAGTGAGTCAAATTGTATCAAAAAGTCTTGCCTTTGTGAGTGCCATGGATAGCTCAAAACGATGTGTTCTTATTCTCAATTTGTATCATTTCATGCTTACTTCGTTTTGATGATGCAATGTGGATGAGACTCAAATCAACTTTTATGGGCTATGCGCTGATCGTCTCCAACTCAAGGTAAACTGTCGCCAATGATCCAAGGTACAACAATCATCCAAAGAGGTAAGCAATTTTTAACTTTCTTTCTTTTAATTTCTTAGTTTAAAAATTGACTTTAAAAATAAAAACTTTCTTCTTCTTATTTCTTTCGATTTTTTCCTTTTCTAACTTAACACAGTTTTATTTTCTTTATTTTTTTTCAAAAACTAAAAAAAAACATTTAACCGATTTTTAGTAATTTAAAAGAATATTGAAACACTTCTATCACATTTTCTCTTTGTGGATCCCGACCCGCATAGCACTTGCTATAACGGTAGTATTGAAGAACCCAAGTACATTTCATCTTATTATTTCTAAACTTTGATTTTCTGTGTAGATTTCACCTCGATCAAATTTGATGCTGTTGTCGGGGAGGGATGGTAATTCTTTTTAATTTACTAACGGTTAATTTTTATTTTCTGTTTTTGTCTGCAGGGATTTATACTGGAAAAACTTACAGCTGCAGGAAATAAATAGCAGCATTATGCCTCTGCTCTAGAAAGCAGAGCACAGTTGCCATCTGCTTTGTCGTGAAAACGCGGCCAAAGTCGCGTTTGGGCAGCAAACCGCGTTTGGACGGCAAACAGAGCGAACTACTCACTCTATTTTGGTTGCAGGTGCTTGAATTGGAAAGATCTGGCTTTTTACAGTGCTTAGTTTTCTTGTGTAACTTACTGTGCACACTTTTCTAAACTCAACGATAACTCGGTGATTGTAAATCCTAAAAAATATTTAGACTTTACATTTTAGAGCATTCATTTAATTCATTTACATTTCACTACTATTGAAGAGTACTGGAGCAAAGGTACGTGTGCATAGCATGTAGTATAGAACACTTTTGAGTGATTCATATTGCTTAACTGTTATTTTCTGCTCTATATATTTGTACATTTGCACTAAATGACTAAGGGCTTAACCTATAAACAAGATAAAGCGGTTATTACCCTTCCTTAGCCCAAAAACCATCTCCATTGCACTCACTAACTCAGCCTAATTAAAACTGAGTTGACGTTGGCCCTACGGATATCTCAGACTCAATAGGGGATTGACCTCAGGAGAAAGTTATTAGAGTTTGAATCTAGTCAAATTGGTGTCCAAGGTGGGGGGTTAACAGGCAAATCTTTGAAAACCAGTAATTTGGCGTAATTAAGGCTCGTTGCTCTACACAAATACCTCCCACTGAGTTTACCCCTACCTGACTGATTAATCTATGATCAGGCTGCTGCAATATGCCTCTTCTGGACAATCAACCAGTTAGGAGTCGTCTAGATCTAAGTTTACCCTAACATAAGCTAGATTTTTTTCTTTTCTATTTGTTTGATTGTTTGTTTTTGATTGTTTCTGACATTTTTATGTGATATGTTTTTTCCATACAATATAAATTCATATTACACCCCTGACCTTCTTTGACTCGGATATCCCCAATCCGACATTTCATAACTTTAACTAAGCAAGTATGCCGGATTGGTTTTATCTGACTCAACATATGCCCTAATCCAAGTAATATAAATAAGACTGAAATAATCATCTCCACTCTTCAATGAGTTAGTAGGGATACAACTTTCCAAAGCTATATTGTCAACTACCATTCCAATATTCAGCTTCATATACTCCTTGTCATGATCAACAAAAGAAGAAAAATCTGAGTTATAAAGAGTATAAAACATTGCATAAGTCCGAAGGACAATTCCAAAACATGCTAGACTCACAATTCCCACAAAACATTCAAATACAAGATCCATGCTCCATTTTTCGAGTCCCACCACAACAAAAAAGAATCGATTGACTTGAAAAGTAGTATAGAAGCCTTGATTCAGAGCTAAAATAATTTCAATCAGTCCATCAATAAGGCATAGTTGATCAGTTATGTAACCCAATGAATGATAGGAATGAGAAAACTCTAACTAACATATTTTTGACCATTCTTGATTTTCATACACATATTGATAAGAACCAAAAATCATAGTGCCTTGATAGCTATAATCAAGATTCAATTTTATCACACTATTTTGAACGTAACTAACCCCAAACCTTTGACAATTGGCTAGTTTTCACTTCAATGACATTGAACTTGAACATGAATGTGACCCCGATCTTAAATTTATGATTCCATTCCAATTTTTGAATCTATGTTGATTTTGGTATCCTTACTCGATTTGGATCACATTACCGAGCCATATTGATTTTTGTACCCAAAAATCTTGAAATTGAAGCACCTATTTTGGAAAGTTACATTCCATTAATGTGAAAGAATGTGAATTTTAACTCTTGATTCGACCCAACTCTTGAACCAAAGCCGACTCTCAAGTCATATTTCCGAGTCAGTATTCGTCCCCGTTCTTTTCATTCCAGAGCCCAAATCGTCCATTTCATCGAATCAAATTCCTTTGTTGGATCAAGGTGTAGATTATTATGACTCAAAAATGATATTCCAAGATTAGTCATATAACTAGGATAATTTTTATGTTAGGATCTTGCATGATCCTAATCAAAAATTTGGGGTTATAATAATGTTAATGGAAAGAGGTGATTAAAGGTGGGTTCCACCAACCATCACATTATTTAGATTGGGCAGCAACACTTGCCCCAATCCGACCACCAACGGGACCACCACCTTGAGGTAACATATTCTCTTACCTTTCTTCTTTTTCATGCATATATGCATTCATTCATACATTGAGGACAATGCATGAGATAGGTGTGGGAGAGTGTTTTAACATAGGTTTTCTTCTTTTTATAGAAAATTAGTTTCTTTTCTATTTAAAAAACTTTTTGAAAAAGGAAACAATATTTTGACTTATTTTTGTAAGAAATTAACTTAATTTTTAGGAATAGGAGAATCATAATTAGAATTCCTTATACTTGTCAAAATAAGATTATTTGTTTGATTTTTAGGATTAGAAAGAAAATTGGAAAATAATTTAATCTTTATTTTTATCTTGATGAAATATGCATTCTTTATACACTTACACACTTAAAATTTAAAACAAACATTCTTGTGTCTTAAATATATATATATATATATATATATATATATATATATATATATTATATATTATATATATCAAAAATCTTCTGATTAAACTGGGTATTTGTCCTCATAAAGCATAATATTCACGCTTAAAAGTGATTCATATTATAAATAAAATCCTTTGTTTTGTGACTTGTTTACTTGAGTCTTTAAGTTCTTCGGGTGTTTTTTCACCCGGTGCTCTAAGACTGTCCGGTTTGAGAGTCACCAACTAAAAGCTCGTTATATAGGCAATTAGAAAGCTTAATAGAGTTAAGAGATATTTTCGCCATAAAATTAAATAAAGCATAAGAGTTAGAGTTGAAGAATCCTTAGTCAAAATATTCACGGTCATAAAGGTGCATATGATTTAAAGTAAAACTAAAAGACTAGGTGAGAAATACAGTTTTAATCCTTATCTTGATTGATAACAAGTTTTTTTCATAGAGACTAAGTTTAAGAATGAATAGTTTTGTGATTCTATGACTTATAGATTACTTGAATTTTGGCAACAATTCTTCAAAAATTCTTCTCTTTTTCAAAATGCATTTTCGAAAATGCTAACACTTTATTATTTTTTTTTTAATAGATTTTGTGTGTAATTCATTGAAAACCCTCGGGAGACTACAACTCTTCCTCTAGGGGTAACACAGAAGTTTAAAGGCTTGTTACACATGCTCAGTGCAATCGCGTGACCTGCAAAAGTGGTCTAGTAATTTTTAGGTTTAGTTTTCTTGTTTTGCTTGAGGACGAGTAAAAGATAAGCGTGGGGGTGCGATTGTACATATATATTGTATTATTTATTATAATATCTTATATTTATCTTGTAATAAACTTTGCTATTTACTGATTTTAATGTTTAATTTGTTCAAGTACAATTTAATGAAGAAATGAGAGAATAATCCCAAATCTAGTCCAGCTAAATCGGATTTCATGAATTTATTTGGTTAGTTTGAAGAATCAACGAGGATAATTGCAAATTCAGAAGTTCAAAAGACGTATTATCAGAAGATTATGGGATAAAACAAAATGGGGATCTACACAGCAGATGGAGGTTGTACCTCTAGCTGGATGTAGGGTTGAGTTCGGGACAGAACCTCGCTCATTCGAGTGACATTGTGCTTCAGAAGATATTTATACAAGGGATGAGAGACTTGCAGCCGTTGATGAATAAGAGGGTACTGACGTCCTCATTGCAGTTGGGGACCTTGGCTAATTAGTTCTGGAAGTAGCCGATGTAAGATTTGAGGTTGTCCCTCTGCCTCATCTTGACGGTGAGAAGATGGTGGTTATTCCTCTTAACCGGGACAAGATGCATACTAGGTGAAGAAACACTTCGGACACCTCCTCAAAGTTGTGGAGAGATTATGGCTGCAGTGAGAAGCTACACCTTTCAGACTGGAAGGAAGGTGAGCGCATGATCAGATCATTGTGGGAGTAGATTTATCATCTTATCTCGAAAATGCCTGATGTGTTGAATCGTTTATCCAGACTAGTAGTCGAAGGTCGGAGTTGAGAACTTCTTCGGGAACTCGCGCACTCCAGAATCTCCTTGGTGAAAGGAAGTCAGACTTTGACAACTGAAGCGTTAATCGACTGTTGAATTGTAACTTAGCCTCCTTGAACCTTTTTTGAATCAGCTTGTCGAGGGCTTGGAAGTCAGAAGATTCTCCGTTTTCAGGCTTGCTTTCTGATTGAGTCGGCGTCGAGTGTTTTGGGGGCTGCGATTTGAGCTTAGAGTTGGTTGTTGAGCTGTATCAATGCTCTTATTCCCGGATGGTATTCTCGCGGTCGACAATCGCCTGCTCCTGATCACAATCTAACCGGGCTTGTTGCTCCTTCAACTACTCTTTCATGTCGATGAGCATCTTAAGAGCTGCCTTCATGTTGCTGCAGCAGCTGGACACTGGTGGTTGTCCCCTGAGGCGAGGAGCCAGTGTCCTCAGTGATACGCGACTGTCAGCTAGCGGGGAGACCATGCCCCCAATGGTGCTGATGGCCTTATTTTTAGACGTGGCACCGTTGAGGGTGACAATTTGCTTTCTTTGATCCATCAGCGCTGTGAAAAGGCTTTTTGCAAAAGTTTTTTTGAGGGAGATTTTGTGTTTTTTAGGAGGAAAATCTTGAGTGTATGGACTAATATCTCAATTAAAGCACCAGTTTGTGATAGTGATTTTTCGCCACAAGTGATTGGACGGTCGATCCTCATCACAAGCGAAAGATGATTAGGATGGGAAGTGCACGTAAATAAAGCATGATCACAAAAAAGTGAGAGACACAAGATTTACGTTAAAACCCTTAACGGGAAACTCACGGGAAGGAGAAAATTTCAATATAATTCTCTAGTTATAGAAATTACAAGGATTGCTCGTCAGAGTCTCAGTGTCGGGCTTGACTGAAAGGTCCTTTCTTCGTTGGAAGACGAGATTTACTTATACTCGACTGAGTTGCTAACATGGTTGCAGATGGTGCGGGCAAGATGTTCGTAACTGTACGATTTGAACATGTTAATCTGTTATAACATTCGCGATCAGTGGTGTTGCTTGTTGGGATTGCATGCAGGAAAATTCGTCGCTGTCTATAACTGCCTACGCTAAGTGACTTCGGAGGAAAATTCTGATGTACTCTGGAGAGTTGGAAGATGAGGGTTGGATGAGGTCATAATTTGACCACCACAAGGTTGTACTGAGGGCCCCCTATTTAACCCAATTCAATCTCGCTCTCTGGCTCCACATTATCTCCTCCTTTTTATAAATATATTGGACAGATTTTGTGAGTTTGCAGATTTGTAAGGTTAGCCACTTCCTCCGGGTCCAGTTCCCTCTCTTCGTGGGTCTTTTCCAGTTGTCTATTCTCTTTTGGTTTGTACTCGTACGTCTGCCTCGTATCTACTCAAAAGACTGGAGTATTGATTACTCATCCTATGTACTCTGTGTTCTATTAAATGATGCTAATGCCACATCGAAATTGGATTTAAGCAATAACAAGGTAAATATATACCCAAATAGCAAATTTCAACCATTCAAAAATGTTCATAATGCAGCGTTTTCAAAGTTTACCAGAATTTCCAACTCACAAACTATAATATCAACACAGGAAAACTGAAAGTTCCAAAATGATTAACTTTATGCAGATTTGCTGACGCGAAATGATTGAATTTAGTAAAAGATCAGGATAGGATGATATAATTACAACAAGCTCAAACGATCAACAAAAGGAATAAAGAAGAGGAAAACATGAAACTTGGACTCCAGCGAGAATAATATATGAAAGAATGAACATTCATCAGAGATGTGACATGATACTATCAAATTATGTGGATTCATCGAAGAGTACCAATAAACTACGCATAACTGCAAGCAATCAGAATGAGCTACAAATAATTGATACAAAGATGAAAAGATAAACTCCTTATTTACATTTGGGGGAGGCCATCTCTAAATGGTTAAGATAACACTGCATGCTTATTATCCTTGCATAAATACCAGGTATACAATACAATGATCCTAACTATAGTATATTCATAACCGAAAATATGTAGCAGGACTTAGATCCTAGTCCATAAATTGGGATGAAGACTTTTATACTGCTAACCTTAAACAAGAGGCACCACACAGAAACCGGTAGAAGACCTGCCGCACAAAGTGATTATGCAAAAAGGCAATCATCTATGATCGGGTATTCCACGGGTCATTCAAACACTCATAGTTAAATTCCAATCCATCGTACCAGTTACTGTGGAGTTCAGTCAGAGATGTAGAATCATTGTACTGAAAATCTCCATGTTGTAAGCCCAAGGTTGTCGAAGTAGCCAATGTTTTGTAGAGAGCAGAGGGGAAGTCCTCGGGTTTAGAAATCAAATCCGTCTCATTCTTCATACTGGTTTCTCTTGATGGAGGTATCCAACTTGCCAATCCGTTAGTTACATGCTTTGCTCCAAAATCTTGAGAATTTACAATTCCACGCTCAACTTGAACTGAAACCGAGTCAATTGTGCATGCCACTGGAGTTATAGCTTTACTGTTGCGACTTTTGTAATTCGTGAAGACTGGCTTGATCTGAGTCAGACTTGTCTTGTCCTCACAGCTTCCTTTCGATCTTTTGAACAGCAGGTCCACCGTGCTCGTTACACCATCGACATGAATATCGGGAGTTCTATTCTGAGCTTGGAAATTTTGAGCGATGGGGACATATCTGCAGGCAGCACTAGGTTGACTTTCTGCAGTTGGGTTCTGAAGGCAAAGTTCGCCTGAGGACCCTTTGGGTTGAACTCTGCTTGCAAGTTCCACCATAAGTTTTCCCTTCGTTCTGCTTCGTAATCTACTCAAATAGAGACGGTATTTCTGCACAATGGATAATCGTGTTAGATGTGTCATGATTCTATAAAGTAAATTACAAAAGCCTCAACAGTGTCTAGACATGAAAAAGATAAAAGACAAGTAAACTACACCCGATCAGGTACATTATGTGCTTAAAGGAAGATTAATTTTATGGAGTTTGCATTAACAGTTAGAAATATAATGCAGGGGCATTTCACAGCAACCAAAGAGATTATTGTAGGGAGAGAGGAGATAGAGGAGTAGAGGAAGGTAGCACGAGATCCGAAATCAAAGAGAGCAAGACGGTGCATTGGAGCAGGCCAATTGCGTTCCCGGTCGACTGGTGGAGGAGGCCGGTCGACCGGCGTGCACGAACGTGCACAGGATCATCACGGCCGCCCGCCCCGTCGACCGTGGAAGGAAGCGGTCGACCGCCCGGTCGACCGACTGACAGCCTTACTCACGGTTGGGCCCGGTCGACCGGCGCGGTCGACCGTGGCATGGGTCGGTCGACCCCGGCCGAATCGACCGACAGACGCATTTCTGCTGCCTTTCAGGATTCGAATTTTCTTTTCTGGTTGGGATCGAATTCAATTGGGTTTCCTTAAATTTAGGAACTCTGTGCCTATAAATAAGGGCTAGCCCTCATGTATTGTATCCCTAAGAATCTCCTGAAAAGTTTCCTCTGTATTAGTTTGTATTGATTGTTGAATCAATAAAATCTCTCCCCCTTACCTCGAGGACATAGGCACGTTGCCGAACTCGTTAAATACTGTGTTGATTGTTTTTTGTCTGTTGTTTTTCCGTTCCTGTCGTTGGGTATTCTTCGGCTGCATCAAGTCTCTGCCTGGTGGGCGGATTCCTCAGAGAGGTTGTTATCCTACGCGTAACAATTGGTATCAGAGCATCCCAGGTTCGGGCGTCGGATCATCTGTTGATTCAAGGGCATCATTTACTGTTCGGCGGAGATCGTGTGTCGATCTCGGAACAGCGTTGGGACTATTTGTGAGATCGTGTGTCGATCTCAAAATAGCGTGTAGATTGCTCGAGGAATCAATTCGAAGGAGTAGATAGTTTCGAAAACTCTTCGAGGGTTTCGCGTGGAGGTAAGGATCCTATCTTTATCTAGTTTGTTTTATCCAACTCCGTTTGTTTCCGCATTACTTTGAGGAATCAGTTGAGAAGATGACTGGAGAAAGTACTCTGTAAGATCCATAAATCCACATCCGAAGATTGATGTGGGTGAAGTTCAATGGCATAAACAGCTTTGGTATGTGAAGGTGTGAGGTGATGGATGCGCTGACGGCATCAAACCTCGAAGACCTCTACGGTTGAGAAGAAGCGCACATCAAACAACAGAAGAAGATTAGGACAAGATGAACCGCTCGGCGTATGGCTTGATCAGGTCTTGTTTGACACAAGACATCAAGTATCAGATGTTGCACGAACATCTGCGAGGCAGCTGTGGGAGATCCTGGAGAAGAAGTATCTGACGAAAAGCATAGAATCGCGATTGCAGTTGAAGAGTAAGCTTTATGGTTTTTAGATGCAAAGAGGATACTCTCATCAATGAATACTTGAATCGCTACACGAAGCTTCTTACAGATCTAGTTAATGTGGATATGGAGACCAGTGAAAAGGATAAGGCGATAATTCTTTTGAACTCTCATCCTAGGAAAGAGTATGAGACCTTTACTCTTACATTGCTCAATGGAATAAAATCTCTTAACTACAGTAAGGTGTCTGTTGCTCTTGTGAGTTATGAAGTAAGGAGACATGATAGAGTGTCTTTTTCGGAAAGCACAACAGAGACATTGGAGGTAAGAGGCAGAAGTTCCAATAGGAAGGGAAGAGATGATCAGGGAAGATCGAAATTCAGATCAGGCTTCAAAGATCTGAAGAGGATCAGTGCGCCTTGTGCAAGGAACTAGGATACTGGAAATGTTGATTGCTCGAAGGCCGAAGGCAAAGGTAAGAAGGTGGAGTCAAACACCGAGGCGAATCTCGCACAGACGGATAGATCGGATGAAGACTCATCTGTATTCTCTCTTTGTTACTACTCCTATTATTGATTACTCAGATAATGCTGGGTGGATCTTAGATACCAGAGCCACCTATCATGTGTGCCCGAACAGGGCCTGGTTTTCTAGTTTTGAGAAGCTATGGATGTTATACGGTCATGGGTGATGATCATCTGTGTAATATAGAAGGGATAGGTACAGTCCGTGTTAAGATGGTTGGTGGGATAGCACAAGAATAAAGGAGGTGAGGTATGTACCTCAACTCAAAAGGAATCTTATCTCTGTTGACGCTTTGGAAGCATTGGCCTTGTGGTATCTATACGAGATGGTGTTTCTCAAGATGACCAAAGGCTCAATGGTGGTGATGAAGGGCGTCCGCCGGGGAAGTCTCTACTACTTGAAGGTAGTACGGTTACAGGTCAGGTGGAGACTTCCAATTCTTCAGATGATAGTTGCACGAAGGTCTGGCAGGTGAAGGTCGGACATGGAGGTGAAAAGTCTTTGCAAACTCCTGCAAAGAAGGGATCATTGGAAGGTGCTGCTATCTGCAACTTGGAGGGTGAACACAGCGTTCTGGATAAGAAGAAGGTGAAATTCAGCATCAATACTCACCGCTTAGAAGGTCTTTCTTGATTGTGTTCACATAAGCGTTTGAGACCTGCTAAGACTGCATCGCTTGGAGGTCAAGGTACTTTGTCTCTTTTATTGATAGTTTATCTAGCATTGTTGGATATATCCCATGAGACAAAGGTGTGAAGCCCTAAATATGTTGGTGAAGTAGAAAGGAAGAATGAAGAAGCAGATAGGTAGGAAGATCAAGGAGTTACAGATTGGTAATGTTGGAAGAGACATGAACCAATTCCTACGATTTGGCCAGAACACTGGTATTGGTACTCACTTCACAGAAGATATACATAGGTTGGCTAAGGAAATAAACCGTTTCTTACTGGAGAAGGTTCGGTGGTTGTTGTCTAATACAGGATTAGACAAATCGTTTTGGGTTTGAGGCGATTGTGTATGCTAGCCTCTCATAAATGGATCGACTGTGATAGAAGGTAAAACTCCATTGAAAATTTGGTCTGAAAAAGCTGCTCAAGATCATGATTTGTTACGGAAATTTGAAAGTCCGACCTACTTCAGTGCCAGAGATGGCAAGGTGAATCTGCGAGTAAAGAAGTTTGTATTTTTGGGTGTCAAAAGGAATATGAAAGGCTACAGGCTATGGACCCCAAAAACAAGAAGATCGTGTTAAGTAGGCATGTCACATTTGATGAGACTTCAGTGTTGAAGTCTGTCGTCTCTCTGCAAGTGGAGAGGACGGAGACCAAGGAGTATCGCAGCGGGTGGAGGTTGATGCTACTACTCAACATCTCCAGTTGGTTCGTATCAGTGAAGACTTCACCGGATGTGACACCGGGTGGAGATCATATAGCCAGGGTTGATACTGAATAGGTTGAAGACATTGATGAGAATGTCGAGTTTTTGCAGCCATTAGAACTAAGGTAAAACCACGCTCGTGAGTAAAGAAGCATGAATCTCAAGCTGACGACAAGCTAAAGTTAAGGCCGTTGTTCTCCATGATGGTCGTGAGGAGGTTCATATGACTCAGCCAGATAGGTTTGCTGTTGAAGATTCAAGTACAAGTGCTTAAGCTTGATGGAGCTCATTTGAATGAACTACGGTTGGCTTGATCCTTTGGGCAAGGTACGTAGGCCAGCCGTAAAAGCGCAGCCATATTTGGTGATGCAACCCATATGAAGCTATTTGGTTCTCGAGAAGCTGATTGGAACTTCACATAGAGGTGAAGAGTTGTGGCCAAATTGGGAACTTCACGTTGAGGTGGAGAGACTTCTCGTAGAGGTGAAGTGTTGTGGCTAGTTAGACTTCACATAGAGGTGAGGTGTTGTGATCTTGATGAACAGTTGATCTTCTGGTGAGAAGATGGTTGAGCTTGCATAGGAGGGGTGTGCATCCAGTTTGTTGAAGCCGATGATGGTGTTCGGTGCGCTCTTCTCAGAGTTAGTTGGACCGTCGGCTGAAGACATGTAGACTGGATAGAGCCAGTTACTTGGAGAGTCAGTGCTGACTCATGATGAGTTCTTCTGAGATAATGTAGTTGCTGAGTTGGAGACACGTTCGGTGATCGGCATGTATGGAAGTTCTAAAGTGAAGTATAGGAAAAGCATGTGTGGTGCATCCCAGTTGATAGCTGAGCTACAGATTTCAAGCTAAGATCGTGTGTCGATTTCGCCAAGATCGTGTGTCGATTTCGTCCGGAGCGCGCAAGCCGAGATCGTGTGTCGATTTCGCCGAGATCGTGTGTCGATTTCGCCAGGTGATAGACTGGAGTTCGTTGGAGATCGGCTCAGATTTGAAAAATCTTCACCGAGGTGGAGAATTGTAGGGAGAGAGGAGATAGAGGAGTAAAGGAAGGTAGAACAGAGATCAGAAATCAAAGGAGCAAACGGTGCATTGGAGCAGGCCAGATTGCGCTCCCGGTCGACCGCCCGGTCGACCGATGGAGGGGCCGGTCGACCGGCGTGCACGAACGTGCACAGGATCATCACGGTCGCCTGCCTGGTCGACCGTGGAAGGAAGCGGTCGACCGCCCGGTCGACTGACTGACTGACAGGCCTTTGCTCTCGTTGGGCCCGGTCGACCGTGGCGGTCGACCGTGGCATGGGTCGGTCGACTGCCAGATGCTTTTCTGCTACCTTTCAGGATTCGGATTTTCTTTTCTGGTTGGGATCGAATTCAATTTGAGTTTCCTTAAATTCAAAACTCTATGGCTATAAATAAGGGTTAGAACCCTCATGCATTGTATCCCTAAGAATCTCCTGAAAGGTTCCCTCTGTATTAGTTTGTATTGATTGTTGAATCAATAAAACTCTCTCTCTCCTTACCCCGAGGACGTAGGCACGTTGCCGAACCTCGTTAAATACTGTGCTGATTGTTTTTTCTCTGTTGTTTTCTGTTCCTGTCGTGTTGGGTACGTCCCCGGCTACATCAAGTCTCCGCCTGGTGGGCAGATTCCTCAGAGGTTGTTGTCCTACGCGCAACAATTATGAAGATTTTATAGTTTAATAACAGATACATATTGATCAGATAGATGTTCTGGATTTACATGTTCACTGGAGAAATTCTGCATGCATCTAGTGACCTTACTTGAAGGAGACGTTCAGGACTTCTCCTTTGCTTCAGCATGGCACATTTATTGCAGAAATAAGCCCAGAATTTGAATGCAGTAGGCTTGGCTCCAATAATTTGCTGCTTTGAGGTGCATCTCTGAGCATGCCTCAGTTTTCCTTCCTAGATTGCTCAGCTTATCATTATTCTCCAATTGGTGCACAAGCTTCAGCCTCAAATACAACACATCAAATAAAACCTACCCAAGAGATCCTGTAGCAAAACTCGCAAGCGTAACTTCTAATGCTTTGTTTCACTCGCTATAGCTTTATGTTAGGGAAATTCACCAAATGAGATCTAATGGTTCTTGCTTTTTCCTTGCTACATACGGCTCAAGCATCAATAGGCTAGAGGAATTGCACAGTTGTCTAAGTGGTCTGCATCACTTATCTGTTCACCGATGCTTCGTGTTCCATCACTTCTATTTCATGGCCAATGTTTTTCTTTCTTGAATTGAAGTTTCACCTTGGACATCTCCCAGACCTAAACCATAGTTCTTGTTTCATTTTTTCCTCTTGGCTGATTTACAGTTAACTGACATTTTGTGTTC
>JAVJIF010031543.1:0-280493 GCA_038442645.1 Agave tequilana | reverse complement strand
TTAGGAGTCGTCTAGATCTAAGTTTACCCTAACATAAGCTAGATTTTTTTCTTTTCTATTTGTTTGATTGTTTGTTTTTGATTGTTTCTGACATTTTTATGTGATATGTTTTTTCCATACAAATATAAATTCATATTACACCCTGACCTTCTTTGACTCGGATATCCCCAATCCGACATTTCATAACTTTAACTAAGCAAGTATGCCGGATTGGTTTTATCTGACTCAACATATGCCCTAATCCAAGTATTATAAATAAGACTGAAATAATCATCTCCACTCTTCAATGAGTTAGTAGGGATACAACTCTCCAAAGCTATATTGTCAACTACCATTCCAATATTCAGCTTCATATACTCCTTGTCATGATCAACAAAAAGAAGAAAAATCTGAGTTATAAAAGAGTATAAAACATTGCATGAGTCCGAAGGACAATTCCAAAACATGCTAGACTCACAATTCCCACAAAACATTCAAATACAAGATCCATGCTCCATTTTTCGAGTCCCACCACAACAAAAAGAATCGATTGACTTGAAAAGTAGTATAGAAGCCTTGATTCAGAGCTAAAATAATTTCAATCAGTCCATCAATAAGGCATAGTTGATCAGTTATGTAACCCAATGAATGATAAGAATGAGAAACTCTAACTAACATATTTTTGACCATTCTTGATTTTCATACCATATTGATAAGAACCAAAAATCATAGTGCCTTGATAGCTATAATCAAGATTCAATTTCATCACACTATTTTGAACGTAACTAACCCCAAACCTTTGACAAATTGGCTAGTTTTCACTTCAATGACATTGAACTTGAACATGAATGTGACCCCGATCTTAAATTTATGATTCCATTCCAATTTTTGAATCTATGTTGATTTTGGTATCCTTACTCGATTTGGATCACATTACCGAGCCAATATTGATTTTTGTACCCAAAAATCTTGAAATTGAAGCACCTATTTTGGAAAGTTACATTCCATTAATGTGAAAGAATGTGAATTTTAACTCTTTGATTCGGACCCAACTCTTGAACCAAAGCCGACTCTCAAGTCATATTTCCGAGTCAGTATTCGTCCCCGTTCTTTTCATTCCAGAGCCCAAATCGTCCATTTCATCAAATCAAATTCCTTTGTTGGATCAAGGTGTAGATTATTATACTCCAAAATGATATTCCAAGATTAGTCATATAACTAGGATAATTTTTTATGTTAGGATCTTGCATGATCCTAATCAAAATTTTGGGGTTATAATAATGTTAATGGGAAAGAGGTGATTAAAGGTGGGTTCCACCAACCATCACATTATTTAGATTGGCAGCAACACTTGCCCCAATCCGACCACCAACGGGACCACCACCTTGAGGTAACATATTCTCTTACCTTTCTTCTTTTTCATGCATATATGCATTCATTCATACATTGAGGACAATGCATGAGATAGGTGTGGGAGAGTGTTTTAACATAGGTTCTTCTTTTTATAGAAAATTATTTTCTTTTCTATTTAAAAAACTTTTTGAAAAAAAACAATATTTTGACTTATTTTTGTAAGAAATTAACTTAATTTTTAGGAATAGGAGAATCATAATTAGAATTCCTTATACTTGTCAAAATAAGATTATTTGTTTGATTTTTAGGATTAGAAAGAAAATTGGAAAAATAATTTAATCTTTATTTTTATCTTGATGAAATATGCATTCTTTATACACTTACACACACACTTAAAATTTAAAACAAACATTCTTGTGTCTTAAATATATATATATATATATATATATATATATATATATATATATATATATATATATATATATATATATATCAAAAATCTTCTGATTAAACTGGGTATTTGTCCTCATAAAGCATAAGTATTCACGCTTAAAAGTGATTCATATTATAAATAAAATCCTTTGTTTTGTGATCTTGTTTACTTGAGTCTTTAAGTTCTTAGGGTGTTTTTTCACCCGATGCTCTAAGACTGTCCGATTTGAGAGTCACCAACTAAAAGCTCGTTATATAGGCAAGAAAGCTTAATAGAGCTAAGAGATATTTTCGCCATAAAATATAAAATAAAGCATAAGAGTTAGAGTTGAAGAATCCTTAGTCAAAATATTCACGGTCATAAAGGGGCATATGATTTAAAGTAAAACTAAAAGACTAGGTGAGAAATACAGTTTTAATCCTTATCTTGATTGATAACAAGTTTTTTCATAGAGACTAAGTTTAAGAATGAATAGTTTTGTGATTCTATGACTTATAGATTACTTGAATTTGGCAACAATTCTTCAAAAATTCTTCTCTTTTTCAAAATGCATTTTCGAAAATGCTAACACTTTATTATTTTTTAATAGATTTTGTGTGTAATTCACTGAAAACCCTCGGGAGACTACAACTCTTCCTCTAGGGGTAACACAGAAGTTTAAAGGCTTGTTACACATGCTCAGTGCAATCGCGTGACCTGCAAAAGTGGTCTAGTAATTTTTTAGGTTTAGTTTTCTTGTTTTGCTTGAGGACGAGTAAAAGATAAGCGTGGGGGTGCGATTGTACATATATATTGTATTATTTATTATAATATTCTTATATTTATCTTGTAATAAACTTTACTATTTACTGATTTTAATGTTTAATTTGTTCAAGCACAATTTAATGAAGAATGAGAGATAATCCCAAATCTAGTCCAGCTAAATCGGATTTCATGAATTTATTTGGTTAGTTTGAAGAATCAACGAGGATAATTGCAAATTCAGAAGTTCAAAAGACGTATTATCAGAAGATTATGGGATAAAACAAAATGGGGATCTACACAGCAGATGGAGGTTGTACCTCTAGCTGGATGTAGGGTTGAGTTCAGGACAGAACCTCGCTCATTCGAGTGACATTGTGCTTCAGAAGATATTTATACAAGGGGGAGACTTGCAGCCGTTGATGAACAAGAGGGTACTGACGTCCTCATCGCAGTTGGGGACCTTGGCTAATTAGTTCTGGAAGTAGCCGATGTAAGATTTGAGGTTGTCCCTCTGCCTCATCTTGACGGTGAGAAGATGGTGGTTATTCCTCTTAACCGGAACAAGATGCATACTAGGTGAAGAAACACTTCGGACACCTCCTCAAAGTTGTGGAGAGATTATGGCTGCAGTGAGAAGCTACACCTTTCAGACTGGAAGGGAAGGTGAGGCGCATGATCGATCATTGTGGGAGTAGATTTACCATCTTGTCTCGAAAATGCCTGATGTGTTGAAATCATTTAATCCAGACTAGTAGTCGAAGGTCGGAGTTGAGAACTTCTTCGGGAACTCGCACTCCAGAATCTCCTTGGTGAAAGGAGAGTCAGAGACTTTGACAATTGAAGCGTTAATCGACTGTTGAATTGTAACTTAGCCTCCTTGAACCTTTTTTGAATCAGCTTGTCGAGGGCTTGGAAGTCAGAAGATTCTCCGTTTTCAGGCTTGCTTTCTGATTGAGTCGGCGTCGAGTGTTTTGGGGGCTGCATTTGAGTTAGAGTTGGTTGTTGAGCTGTATCAATGCCTCTTGTTCCCGGATGGTATTCTCGCGGTCGACAATCGCCTGCTCCTGATCACAATCTAGCCGGGCTTGTTGCTCCTTCAACTACTCTTTCATGTCGATGAGCATCTTAAGAGCTGCCTTCATGCTGCTGCAGCAGCTGGACACTGGTGGTTGTCCCCTGAGGCGAGGAGCCAGTGTCCTCAGTGATACGCGACTGTCAGCTAGCGGGGAGACCATGCCCCCAATGGTGCTGATGGCCTTATTTTTAGACGTGGCACCGTTGAGGGTGACACTTTGCTTTCTTTGATCCATCAGCGCTGTGAAAAAGGCTTTTTGCAAAAGTTTTTTTGAGGGAGATTTTGTGTTTTTTAGGAGGAAATCTTGAGTGTATGGACTAATATCTCAATTAAAGCACCAGTTTGTGATAGTGATTTTCGCCACAAGTGATTGGATGGTCGATCCTCATCACAAGCGAAAGATGATTAGGATGGGGAAGTGCACGTAAATAAAGCATGATCACAAAAAGTGAGAGACACAAGATTTACGTTAAAACCCTTAACGGGAAATCACGGGAAGGAGAAAATTTCAATATAATTCTCTAGTTATAGAAATTACAAGGATTGCTCGTCAGAGTCTCAGTGTCGGGCTTGACTGAAAGGTCCTTTCTTCGTTGGAAGACGAGATTTACTTATACTCGACTGAGTTGCTAACATGGTTGCAGATGGTGCGGGAAAGATCTTCGTAACTGTACGATTTGAATATGTCAATCTGTTATAACATTCGCGATCAGTGTGTTGCTTGTTGGGATTGCATGCAGGAAAATTCGTTGCTGCTACTATACTGCCTACGCTGAGTGACTTCGGAGGAAAATTTTGATGTACTCTGGAGAGTTGGAAGATGAGGGTTGGATGAGGTCATAATTTGACCACCACAAGGTTGTACTGAGGGCCCCCTATTTAACCCAATTCAATCTCGCTCTCTGGCTCCACATTATCTCCTCCTTTTTATAAATATATTGGACAGATTTTGCGAGTTTGCAGATTTGTAAGGTTAGCCACTTCCTCCGGGTCCAGTTCCCTCTCTTCGTGGGTCTTTTCCAAGTTGTCTATTCTCTTTTGGTTTGTACTCGTACGTCTGCCTCGTATCTACTCAAAAGACTGGAGTATTGATTACTCATCCTATGTACTCTGTGTTCTATGTAAATGATGCTAATGCCACATCGAAATTGGATTTAAGCAATAACAAGGTAAATATATACCCAAAATAGCAAAATTTCAACCATTCAAAATGTTCATAATGCAGCGTTTTCAAAGTTTACCAGAATTTCCAACTCACAAACTATAATATCAACACAGGAAAACTGAAAGTTCCAAAATGATTAACTTTATGCAGATTTGCTGACGCCAAATGATTGAATTTAGTAAAAGATCAGGATAGGATGATATAATTACAACAAGCTCAAACGATCAACAAAAGGAATAAAGAAGAGGAAAACATGAAACTTGGACTCCAGCGAGAATAATATATGAAAGAATGAACATTCATCAGAGATGTGACATGATACTATCAAATTATGTGGATTCATCGAAGAGTACCAATAAACTACGCATAACTGCAAGCCATCAGAATGAGCTACAAATAATTGATACAAAGATGAAAAGATAAACTCCATTATTTACATTTGGGGGAGGCCATCTCTAAATGGTTAAGATAACACTGCATACTTATTATCCTTGCATAAATACCAGGTATACAATACAATGATCCTAACTATAGTATATTCATAACCGAAAATATGTAGCAGGACTTAGATCCTAGTCCATAAATTGGGATGAAGACTTTTATACTGCTAACCTTAAACAAGAGGCACCACACAGAAACCCGGTAGAAGACCTGCCGCACAAAGTGATTATGCAAAAAGGCAATCATCTATGATCGGGTATTCCACCGGGTCATTCAAACACTCAAAGTTAAATTCCAATCCATCGTACCAGTTACTGTGGAGTTCAGTCAGAGATGTAGAATCATTGTACTGAAAAATCTCCATGTTGTTAAGCCCAAGGTTGTCGAAGTAGCCAATGTTTTGAAGAGAGCAGAGGGGGAAGTCCTCGGTTTAGAAATCAAATCCGTCTCATTCTTCATACTGGGTTCTCTTGATGGAGGTATCCAACTTGCCAATCCGTTAGTTACATGCTTTGCTCCAAAATCTTGAGAATTTACAATTCCACGCTCAACTTGAACTGAAACCGAGTCAATTGTGCATGCCACTGGAGTTATAGCTTTACTGTTGCGACTTTTGTAATTCGTGAAGACTGGCTTGATCTGAGTCAGACTTGTCTTGTCCTCACAGCTTCCTTTCGATCTTTTGAACAGCAGGTCCACCGTGCTCGTTACACCATCGACATGAATATCGGGAGTTCTATTCTGAGCTTGGAAATTTTGAGCGATGGGGACATATCTGCAGGCAGCACTAGGTTGACTTTCTGCAGTTGGGTTCTGAAGGCCAAAGTTCGCCTGAGGACCCTTTGGGTTGAACTCTGCTTGCAAGTTTCCACCATAAGTTTTCCCTTCGTTCTGCTTCTGTAATCTACTCAAATAGAGACGGTATTTCTGCACAATGGATAATCGTGTTAGATGTGTCATGATTCTATAAAGTAAATTACAAAAGCCTCAACAGTGTCTAGACATGAAAAAGATAAAAGACAAGTAAACTATACCCAGATCAGGTACATTATGTGCTTAAAGGAAGATTAATTTTATGGAGTTTGCATTAACAGTTAGAAATATATGCAGGGGCATTTCACAGCAACCAAAGAGATTATTGTAGGGAGAGAGGAGATAGAGGAGTAGAGGAAGGTAGCACAGAGATCCGAAATCAAAGGAGCAAGACGGTGCATTGGAGCAGGCCAGATTGCGTTCCCGGTCGACCGGTGGAGGAGGCTGGTCGACCGGCGTGCACGAACGTGCACAGGATCATCACGGCCGCCGCCCCGTCGACCGTGGAAGGAAGCGGTCGACCGCCCGGTCGACCGACTGACAAGCCTTACTCACGGTTGGGCCCGGTCGACCGGCGCGGTCGACCGTGGCATGGGTCGGTCGACCGGCCGATCGACCGACAGACGCATTTTCTGCTGCCTTTCAGGATTCGGATTTTCTTTTCTGGTTGGGATCGAATTCAATTTGGGTTTCCTTAAATTTAGGAACTCTGTGCCTATAAATAAGGGCTAGAGCCCTCATGTATTGTATCCCTAAGAATCTCCTGAAAAGTTTCCTCTGTATTAGTTTGTATTGATTGTTGAATCAATAAAATCTCTCCCCCTTACCTCGAGGACATAGGCACGTTGCCGAACTCGTTAAATACTGTGTTGATTGTTTTTTGTCTCTGTTGTTTTCCGTTCCTGTCGTTGGGTAGTCTTCGGCTGCATCAAGTCTCCGCCTGGTGGGCGGATTCCTCAGAGAGGTTGTTATCCTACGCGTAACAATTAGTATCAGAGCATCTCAGGTTCGGCGTCGGATCATCTGTTGATTCAAGGGCATCAGTTACTGTTCGGCAGAGATCGTGTGTCGATCTCGGAGCAGCGTTGGGACTATTTGTGAGATCGTGTGTCGATCTCAAAATAGCGTGTAGATTGCTCGAGGAATCAATTCGAAGGAGTAGATAGTTTCGAAAACTCTTCGAGGGTTTCGCGTGGAGGTAAGGATCCTATCTTTATCTAGTTTTTTTATCCAACTCCGTTTGTTTCCGCATTGCTTTGAGGAATCAGTTGAGAAGATGACTGGAGAAAGTACATCTGTGAGATCCATAAATCCACATCCGAAGATTGATGTGGTGAAGTTCAATGGCATAAACAGCTTTGGTATGTGAAGGTGTGAGGTGATGGATGCGCTGACGGCATCAAACCTCGAAGACACTCTACGGTTAGAGAAGAAGCGCACATCAACAACAGAAGAAGATTAGGACAAGATGAACCGCTCGGCGTATGGCTTGATCAGGTCTTGTTTGACACAAGACATCAAGTATCAGATGTTGCACGAGACATCTGCGAGGCAGCTGTAGGAGATCCTGGAGAAGAAGTATATGACGAAAAGCATAGAATCGCGATTGCAGTTGAAGAGTAAGCTTTATGGTTTTTAGATGCAAAGAGGATGCTCCATCAATGAATACTTGAATCGCTACACGAAGCTTCTTACAGATCTAGTTAATGTGGATATGGAGACCAGTGAAAAGGATAAGGCGATAATTCTTTTGAACTCTCGTCCTAGGAAAGAGAATGAGACCTTTACTCTTACATTGCTCAATGGAATAAAATCTCTTAACTACAGTAAGGTGTCTGTTGCTCTTGTGAGTTATGAAGTAAGGAGACAGGATAGAGTGTCTTTTTCGGAAAGCACAATAGAGACATTGGAGGTAAGAGGCAGAAGTTCCAATAGGAAGGGAAGAGATGATCAGGGAAGATCGAAATTCAGATCAGGCTTCAAAGATCTGAAGAGGAATCAGTGCGCCTTGTGCAAGGAACTAGGATACTGGAAAGTTGATTGCTCGAAGGCCAAAGGTAAGAAGGTGGAGTCAAACACCGAGGCGAATCTCGCACAGACGGATAGATCGGATGAAGACTCATCTGTATTCTCTCTTTGTTACTACTCCTACTATTGATTACTCAGATAATGCTGGGTGGATCTTAGATACTGGAGATCCACCTATCATGTGTGCCCGAACAGGGCCTGGTTTTCTAGTTTTGAGAAGCTAGATGGATGTTATACGGTCATGGGTGATGATCATCTGTGTAATATAGAAGGGATAGGTACAGTCCGTGTTAAGATGGTTGGTGGGATAGCACAAGAATAAAGGAGGTGAGGTATGTACCTCAACTCAAAAGGAATCTTATCTCTGTTGACGCTTTGGAAGCATTGGGCCTTGTGGTATCTATACGAGATGGTGTTCTCAAGATGACCAAAGGCTCAATAGTGGTGATGAAGGGCGTCCGCCGGGGATCTCTACTACTTGAAGGGTAGTACGGTTACAGGTCAGGTGGAGACTTCCAATTCTTCAGATGATAGTTGCACGAAGGTCTGGCAGGTGAAGGTCGGACATGGAGGTGAAAAGTCTTTGCAAACTCCTGCAAAGAAGGGATCATTGGAAGGTGCTGCTATCTGCAATTTGGAGGGTGAACACAGCGTTCTGGATAAGAAGAAGGTGAAATTCAGTATCAATACTCACCGCTTAGAAGGTCTTCTTGATTGTTTTCACGTAAGCGTTTGAGACCTGCTAAGACTGCATCGCTTGGAGGTCAAGTACTTTGTCTCTTTTATTGATAGTTTATCTAGGCATTGTTGGATATATCCCATGAGACAAAGGTGTGAAGCCCTAAATATGTTGGTGAAGTAGAAAGGAAGAATGAAGAAGCAAATAGGTAGGAAGATCAAGGAGTTACAGATTGGTAATGTTGGAAGAGACATGAACCAATTCCTACGATTTGGCCAGAACACTGGTATTGTACTCACTTCACAGAAGATATACATAGGTTGGCTAAGGAAATAAACCGTTTCTTACTGGAGAAGGTTCGGTGGTTGTTGTCTAATACAGGATTAGACAAATCGTTTTGGGTTGAGGCGATTGTGTATGCTAGCCATCTCATAAATGGATCGACTGTGATAGAAGGTAAAACTCCATTGAAAATTTGGTCTGGAAAAGCTGCTCAAGATCATGATTTGTTACGGGAATTTGAAAGTCCGACCTACTTCAGTGCCAGAGATGGCAAGGTGAATCTGCGAGTAAAGAAGTTTGTATTTTTGGGTGTCAAAAGGAATATGAAAGGCTACAGGCTATGGGACCCCAAAAATAAGAAGATCGTGTTAAGTAGGCATGTCACATTTGATGAGACTTCAGTGTTGAAGTCTGTCGTCTCTCTGCAAGTGGAGAGGACGGAGACAAGGAAGTATCGCAGCGGGTGGAGGTTGATGCTACTCCACCATCTCCAGTTGGTTCGGTATCAGTGAAGACTTCACCGGATGTGACACCGGGTGGAGATCATGTAGCCAGGGTTGATACTGAATAGGTTGAAGACATTGATGAGAATGTCGAGTTGTTTGCAGCCATTAAACTAAGGTAAAACCACGCTCGTGAGTAAAGAAGCATGAATCTCAAGCTGACGACAAGCTAAAGTTAAAGGCCGTTGTTCTCCATGATGGTCGTGAGGAGGTTCATATGACTCAGCCAGATAGGTTTGCTGTTGAAGATTCAAGTACAAGTGCTTAAGCTTGATGGAGCTCATTTGAATGAACTACGGTTGGCTTGATCCTTTGGGCAAGGTACGTAGGCCAGCCGTAAAAGCGCAGCCATATTTGGTGATGCAACCCATATGAAGCTATTTGGTTCTCGAGAAGCTGATTGGAACTTCACATAGAGGTGAAGAGTTGTGGCCAAATTGGAACTTCACGTTGAGGTGGAGAGACTTCTCGTAGAGGTGAAGTGTTGTGGCTAGTTAGACTTCACATAGAGGTGAGGTGTTGTGATCTTGATGAACAGTTGATCTTCTGGTGAGAAGATGGTTGAGCTTGCATAGGAGGGGTGTGCATCCAGTTTGTTGAAGCCGATGATGGTGTTCGGTGCGCTCTTCTCAAGAGTTAGGGGACCGTCGGCTGAAGACATGTAGACTGGATAGAGCCAGTTACTTGGAGAGTCAGTGCTGACTCATGATGAGTTCTTCTGAGGTAATGTAGTTGCTGAGTTGGAGACACGTTCGGTGATCGGCATGTATAGAATTCTCTAAAGTGAAGTATAGGAAAAGCATGTGTGGTGCATCCCAGTTGATAGCTGAGCTACAGATTCCAAGCTAAGATCGTGTGTCGATTTCGCCAAGATCGTGTGTCGATTTCGTCCGGAGCGCGCAAGCCGAGATCGTGTGTCGATTTCGCCGAGATTGTGTGTCGATTTCGCCAGGTGATAGACTGGAGTTCGTTGGAGATCGGCTCAGATTTAAAAAATCTTCACCGAGGTGGAGAATTGTAGGGAGAGAGGAGATAGAGGAGTAAAGGAAGGTAGAACAGAGATCGGAAATCAAAGGAGCAAGACGGTGCATTGGAGCAGGCCAGATTGCGCTCCCGGTCGACCGCCCGTCGACCGATGGAGGAGGCCGGTCGACCGACGTGCACGATCGTGCACAGGATCATCACGGTCGCCTGCCTGATCAACCGTGGAAGGAAGCGGTCGACCGCCCGGTCGACTGACTGACTGACAGGCCTTTGCTCTCGGTTGGGCCCGGTCGACCGTGGCGGTCGACCGTGGCATGGGTCGGTCGACTGCCAGATGCTTTTCTGCTACCTTTCAGGATTCGGATTTCCTTTTCTGGTTGGGATCGAATTCAATTTGAGTTTCCTTAAATTCAAAAACTCTGTGGCTATAAATAAGGGCTAGAACCCTCATGCATTGTATCCCTAAGAATCTCCTGAAAGGTTCCCTCTGTATTAGTTTGTATTGATTGTTGAATCAATAAAACTCTCTCTCCCTTGCCCCGAGGACGTAGGCACGTTGCCGAACCTCGTTAAATACTGTGCTGATTGTTTTTTTTTCTGTTGTTTTCTGTTCCTGTCGTGTTGGGTACGTCTCCGGCTACATCAAGTCTCCGCCTGGTGGGCAGATTCCTCAGAGAGGTTGTTGTCCTACGCGCAACAATTATGAAGATTTTATAGTTTAATAACAGATACATATTGATCAGATAGATGTTCTGGATTTACATTGTTCACTGGAGAAATTCTGCATGCATCTAGTGACCTTACTTGAAGGAGACGTTCAGGACTTCTCCTTTGCTTCAGCATGGCACATTTATTGCAGAAATAAGCCCCAGAATTTGAATGCAGTAGGCTTGGCTCCAATAATTTGCTGCTTTGAGGTGCATCTCTGAGCATGCCTCAGTTTTCCTTCCTAGATTGCTCAGCTTATCATTATTCTCCAATTGGTGCACAAGCTTCAGCCTCAAATACAACACATCAAATAAAACCTACCCAAGAGATCCTGTAGCAAAACTCGCAAGCGTAACTTCTAATGCTTTGTTTCACTCGCTATAGCTGTATGTTAGGGAAATTCACCAAATGAGATCTAATGGTTCTTGCTTTTTCCTTGCTACATACGGCTCAAGCATCAATAGGCTAGAGGAATTGCACAGTTGTCTAAGTGGTCTGCATCACTTATCTGTTCACCGATGCTTCGTGTTCCATCACTTCTATTTTCATGGCCAATGTTTTTCTTTCTTGAATTTGAAGTTTCACCTTGGACATCTCCCAGACCTAAACCATAGTTCTTGTTTCATTTTTTCCTCTTGGCTGATTTACAGTTAACTGACATTTTGTGTTCATGCATGCTGGAAGTGTTTGGATTCATGGAAGTGGGAGGGAAATGGGAAGTGGGAAACTCCCTCTTCCCTTTTCGTTTTGAATCGGAAATGAAAAATGGGGAAACCCCTTTTCCTTTTTCATTTTTCCTTTTACCCATCCCTTTTACATTGTCATTTTCTCATTTCCAAGGTGCTATAGTTAATTTTGTGGTCAAGTAAATCTCACTTGTAATAAGTTGTATTTTAATGCATAAAATTTTTATGTCATGTAAATCTCACTTGCAGTTCAATTACAGTCCAAAAATATTATTTCAGAATTAACATTTTATTTAATATTATTTTGTGGTCAACTTTCTCATTTTCACATTCATATTACTAACCAAACACTAGAAAACACAGTATACTTTTTCGCTTACACTTTCACATTACAACATCCCATTTTTCACTACACTTTCACATTGTCTATCCCCATTTCCCACTTACACATTTTCCTCCCCCCTTACATTGAACAAAACAGACCCGTTACTAAACATATCTGCTCATCCAGGGAAGCAACATCCACATGCTTTCTTATTCGATAGGAGATACACTTTGAATCTTCCCCTTTCAGTATCTTCTATATATGTCCTTCAACAAATTAGAATTCCCCTCCACATGGATCTACCAGATGCAATGTTGAGTCCATCTCTCTTTTTCTTGGATATAAGGTGAGTCTTTACTATCCTCTCCTAGTATAGGGGAGAAACTTCCATCGTTTTGATTGTGACATGTCTAAAACTTGTGACCTCCTTATAACAAGTCACATGTCTTAGCAACTCTCCTTGAGTTCCTCTACTCTATTGCATCCAAGGAAATTTTACTACTACATTGCGACAAATGCTGGGAGCAAAATGTAAGTATTCAATATGTTGGCATGTCTCTTAAAATAATCTCCTGAAAATTAATCTCCTTTAACGTTGCACCATCTCCCCTCCTGGCTACTTGAAACCATCACTTCCTTAGTATTTGATTGTGCACATCATAGATCGATTCTACAGCCAATAAGTGGCTTAGGGCTGAACCCGTCCCCTCTTGTATCAATACTCCCTTTCTTCCACTCCATATCCTTTCTAAGATGCTCCGTTCCCCTTGTGCTTTATGTCATATTTACACTCCTATGTGTGCATGCTTCATGTATGATTGATCTCATAAATGAGAGAAAGGATATCATCCATTTCGTACCAACCGATGGTAGAAAACTTTGGCAAGAATTTTAATTTTCAGATCTAATCTAAATGATGAACATTCAAACCAACAGTATAGAGTCTCAATTGTATCACCCACCAGGAAAGTGTCCGTATATGTGCATGATTACTAACTGAGTTTTCTTTTATATGTGTGACTTTGTTTGCTTGCACAAATTCTTCTTTTAGGCCATCCATTTCTAGAGAACATAGTTCCCAGGATGGGATGGAGAAGAAGGATACTACACATGATATAGACATGGGATACACAATCCTAAAAACTAGGGATGTGCATGCGTGTGTGTGTGTGTGTGTGTGTGTGTGTGTGTGTGGTGTGGTAGTTTGGTTTATTCAAGTGCCATTTCCTTGGCATGTTGGAGAAGTGTCACATAATTAGTAACAGAAAAGTTGTTTTGATAGTAAAATGGCGTGTCATATAAGTGAGACGGTGTCCTATTAAATTCCGTGTTGGTATCTACATCAGTTTCCTCAGTCATGAGTATTGCAGTAGAGGCCAAAATATTGTGTCCGACAACTATGCCTTATTTTACTATTCATGATTTACAAGTCTCCAATTCTGTGTCACCTTATTTCAAGTAAATTCATAGAATTATGATGGGGGACGAATACCAAGAAATCTCAACTTAGGGTTTACCACTCAAGATAGGGTTTAGAAATCTCTCCCTTGGGCATTTCACTCGAATGACACTGACTACACAAAATGTTCAAACGACAATTTTCATAATCAATCATTAATTGAGAATAACAATAGTAGTCTAGGTTTTATATAGGCCTACATCACAAAAAGTCTCACAAGTAATGTGAGGCTAAAAGAAAACTAAACAAGCTTAAACTAAAATAACTAGTAAAGAAACTCAAATAAGCTAAGTAAAGCGCTACATGTCCCCATCATTCCCCCGGGGTTGGGAAAAACTTGATCATATTGAATGTAAATCCGGCTCTCAATCAGGCCATGATGGTGATTGTGGACCCAGCACATATGCACAAATACTAAACCAAGGCAGCAGACTTTGATGGAGAAGAGAAGTCAGAGATCGGTGGCGCAGAAGCCTTCATCGTCGGGAGGCGGTGAAAGAGCCTTCATCGTCGGGAGGCGGTGAAAGAGAAAGGGAAGAGCTGTCGGCGTTGAGGAGTTGGTTGCGGAAGCGGCGTGGATTAGGTGTTAATTGAAGGAGAGGATGAATAGAACAGTAGCTGTCGGAATTTCTTCGAAGGATTTTTTTGAGATTTTTTTTTTGGCAAGATCTAAAGTTGACAAAGAGAACTAAGGTTTTGTGAAAATTTGCTAGGGTTAGGGTTTTGTGAAATGTAAAGAAAAAGAGTAGAATTTAGCTCTGATACTAAGATGATGGGGATGAACACTAGAAAATCTCAACTTAGGGTTTACCACCTAAGATAGAGTTTGGGATCTCTCCCTTGGGCATCTCATCCCCGAAGCACACTGGCTGCATAAAATGCTCATACGATAATTTTCACAATCAATATTAAAACAATAGTAGTCTGAGTTTTATATAGAGCTACATCACAAAAAGTTTCACCAGCAATGTGTGATTAAAAGAAAACTAAATAAGCTTAAATAAAATAACTAGTAAAGGAACTCAAATAAGCTAAGTAAGCACTATATGTTCCCACAGATTACCTACCATTCTATTATCGGAAAGCATGAATTGAATCTGGACATACCCATTTTTCAGTAGTTATATGCTAGATGCAAGGCAAAGAATATTCTCTGTAGACATCTTATTTGTTTTTGGAAATCAAAAGCAATGAGATGAAAAGATACTTAAGTAAAGAACATAGACTGCACAGAGTTCCTTTTGTCATGCACTTCCTTCAGGAAAACATTGACATTTACAGAACTCGTTTCCGCTGTGTGAAGGCTGAGAATAAAGCTAGACCTGAATTGAATCTTCCAAGGAACCCATCACATGTGAATAAATGACGACACAGAGAAAATAATATTATCTAAAGAAAGCTCCCATCGGAAGACAGGGTCTAATGTCTCATATCATTAAAAGAACAACATACCATATATTTTTCTTTTGGTTGATGAAATATCGCAGTGCTATGACATATATATAAAGAACTGAGTGAGATTTTGTGGTGAGAGTTGTCAAGTTAACAAATCCCATCACAAACAAGTGTTTGAGGTTGTAAGGAAGAAATCCTTCTTATTATCAGTATTTGGATAAATTTTCTATCATAATAATTTCCGCACTTAGTATCAAGAATGTATGATCAAAAGGATCACATCCCCCTAATAGAGAAGGAACCAAATAAGAAGGGAGATAACAATATATATTGATGGAGGAACTCAACTCTATGGTTACGATTAAACCAGAATTTCTAATGATGCAACCATGCATCTACTTCCATCTCTGATCAAGTGAAATAGATGATGAGGACATGGGCGTGGTATTGGATTTAGATGTTTGAGCCACTCTTGGAAAATTTCAATTGAAAGCTCCTCATGTTGGCATGCACCTCATCAACAATTCTGTGTGTGCCAATATACCAAATGGAGAACGAAAATTTTTTGTTTACCAGTAAGTTTTTATGATTTTTCAGATATCCTTTTAATTTCTCAATTTTATTCAATAATATATGATGAAAACATAAAGATGGGTGATCAATGAGAATATAAATGAGCAGGTTCCCTACAGATCTGTTAAACTTGGTGATTTTGGAGAATATAAGAAAAAAGCTTGAGCAAGTATGATATGCAAACCAAATTTCCTGTAGAGCCCCACTATTTACTATATCTAACATCGTTGATTGCCTATCGCGTGATGGAAAACCTTTGCTTAGTTATCTAAGGATATGTTAGTACATGGATACCATCAGCGTATAACTTCCTACCAAAAATAAAACCAACCAAACCAAGAAGGATCATGCATAATTAAATCATAATGCTGGTAGGAGTAACAGAGGTGGACGAAGAATACAGATGAGTTTAGCATTTCCAATTTTATGAGAACCAATGAGTTTAGGTTATGAACTGATCAATGGGACATCATCTATCTAGCACACAACTTGGATTGAAGTTTGTTAAAGTTGAAATTCTCATTATTGATCAATTAGTATGTCTAGTTAGATGATTTTCTCAGGCTTAAAATATTTTTTAAGTTAACTACTTAAGAAAGATAGGTTGCTTTCATATTACTAAGTCAAGCAGCCACTTTTAGCTGTCCTACGACCTATAATAGAACCTAGGTGTCGAGGCTTAAATAAAGTATAGTCGTGAAGATTTTCAACTTTAACACAACTATGTGATGACAGCGAATGAAGCAATGGCATCCCATTTTGGCCAAACAACTATTGTGCATAGTGTTAATATGTCTTTAATGAATACCCACCCTAAAAGCCACCAATAGCTACCCTAAGAAGATCATAGCCGCCCTATGAAGATCTTAGCCGCCCTAAGAAGATCATAGCCGCCCTATGAAGATCTTAGCCGCCCTAAGAAGATCATAGCCGCCCTATGAATGCCCCCCTAAGAAGATCATAGCCGCCCTATGAAGATCATAGCCGCCCTATGAGGATCTTAGCCGTCCTATGAAGATCATAGCCATCCTATGATTTTGATGTGTGAAATGATGAAAGGGTTTGAAGGTTTTGCCTATAAATAGGCACCATATTGCATGAGATTGGTAGTAGCAAGGAAGTGAGAAGAGAGTTGTCAAATTTTATAGTGTTCTCTCCTTTCTCTTGTCATTCATCTTCCTTTTGTGAGTTTGGGTTTCATTGGGCTTGGGTGAGTGAGATTTGAGTTGTAATCTCTTGTATTCTCCCCTCTTTTGATTAGTGGATTCCTCTTACTGTCTTCTCCGTGGACGTAGGTCACACTGACCGAACCACGTTAAATACTGGTGTGCTGTTCTCTCTGTTTCTATCTTTTATATTGCTATCTGTCTCTCTATACTTGCCATCTCTTGTATTTGAAGCCCACTGCTCCAACAAACTGGTATCAGAGCTAGTGTTATCTTCTTGTGGGTTTCCTGATGGCTTCGGCAAAGTACAAAGTAGAGAAATTCGACGGGAGAAATAGCTTCAGTTTGTGGAAAGTCAAAATGCGGGCTCTCTTGGTATAACAAGGCTTGTTGAAAGTCTTATCCGGTAAGGACAAGTTGCCAGAATCCATGTCCGAGGATGAAAAAGAAGAACTCGAGATGAAGGCGCATAGTGCCATACAACTTTGTCTAGCTGACGAAGTTTTACGGGAGGTTGCCGATGAAGATACTGCCGCTGTTTGTGGCTCAAATTAGAGAGCTTGTATATGACAAAATCCCTGACCAACAAGCTCTACTTGAAGCAGCGCCTCTTCACTCTTCGCATGAAGGAAGGTACGCCAATTAAAGACCACTTAGATGAGCTCAATAAAATTCTCATGGATTTAAAAAATATTGATGTTAGAATAGATGAAGAAGATCAGGCTCTCATCTTATTGTGCTCATTACCTCCTTCCTTTGAAAATTTTGTTAATAGTATGCTCTATGGTAGAGATACACTCTCTTTAGAAGATGTCAAATCAGCTTTACATTCTAAGGAGTTAAGACAAAAGGTGTCAGTTGTAGGAAGTGAGGATCAAGCTGAAGGCTTGTTCGTCCGGGTCGTACGGAGAAGGGTCGAGAAAAATCTCGAGGAAAATTCAGATCTAAATTTAGGTTAAAAAAAATATTGAGTGTCACTATTGTCATAAGTTTGGACACTATAAAAAGATTGTTTAAGCTCAAGAAAAGAAGATGTAAGGAGTAAATCTCAAGATGAGAAATCTTCAGTTGTTAGTGTTGCAGAAGAATCCTCCACATCACATGAGGTTCTTTCAGTTACTGTCCTTGATGCCCGTTCACGAGATGAGTGGGTTCTTGATTCAGGTTGTTCTTATCACATGTCCTCACAGGGACTAGTTTGTGACTTACAACCAATTGATGGTGATAATGTCCTAATGGAAATAACATGCCCTGCAAGACAATTGGTATTGGGTCAATCAAGATTAGAATGCATGACGGTATTGTTAGGACATTGAGTAATGTTCGGCATGTGCCGGATTTGAAGAAAAATTTAATTTCTTTGGGCACCCTTGACTCCAACGGCTATAAGTTTTCAGCTGAAGGTGGAGTTTTTGAGAGTTAGCAAAGGCTCTCTTGTTGTGATGAAAGGAAAGAAGATGGATACCCTTATATCCTTCAAGGTAGCACGGTGACAGGTGATGTCGCTGTGTCAATGTTAGAAGACCCAGACTTAGATACCACTCGTTTGTGGCATATGCGGTTAGGGCATATGAGTGAGAAAGGACTACACATGTTGAGTAAGCAAGGTTTGCTTTGTGGCCAGAAAATAGGAAAACTTGACTTTTGTGAACATTGTGTTTTTGGCAAGCAGCACAGAGTTTCTTTGGTACAGGTGTTCACAGGACTAAAGATACCTTAGACTACATCCATTCAGATGTTTGGGGTCCCTCTCAGGTTCCATCAAAAGGCGGAGCTAGTTATCTTCTAACTTTAATTGATGATTATTCCAGAAAAGTTTGGGTGTATCCTCTCAAGCATAAGAGCGATGTGTTGCTACCTTCAAGCAGTGGAAGGCTATGATCGAAAAGCAAACAGAAAGAAGGTGAAGCGCCTCAAGACCGATAATGGAATGGAGTTCTGTTCCATGGAGTTTGATCAATTCTGCAAAAATGAAGGAATTGTGCGGCATCGTACAGTTCGATACACACCACAACAGAATGGAGTTGCAGAAAGGATGAACGGGACACTGTTGGAGAGAGCTCGGTGCATGCTCTCTAATGCCGGTTTGTCAAAATGTTTTTGGGCCGAGGCAGTAAATACAGCTTGCTATTTGGTAAATCGGTCTCCCTCTACAGCTATTGATTTTAAGACTCCTGAAGAGGTATGGTCTGGTACCCCTGCTAATTACTCTCATTTACGAGTATTTGGTTGCCCTGCTTATTTTCATGTAAATAATGGTAAGCTTGAACCTAGGCAAAGAAAGCTATATTTCTTGGTTATGCTACTGGGGTGAAAGGATACAGGTTGTGGCTTCCTGATCCTAAGTCACCTAAATTTATTATTAGTAGGGATGTTACTTTTGATGAAAATTACATGCTTCAACCGAGAAAGGAGTCTGTTGTTGATATTACAGGTTCAGGAGAGGAAGCAAGCAAGCAGGTGGAGCTTGAGAGCAAAGTTACAGAAGGAGTGCAGGAGAGCACTCGCGTTGAACCAGTCAATGATGCTCAAGGTTCAACTTCAGGTGATACATTGCAAGAACAACAGTACAGTATTGCCACCGGGAGAGCAAGAAGGCAGATCCGTCCACCTAAGCGATACGCCTATGCAGATATGGTCGCTTATGCTCTAAGTGTGGCAGAATCTATTGAGATTCCAGAGCCTTCTACCTACAATGAGGCTATCAGTTCTGATGAAGCTGCAGAATGGACTGTTGCTATGACTGAAGAGATGGAATCTCTTCACAAGAACCAAACATGGGAGTTAGTGAAGCCGCTGAGGGGACAGAAAATTATTGGCTGCAAATGGGTCTTTAAGAAGAAAGAAGGAATTCCTGGTGCTGAGTCTGTAAGATACAAAGCACGCTTGGTAGCCAAAGGCTACAGTCAAACAGAGGGGGTCGACTTCAATGAAGTATTCTCTCCAGTTGTGAAGCACACCTCTATCCGTGTGTTGCTAGCCATGGTTGCTTGGTTCGATTTAGAGCTCGAGCAACTTGATGTGAAAACAGCTTTTCTTCATAGCGAGCTTGAAGAGCAAATCTTTATGCATCAACCAGAAGGATTTGTTATTGAAGGCAAAGAAGATCATGTGTGCAGGTTAAAGAAATCTCTTTATGGTTTGAAGCAGTCACCTAGGCAATGGTATTTGAGGTTTGATACTTTCAGGATTGAGCATGGCTACTCTAGGAGTAAATATGATAGTTGTGTTTATCATCGGAAGCTTAATGATGGTTCTTTTGTATATTTGCTTTTATATGTTGATGACATGTTGATTGCAGCTAAAGACATGTCTGAAGTTGATAAGTTGAAAGCTCTACTCAAACAAGAGTTTGAGATGAAAGATTTGGGAGCAGTGAAGAAGATTTTGGGAATGGAAATTCACAGGAACAGGCAAGAAGGAAAATTGTTCCTATCTCAGAAGAAATACATCGAGAAGGTGTTAGAGAGATTTGGCATGCTTGATGCCAAACCTGTGAAAACTCCACTTGCTGCTCATTTTCGACTTTCAGCAGATTTGTCTCCTCAAAGTGATGAAGAAGAGATGTACATGTCTCATGTTCCCTATGCCAGTGCAGTTGGAAGCATTATGTATGCTATGGTGTGCACTCGACCGGACATTTCACATGCAGTTAGTGTCGTAAGTCGATATATGGACAGGCCAGGCAAAGGCCATTGGCAGGCAGTGAAATGGATTTTGAGATATTTAAAAGGATCTACTAATATTGGTCTGTGTTTTGCCAGGGGAACTAATTCTGATAGTAAAATTGCAGGATATTCAGATTCAGATTTTGCGGGCGATTTAGATAGAAGAAGATCTCTGACAGGTTATGCTTTCACTCTTTCAAGTAGTGCCATTAGTTGGAAAGCGACTTTACAGTCGACAGTTGCTTTGTCTACTACGGAGGCAGAGTATATGGCAGTTACAGAGGCAGTGAAAGAAGCTATTTGGTTAAGAGGCTTGGTTGAAGATCTCGGCTTACACCAAGGAGTAACTACGGTGTTTTGTGACAGCCAGAGTGCTATACATCTGACGAAGCACCAGATGTATCATGAGAGAACCAAACACATTGATGTCAGGTATCACTTTATTCGAGAAATTGAAGTCATCAAAGTTAAGAAAATTGGTACTGCAGATAATCCAGCAGATATGATGACAAAGCCCGTACCTTCGCACAAGTTCGAGTATTGTCTCGAATTGCTTGGTGTTCAAAGTGGCGAAGGTTGAGCCCGTCGAGGCTAGAGAAGACAGCAAGAATCCAAAGGACGCTTGATACAGTTCAAGTTAAGGTGGAGAGATTTTTTCTATTCATTCAAGACAAGGTGGAGATTTGTTAATATGTCTTTAATGAATACCCACCCTAAAAGCCACCAATAGCTACCCTAAGAAGATCATAGCCGCCCTATGAAGATCTTAGCCGCCCTAAGAAGATCATAGCCGCCCTATGAAGATCTTAGCCACCCTATGAAGATCATAGCCGCCCTATGAATGAAGATCATAGCCGCCCTATGAAGATCTTAGCCACCCTATGAAGATCATAGCCACCCTATGATTTTGATGTGTGAAATGATGAAGGGGGTTAGAAGGTTTTGCCTATAAATAGGCACCATATTGCATGAGATTGGTAGTAGCAAGGAAGTGAGAAGAGAGTTGTCAAATTTTGTAGTGTTCTCTCCTTTCTCTTGTCATTCATCTTCCTTTTGTGAGTTTGGGTTTCATTGGGTTTGGGTGAGTGAGATTTGAGTTGTAATCTCTTATATTCTCTCCTCTTTTGATTAGTGGATTCCTCTTGCTGTCTTCTCCGTGGACGTAGGTCACACTGACCGAACCACGTTAAATACTGGTGTGCTGTTCTCTCTGTTTCTATCTTTTATATTGCTATCTGTCTCTCTATACTTGCCATCTCTTGTATTTGAAGCCCACTGCTCCAACACATAGAGTGCCATTTTGATAAACTTGAAGACGAGATTCCAACTTTTACCCAGTTCTGAACATTAAATATGTAAACTAAGATTACTTAATGGAAATAATTAAAACAATCTATCATTTATTGCTTTTTCAATGTTAGGAATACAAACTTCCTCTAAACAAAATCATAACTGTTCTGCATATTACAAGTGATGTGTTCAAAGATGTCCAAGCCCCCATAGAAGCATAATAGTCCAGAGACATAAAGTATGATTCTCCATGGCAAAAAATATCCATTAGGAAGTGGTTGTAGGAGGCTGAGTTTGGAGGAGACAATGGTTACTAATTTAGATACGGCAGGGACTAGGAAGTGGTGGTTGATGCTATGGCCTAGAAGAGGATCGGTTCAAATAAATGGTAATGTCCAGCTATTATAAGCACAAGGCTTGTAGTACAGCGGGAAATGTAGCCACCACCTAAAGATTACGGATGGAGTGAAGAGAACATTCTATGCTGGACCTATGGTTAAAATGGGAATGCAATGAAAATAAACTTTTGATGGATAGATGGTAGGAGGATATCATTCTGCAAGTTTGCAGAACTGTTTAAGAAGGCAAGAGACAAATAAAATCTTGATTTCTAGACACATGGACATAACATGCACATAGAGTTAGAAGAATCGAGAAAGTGATAAACTTCCTGAAAGCCAGAAGCCCTCGATGGAAACAGCCCCAGTAGGCATACTTGGAAGTACCTAAGGATGGAGTACTCCATAAATCGCATCACATTTTCTCAACCATATCGGGAACCATGTTTCGAGAGTGGCAAAGCACATTAGCTATAATGTTCACCATTAAATGTCAAGAATTTCACATAGTTGGAAGGCAGTAATACTATTCTCACTAAGAACAAAAAGGTCAGATGCTTGTGCCTTGCGCAGGGAAAGAAAAATCTGATTATCTAGTCCTCCATTGTCTTTTCTGTAAAGCACAGGTAAATGCTTATGCATAGGGAAAATGTCAAAAAAGTTGCATTAGGCAACATGGAGAAATGGAAGAACAAGAAACTCAATAAGGAGGGTGTGGACATAGTGAATTTGGTGCGCGTATTGCACACCCCGCCATATCTCAGTAGGAAAAAGAGACCAGATTGGCAATATTGTTACAAGGATTTCTCAAAGAAGATATTGTTACAAGAGTTGATGTGCGAGTTATTCTTACGCTGTCACGGTGTCACCTCGTTAAATAAGTTATTTTTATTTTCTAAGCTACCTCTGTCACGGTGTCACTTTTCTAACCATAATGCTGTACCAACTCAGCATAACTACTAGTTTTATATTTATAACCCCAATGCAGAAAATGCTACATGAAGTAAACCAAGCAAAAGATTTAAAGGTCATTTCTTGCAACAAATTCTGCATGCAGCATCTCTTGCATTTTCATTTTGCAAACCAAACAGCCAATATAATAAGAGAAACTGAAACAGCCAGATGTCTCCAAGAATTTATTTTTAACCATATTGTATAGTTTCAGAATCTTAAACAAACTCCTTGATTACAAAATACCCAACCACATGCCCTCTCATCTATCAGATAGAAAACTAATAAAATAGAAAGTCTTCTAAACTTCAATAGACATAGCACCTAATAAGCAACTCTGCCCTAGGTGCTAAACTCTTCGAGCAATCTCACAATTTACTCCGTATCTGAAAAGTGGAAAATGGAATGGAATAAGCTAACATGCCAGATGAGTTTGACTACTGGATTAGACACTTTTGACAATAAATACACTAAATAACTGATTTCAGAATGTTTTATTAATATTAAGCATGAGAAGGCACGTACAGTTCAGAACAATTTCTGTAGGTATATAAACATTAGATGCGGTGAAGCCACGTCATATCTCAAGTACTTTTTATCTATCTGAATACATAGTAACAGATAACGAAACGGCCATCCCAGGATTCAAATGTCATTAAAATTCCAAACAAAGCTTTCTAAAAAGTCAGAGATACAGAAACACACAAATGCACTCTAATAGCATGCAATGTTTTCTTTAAATGATAAACATGACATTATTTCTTAGGTTAAGAATTTACTGTTGTCCCTAACAGAAGAGCTTCAAGTTACAGTAATATATTAGGAAAGCTAAATGAAACTAGAAGGGCTATGTCACACAGTGCTAGTTTAAAGACTTCGTATCAACAGAAAAATGTTTTCAGGAGATTCAGAGAACTACACTAGAAACTCATCTTACCTGTAGGTGACTGGCAACGTTTTCTCTTGTTAACCCAGGAACATTCATCAAGTCAAGAATCTTCTTTGGACCAACCTCTGCAAACAGAGGTAATCATGAATTAGTCCAGCACTATATTAATTCATTGGAAAACAAAGTAAAAATGTTTTCATCAATTAAAGACATACAAAGAGAAGATAAAACATGTTAAAAAATAGAAAATTGGAACTTCACTGCCGACGCTGAAAACTAAAATAATCTGACATGCTTACTGTCAAACCCGATCTGATTTACAGCATTCATAAATTTTTGATGAAGATCCACAGACCAAAGTACTCTAGCTTTCTTCACTGCTGCAGAGTCATTACATTCTTGATCAGAGTGCTCTTTGCCATCCAAATCTTTGCGCTTTCTTACAGAGTTGAGATCAACTCCACCTGATACTCGCCTATCATCAAAATCCTCCGAACCATTTCCAAACATCTGAATTTCTTCACAGATTTCATGGCCTTCAATATCTCTCACCTCGTGTATTTTCTTTCTATAAACGTGCTGCCATATGTTTCTTAGCTCTTTCATTCTGATGGGCTTAATTAGGTAATCACATGCACCATGTTGAACACCTTTCATTACCCTACATGTTTCCCCATCTACTGACATCACTACACAGATTAAAATAACAGAATCAATTGTTAGGAACTCTACCTATATTGCACTATACTCAGAAAAATCTAGACATTTGATATAGATAACTAACTGATGACAGGTAGATCCATCTCAAGTCCAACGTGCTCAAGAAGCTTGAAACCATCCATGTCGGCATATTGACATCACTAATTACAATGTCAAATTTCTCTCTTCTTTCACGAAGCAAATCAAGAGCAACTCTTGCTAAGCAGCATGCCGTAACTGTAGTATGCAGTAAACATTAAAATCATATTGGGCAATGTGACAATTATGCATAGGAATGCAAGTCCCTTAGTAACATAAAAGGGGGAAATATGGATTAAAACGTTTCAATTCAATAGAGGTGTGGAATACTATGAGATAAAAGTTAATTCTAAAATACAGATAACTACCTCATATAATAGCTTACAACACATATAAGATGTGAAAGGTTAGAAGCTTAAAAGACATAGATACAAGGTGATCCCAAAATTAAAACATACGATTTGGGCAGATACAAGTGTTGGGTACAGGAATTTTATCAAAAGTTTACATACATGAGCATTTTGTGTGTGAGTTTACGTGTTTGGTGAGGGATGAGGATGGTTGGAGATGTGAGCATGCTTGTATATGTTTTTTAACCAAAGCAATATAATAACTTAAAAAAGGTACTCATAACTTGATGATATTATCTAATCTTCATGAATTGCTCATAACATACCTATTCTAATGGAAGTGTTTCTATTTAGCTCTCTTGTAGGGCAACTCAAGAGAACAATAGCACTACTCTTTTATTTTTCATATATTTCCTTATAAATATATCCATGGGCCGTAGAATGATGAGTTAGACAGTAGTTATCATCATTTTCTTTCCAACATTAAGACATTAAAGTCTTACAAATAAATGATAGGTTCACAGTTCCATTTGATTAGTAAATGTATTTATATAATCCATCAACTTTCTTAGTGAAGAATTATGAAAATTATGATAATTTTTATTCATGTAATTTGAAAATATTTTATATTACCTAAGTTATTGTTTGTTTCTTAACCATTATATACCTTGCAAATTTATGTTATAGATAAATGATGTAATTCATATACATATATAATTCTATTAATGTTGTATCCATAAAATATATAAATTCTAAATTTCAAAGATTTGTCATTTCTACATGCACGTGTCTTATCACATCTCTATCCCGTAGTTATATTAGAACAACATAGGTGGTGTGTGCAAATGGATCACCCGAATTTTGAGAACATAGAACCGACACTGTCATGGAATATGGGATGAGGCTACATGGGTGATAACAAGTTGGGAGAAGTTCTTTTTCTGCCTTTTACTGTCATGTGATTACGATTAGTTCCAACTACAATGCTTCTGAGCATGGTTTCAAAATATCAGCCAATGCAGAAATATCAATAATATCGTATTAGGTTTTGAGGCACCTAAAATAATATTAACCTTATAATATCTGATATTGACTAATATTGCTGGTATTACCGATATTGATAGTTGATATTCACCAATATTGCAATAAAAAATATTTTCTATTACTGACATTTCAAGCCATGTTTATGAGAGTCAAATGGAAGCATTCTATATCGTAGTTGCAAATTACAATGCTATAAGGTCAGAACAATACAAACCATCATAATAGTAGATTAAGAAATTTCTAATATGTAAACAACTAGCATATAACAAAAAAGTAAACAATTTTGAAGTAGAATAGTTGGCCTACTGGAAGCGTGACTTCTTGAACGAAAGGAAAGTTTTCTAAAATTTTGTGAGAACTTTTGTACTTTGGGGAACTTGGTGAGGTTAGTGATCGACCACATAAATAGTTAGGTATTAATCATGTGATGGAATAAGATTTGGAAAACAGAGGTAGATCTGAAATTATGAAAATATAACCCCTATCTCCCCTCCCAAACGCCCCACCTCCCCCACCCCCCCCCCCCCCCCCCCCACCCCCACCACCCAACCCTGCATACACCTCTTCCCCGAAAAATGAGTGGGAAGGCTAACTTTTACCATATTGTTTCACTGCAGATATTTCATATCAATTGGGCACTATAGAATTTCTCTATCTTTTATCATGTTGTTTTTGATCCATTTCAACAGTCTCCTCTTAGTTTCTCTTGAAAACATCTCCTTTTGCCTCCACTCATTTTCTTGGAAGCTTAGAGTTCCAAGTTCTATGTTGGCTATTGGCTACCAAATGCAATCCTCCGATTTAATCTAGGTTTGGAACTCATAGTGAAAACATTAAGCATGGCATCAGTGAAACTAAATCTGTGACTGCTACTATATTTGGCATTTGTACTTTTCTTATATCCATTATGACTCTATAATGTTTTTTTAATATACATTATACCTATCAGCTTAAGCTTTTGCAGAAAGTGGCTATCTGGCATGTTGTCACAGAGCATCAAGCCTCATAGTGAACAATTTAAAAGTACGCTTATTTACTTCCATTACTGTGCCTTTCCAAGCGAGTCACATTATGCGACAGACCTTTCCACGTGGCATAGAGATTCACATGAGATAGATCTTTGAAGTGTTAGCTATGCTTCATCTACACTTCTAGCCCACAATTTTCAACTTAAGCTTTCAGGTAAAGTGGTTATCAAACAAGATTGATCTTGTATCTCTCACTTCGCTTATTCTAGTAAAAGTTAAGGCTACGTTCTAAAATAAATAAATAAATAAGAAAACTAAAAAAAACATACAGTCAATAGCAGTTATGTTAGTCCGAACAAGCATCCGAGTGAGCTGCAGAATCGGTTACCATGTGCTAAATACGGAAAGTCGTTGCCTTTAGTATAATTCCAAATTGCAGTAAATATCAAGGGCAAATGCCTATCACCTTAATCAACAAACCTTAACTTGCAATATCAATCAATCCACCAGCTTGGCATGTCAACAGAAATCACTCTATTAAGGTGACATGGGCATGAGAGTTGATTTTCACACATGAAGCACAGCTTACTCCAACTAAAACCCAACCGAATTGAGCAAACCCATAAGACAACTTCCAGAACTGATTCAGACATAAAACCAAGCACCTGGAGCTCAGCAAACCCAGTTGAGAAAAAACAAGTCTAAATCAAAAAACAGAGCAAGACCCATTAGAGATTGAGCCATACTACCTTCATACGAGCACTTTCTGAGCATCTTCTCAATGATTTTCAGCCATGTGGCGTCATCATCCACCACCAATACTCGGAGGCCAACAGGAAAGGCTTCGGCCCGTGACGCGTTCTCCATTTTTGTGAGCAATTCAAGCAGAGCAGAGGAAGAGCCAACGTTGAAGGAGAAGAGAGAGAGAAGAAGGGGGGAGTCTTTAGGCGGCTGTGGTGACCAATATAAAAGCTTAGAGAGAGAGAGAGAGAGAGAGAGAGAGAATTTTTTGTAACGAATATTGGCGCCTGTGTCAGTGTGTAAACTGCCTTTATGTGGTGCAAGTGGTGCCACACATTAGGTATTAGTTTTTGCTTTCCATTATAAAATAATATAATATTAATAATAACAGTATGATATTAAATTAATGTGGGATTTAATAATAATAAAATCTTAGTGTTTAAACGAGGGTCATTGTGTTACTTAGCCAAGTGGGTAACTTTCAGAGATTTTGAGGTGGGGCATTTTACTGTATAATGGAGAAGATGATAATTGACAGAGGGGAGTGTGGCCAGTGAGGGGGGAGTGGTATTTAAAGTTTGGTATGGGACCTATATGCTTTTTAGAACATGCATGCCTTTGTTTTTTTCATCACTATTTGTATCTTTATCCTTTATCAATCAGTTTGTTTGATAACCCTTTTTTTTTCCCTTCTTTTTTTCTTTTACTTAATATGGCAGGTAAAGCGTTGCTTGGAAACAAAAAAGATAGAAGGTTCAATAGATTTTCTTTTTCTTTCTTCACTTCTTTTTATCTCTTCTTTTAATCCTTTTCCCTTTTTTTCCTCTTTTTTAGAAATATGCTCATCTTTTTGCTAATTCTTGAAGGCATTCTAAGAGTTAATCTTCGACCTCATCTCATTTTTACAATGTTGATGTTACATTATTGTATAACAAAATTATCTTAACCTCGTATAGGTCTGTATGATTCTGTTTTTTATAAATTATGTCAACTTTCGTATAGTCATTATGATTTCTTTTCTAGAAAGATGATTTTATGTGGTCTCTTGTTAGCGTTCAGTCATTGTTCAAAAGCGACATGAAATGCCGGGTGAGATGAACAAAATAAGAATTTTTGGAGCTTATTTTCTAGAGCAAATATTTTCGAAGCAAAAGAGCTGAGAATATCTTCTTACGTTTCATTAAAAAGTCACTAACGAAACAAACAATTTCCTAATACAAAATAAAAAAGCAGCCTCCTAAGAGGTGTCTTCCCTCGCTATAGAGAATTATGTTTGTCACTTTAGGCTTAAAAGATTCACTCTAACTGAAACAGGGTGTAAGCTTTTCAAAAAAAAGCATTTGGCTGATTAAAAAAAAAGCCCACCAAAATTTGGCACGAGACGTGCGAATTTTAGAGGTGAGGCTCGTATTTTTACCTCTTGCAGGTTTTCTCATGCAGGCGTTGAAAACCTTCGAAAATTTATTATAGCTCGGGTCCACATTCTCTTTTCCAATGGAAACATCTTCGCGCAAGCCTCACTATAGAATTCTAACTTTCCTCTCGTGAACAAACGGGCCCTAAGTCTTCAATGCCACCATTGTCAGTGGGCGCATCTGAAAATTTAAAAAGATACGTCAACCCGAAGTACGAAGGCAAAAGCTGAGGGAAGAAAGAGAACCAAACAAGCCCAAGGGCCAATCAACTCAAATAAGCGTACACGTGCATGTATGCAAGTACGTGAGTACGCGTATGAAACAAGAGATACATTGATTCCTAATTGCCACGTTCATTTTCATTTTCTTGGAAGGCTCTGTATAGCGCGGATCATTTTTTTTATATTTATTTTTCTTCGTTTCCTTTTTTCCTCTTTTCTTTTATAGTAAACATTATTTTAATAGAATAATTCTTTGGTGATAAAAAAAACTAGAATAATCTTTTGTGTTTGCCTGGAAAATAATAGGTTTGACTATATGCTCCACGCTACTTTCTTTTTGCTCCCCAGTGGAGAGGAGATCACATCCTGCAACTACACACAGGGAGCATGAAAGTACATCTTTTCTTTTAAAAATAGGATAAAAGAAATTGGTTTTAATATGTAAAACTATTTTTTTTTTTTCCTTAGTAGGGTGTTAATGGGGCTGATAACTAGATAATACAAGCAAATTGAGTTTGAAATTTTGGATTGGTTCTTTAAAGTTAGATCTGATAGCTTGAGGGTTTGATTTTAGAATAAATTGGATTTCTTATTTGATTTAAATATGGATCATTAAGAATTTAAACTTAAAAATTAGATAATTTGATAATTCAAACAAAGATTATTATAGTTTGGTTTGCTTAGTTTAAGCTAAATGATCTTTTTCAGCTCGATGCTTTTTAGAACACTCATGCCTTTGTTTTTTATCACTATTCCTCTCTTTCTCTTTTGTCAATCAGTTTGTTTGATAAACTTTTTCTTTTTTCTTTTCTTTTTCTTTTACTTAATCTTGTAGGGAAAGCTTTTGCTGGTAAAAAAGAAGGATATTTGAAAAAATTAGAAGGTTCCATAGATTTTTTTTTTTCCTTCACTTTTTTAATCTCTTCTTTTACTCCTTTTCCCTTTTATCTTTTATGTAGAAATAAATAAGCTCTGTTGGATATTATTTTATTTTGATAAAATATAACCATTTTTCAGTTTTATGGCCCATTAGAAGTTTTAAAGAAAAAAAATCACTAACAGTTATTTTTCCTAAAATGTGGGACGCAGTTTGTGGAGTTATAACTACCTATCTTACTCCTATTTATAAGTCCTTTTTAATGGAAGATATATCAAGAGAAAATTTTATTCTTAAGATATAAGAGCCTCTTCTCTATAAAAGTCAGTGAGATTCCATCTTTTAATGGATATAAAGTTTTGGATAGACTGGCCAACGAATCTCAAAAATTCTTGTATTTATCTTGTGAAACTGACAAAAAAACACAAGAGTCTTGATTTAGCAGTATCTCTAGTTTAGTAAAATTTAGTATCAAAGACTTATCTCTAGTTTAGCAGTTGGTTCTATCTTGCTTATCTTGTGAAAGGATAATTTATTTTTTGATTATTTAAATGTTAACAAGAGTCTTGATTTATTTGATGTCTCTTGTTTAATTGAAAGGATTTGAATTTCTTTCTTTCATGGTTGAATTTATCTCTGTTTTTAAATAGAGATAAAATAAAAAAATAGAAAGATAAATTCTATTTCTTTTTGCTTATTATTCTATACAGATTGCGCTTAGAGTTATTATATGCAATTGACTGAAAATTTTGTGCAATGCAAATAATGTTTATTTTCTCTTTACTAGATAACATATTCTAATAGTATGCTTGTTGGATTTTATCTCATTAATTATTGGAGAAAAAGATAAATTCAATCATTAGTATGTCGAAATTTTGAATTTTTTTTATATTAGAATCGTTGATAAATAGAATTATACCAGAAACTTAATTTAGTTTAGATTTTAGGCTTATTGTTAATATTTCGGTAACTTTATGCAAATGCAATTTATATTTTGTGACTGTCCTAAAAATAAAATCTGAATTCAGAGACTTTTCTGCAGTTCTAGAAAAATTTAATATCTACAATATTAGTCCAAATTAATTCCAGGATCTTTTGTAATTCAGAATTAAAAGAATCAGTGCAAAAAATTATAATATTGTAATTTAGGGGGTTGTTTGTAATGAGATCTTTAAGTAACATTTTTATATATATTTGAGATAAATTTACTATTTAATTCTCATATTTATCTATTTGAGATAAATTGAGATATGAACAACATGTATGGTATAAGTTTTTCTTTTGTAAGTAGTATTTAATTAGAATCACTATTTATACATAATTGACATTAATTTTAGTCAATTTTAATGTCATATTAACGTAACATTTGATTAATTAAGTAATTGCCACAGTATTATTGATTATAATGATGTTAAGTGACAAATAAATTTAATTTTAGTCACATACATTTATGACATCAACAATTATAATTAAACATGAATATATAGTGATTAACCCCACAGGGTGATTATTATCTTTGTGTTTATTTGGAATGGGATAGTGAACTATGTTTAGAAAAAATTCTACTTGCCCACCGGTTAGAAATTTTTTATATGAAAAATAAAATACTAGTCTTATTATAAAGCAATCATTAAAAAAATTATGTGTCATAAGCTATGCCCACAAGAAATGTTATGATGACGTGTTGTTTTTTTATTGTTTGGACTAATTCACATGAGTAAATTTTTAATTTTTGCTTCATTGCATGTTTAGTAAGTTTTGTTATTTATTTCGCAGTTTAATCTGTATCTGTTCTAAATATTAATTCATCTCATATACCTTTCCTGAATGGTGATAACTATGCTGATTGGAAGGAGAAAATTTTCCTTACATTAGGGTGCATGGACCTTGATTTAGCACTTCGTGTGGATGAGCCACCAATTCCTACAGAATCAAGCATCCAAATTGAGAAATATCATATGAACGTTAGGAGCGATCTAATCACTTAAGTTTGATGTTTATTAAGTCTCATATTGGAAAAAGTATTCGTGGTTCAATTTCTGACTGTGCTAAATTGAAAGAATATCTCAAAGCTATTGAGAAACAGTTTGAGACTTCTGATAAGGCATTAACTGGCACCCTGATGACAGAGATGTATTTCATGAAGTTCAATGGCACCAAAGGAGTGTGTGAGCACATAATGAATATGAGGGATATTGCTGCTCAACATAGCTTATTAGAGATTGAGATGTCTGAGTCATTTCTGATTCACTTAATCCTTAGCTCTCTTCCGTCTGAGTATAGACTTTTCAAGATTTTCTACAACACACATAAGGAAAAGTGGTCAGTAAATAAACTTTTGGTCATATGTTCAGAGGAATGAAGACTGAATCAAGAAAGGATTGAAAGTGCTCATTTGGTGACTTAAGAAAAGAAACCATCCAAGAAAGGTAAAGGTAAGGCAAAGGCGCCCCTTAATCACGTCAATAAGGATATTGTCAAGTGTTTCTTTTGCAAGAAGAAAGGACACATGAAGAAAAGTTATCCAAAATTTAAGGCTTAGCTTGAAAAGAAAGGTAATATCATCTCTTTAGTGTGTTACGAATCTAATATGGTTCATGTTTCTTATAAACACTTGGTATATTGATTCTGGTACTACAATTTATATTGTCAATACCATGCAGGGCTTTTTTAACCAAAGGAAACCAGTAGAAAGCGAACGTTCTATCTATTCAGGAAACCGAATAGGTTCACATGTAGAAGCAATTAGTACCTACAGATTTGTTCTTAGATCTGGCTTTGTATTAGATCTTGAAAGAACCTTTTATGTTCTATCTTTTTCTAGAAAGCTTATTTCAGTTTCAAAACTTATACTCCATAGTTTCAGTTTTAATTTCTATTGGTAATTCCTTTCATTTGTTAAAAGATAATGTTACTATTGGTGATGTTATTTTAGATGATGGGTTGTTCACACTTTATTTAAATCCTTCTCTTTACTATAGCCTTATGACTATGCATGGTAATGTTGGCATTAATGGTAGTATTATAAATGAGAGATCTTCCATATTGTGGCATAGTAGATTGGGTCATATCTGCATTAAAGAGTTAAAAGATTGGTAAATGATGGAGTTCTTGAGGCTCTTGATTTTACTGATTTTAGTACTTATATGTACTATATAAAAGGAAAGCAGAGTAATAAAATCAAAAAGGGTGCCAGGAGGAGTTCTGATATTTTAGAGATCGTACACAAAGACATTAGTGGTCCCTATAAAATGTGCTTTAATGGTTATAGATATTTTATCATTTTTATCGATGACTACTCACGATATATGTATCTCTTTCTGCTTTATGATAAGAATGAAGCACTAGATATTTTTAAAATCTATAAATTGGAGGCAGAGAAACAATTGGGTAAACAAATTAAGATTGTGAGGTCAGATGGAAGTGGAGAATATTATGGTAGGAACACTGAAAAAGGATAACTACCGGGTTTATTTGCGAGATTTCTAGAGGAACATGGTAATTGTTGCTCAATACACAATGTCAGGCTTATCATCACAAAATGGTGTGGCTGAAAGATGAAATCAGACCTTAAAAGATATAGTGAGAAGTATGATTAGTAACACCAACCTCCCATTATTCTTGTGGCATGAAGTCCTAAAAATTGCGACATATGTACTAAATAGGTTCCAACTAAGGCAGTTTTCAAAACGCCTTTTGAGTTATGGAAAGGTTGGAAACCAACTCTAAGGCATGTACATGTATGGGGTTGTCCAGCTGATGTTAGGAGTTATAATCCATAAGATAAGAAGTTAGACCAAGAACAGTCAGTGGATATTTCATTGGCTATGTAGAAAAGTCTAAGGAATATAGATTTTATTATCCTTCTCGTGCAACGAGAATTGTGGAATCTCAGAATGTAAAATTTCTAGAAAATGATGTAATTAGTGGTAGTGATCAACCTCAAAACTTAGTATTTAAGATAAATCACATTTTAAACTCATTTCTGAATCTTCAGATAGAATGATTATTTTTCAAGATAGCCATCAGGATTTGACAATCCAAGAACAACTAATTATTGAAGAACCACACCATCATGAGAATATTCCTATAGATACAGTTATTCAACCTCCTCAGCAAGAGAATGTTGATATAACATTAAGAAGCTCAATAGGATAAGGAAACCTGTAATTTCTTCTGATTACATTGTGTACCTACAAGAATTTGACATTGACATTGGTGTTGAAGATGACACTGTTACGTTTTCAGAGGACATAAGTGGAAGCAAATCCATATTATGGTACTATGCCATGAAAGATGAGATGGATTCAATGGCTAATAATCAAGTCTGGGATCTTATTGAATTGCCTAAAGGAGCAAAGGCTATTGGCTACAAATGGGTCTTTAAAACTAAAAAAGACTCATCGGGCAATGTTGAAAGATATAAAGCAAGACTTGTAGCCAAAGGATTCACTCAATAAGAAGGAAAAGATTATTATGAAACCTTCTCTTTTGTTTCAGAAAAGGATTCATTTAGAGTAATCATGGCATTAGTGTCTCATTTTGATATGGAGCTACATCAAATGGATGTGAAAACGGCCTTCCTCAATGGAGATTAGAGAAAAAAGTTTACATGAAACAACTAGAAGGGTTCATCTCAAATGAGAATGATTACATAGTTTGCAAACTTAAGAAATCTATATATGGGCTAAAACAAGTCTCCCACCAATGGTACTTAAAGTTTCATAATATTATTTCTTCATTTGGTTTTATGGATAATGTTATGGATCAATGTATATACCATAAGGTCAGTGAGAGCAAAATAATTTTTTTTGTTCTGTATGTGGATGATATTTTGCTTGTTTCAAGAGATTTGGGCTTGCTTCATGAAACGAAGCATTTTCTCTCACAACAGTTTGACATGAAAGATATGGGTGAAGCCTCTTATGTTATTGGCATAAAGATTGAAAGAGACAGATCACAAGGGATATTAGGACTGTCTCAAGCAACCTATATCAATAAAATTTTGAGAGATTTTGTTTGAAGGATTGTTCACCTGGTCTAACACCGATTGTTAAATGTGACAAAATAAGCTTGAACCAATGTCCAAGTAATGATTTGAAAAGAAAAGAGATGAAGAATATTCCTTATGCTTTTGCAGTTGGGAGCTTAATGCATGTTTAGGTCTGTACAAAACTTGACATTGCTTATACAGTAGGAATGTTGAGCAGATATCAAAGTAACACAAGTTTGGAGCACTGGAGAGCTGCAAAGAAAGTCATGCAATACCTTTGAGGGACTATGGACTAAAGATTACGTACAAGCGATCTGGTCATTTGAAAGTGATTGGATATTCTGATTCTGACTTTGCTGGATGTCGCGACTCTAGAAAGTCTACATCACAATATGTCTTCTTATTAGCTGAAGGGGCTATATCTTAGAGAAGTGTAAAACAATCATTAATTTTCACTTCAACCACAGAAGCAGAGTTTGTATCATGTTTTGAAGCGACATCACAGGCTATTTGGTTAAGGAGTTTTATTTCAGGGCTTTAGATTGTTCACTCAATCTCTAAGCAATTAAAAATCTACTGTGACAACTCTGCTGCAGTGTTTTTGGCCTAGAATAATAAAAGTGAAAGTCACAGTAGGCACATTAACATAAAATATTTAAAACTTTGGGAACATGTGAAGTCAAGCTTGGTGGTTATTGATCATGTTAGTACGAGATTAATGATTGCATATCATTTGATGAAAGGATTGCCACCTAAGACTTATAAGGAGCATGTTGAGCATATGAGACTCAATTCTATTTTGTAATTGAGATACTATTTATGTTTGTATCGCTTTTGATCGATATGAAACCTCTAGTTGATTCAAATTTGTCTTCTCATTTACTGTTTGTATACATAAAGTTGAGAGAATGACAATATGCATGTTTAAATATTAAATAGACCCTGAATGAGCATTTGAAAGCTTATTCATAAAAATATGAATCACATATTGTTCTCATTCAAATGAGAAAATTACATTGTAATATATGAAAGGTAATACTTGATTTTAGAGGATTTGCCGCCATGATTCATGTGACTTAAACTCTTTTGCTTGAGTATAATCAAGCAAAAGGATAGAGGGAAAATTTTTGTTCATGTATTAATTTTAATTTAATACATGTTAAGTATTCTATGGGTCAAGTGGGAGAATGTTGGATTTTATTTTATTTTGATAAAATATAACTATTTTTCAGTTTTATAGCCTATTAAAGTTAAAAAAAAACCCCCACTAACAGTCATTTTTCATAAAATGTGGGACACAGTTTGTGGAGTTACAACTACCCATCTTACTCCTATTTATATGTCCTTTTTGATGGAAAGAGTGTTGGAAAGAGAGAGGATATTGTCGAGGAAATGACAAGGATCGTCGAGGAAGTCGTCGACGAAAGACGAAGGAAGCAGCAGTAGCAAAACAGGTTAACAGCAACAGCAGCAGGTGTTCGGTCGACCGGCCCGGTCGACCGCCTGTAGTAGCAGGAGCTCGGTCGACCGGCCCGGTCGACCGACGTGCACAACATGCACAAGGAGGGAGCTCGGTCGACCGCCCGGTCGACCGACTGAAGTGACCCAACTCTCGGTTGGGAACGGTCGACCAGCCCAGTCGATTGGCGCATAGGGTCGGTCGACCACCCGGTCGACCGACAGTTGGGTTGCGGGCTGCGATTGCTGATTTAGAAATCTATTGTATTTAAACAGGATTTTTAGGGTTTTGTTGTACAAAGAAAAGTTGCAACTCTCTTGATACTCAGAGGTGCTGCATCCATTGTAATTGATTTTCTAAATCAATTGAATCTCTCTTTCATTACCCCGAGGACGTAGGCATCAAGGCCGAACCTCGTTAATCATTATTTTTCGTGTGTTCCTTCTCTGGTTTTGGTATTTGTACTGTTTTGGGAATTTGTTCTTCGTGCTTGGGAGATTCAGGGATTCCTCTTCTGGTTGTTGTCGTAGCATAACAAGTAGTATCAGAGCTTCCCAGGTTTTGCTTGGGATTTCTCCGGAGATTCGGAGGGCTTCGGGATCTGATTCGGTGGAGATCGTGTGTCGATCTCAGATCAGAGGTAGTCGTGCTCGTGGGATCGTGTGTCGATCTAAGAAGGACGCAAGGAGTGCTCAAGAAATCTTTGGTGGAGTAGATCCGGTGAGAAACTCAATCTAGAGTTTCAGGAAGAAGGTAAAAATCCAATTTTTATCGAAGTTGCGATCTATTTTCAGTTGGTTTTTTTCCGCATAGATAGAGGATCAAGTAATCTAGATGGCAAAAGAAAGTATTTCGGTTAAGACCATGAATCCTCATCCAAGGATTGACGTGGTGAAGTTTAATGGCACAAATAATTTTGGGATGTGGAGATGTGAGGTTATGATGCCCTGAATGCATCGAACCTCGAGGATACTCTCCTTCTGGAGAAGAAGAGAAGCACGACCACTGATGAAGAGTGGGAGAAGATGAACAGGTCTGGGTGTGGGTAGATTCGTTCATGTTTAACACAAGACATAAAATATCTTGCGTTACATGAGACGTCGGCGAAGCATTTGTGGGAGACCCTTGAGAAGAAATATCTGACCAAGAGTATCGAATCTAGATTGCAGCTTAAGAGTAAGCTGTACCGGTTTCAGATGAAGAAGGGGAGCTCCGTGAATGAACTCATCAACCGCTACACGAAGCTTCTTACAGATTTGGTGAACGTGGATGTCAAGATAGATGAGGAAGATAAGGCGATAATCTTCCTGAACTCACTCCTGGCGGAGGAGTATGAGACATTCACTTTAACCTTTATCAATGGTAGACAGACTCTGGACTATCATGAGGTATCGTCTGCACTGGCAAGTTATGAGACAAGGAGAAAGGAGAGACATCCTTCTCAGTCAAGCTCATCAGCGGAGGCACTGGCAGTAAGAGGCATGGGTTCATCAAGGAAGGGCAAGGAGGAAGAGAAAGATTAAAGTCCAAGTCAAGGTTCAGGGATCTTAAAAGGAATTAGTGTGCCTTCTGCAGAGAGATAGGGCACTAGAAAGTGAACTGTCCGAAGTTTAAGGGGAAGAAGAAAGATCGAAGTCTAAGGCAAATCTCGCAAAGGTGGTTAACACTCAGAGCAGTAAATCACAGGCAAATGGATCAGACTCAGATTCGTCGGTGTTCTCATTCTCAGTTACAACTCCCATCGTAGGCTACTCAGGTGAAAATGAGTGGATTATGTATACAGGTGCTATATACCATGTATGCCCCAATCGGGACTGGTTTACAAGCTTTGAGAAGCTAGAAGAGTGCTCAGTCGTTATGGGCGACGACCATCCATGCATCATGGAGGGTGTTGGTACAATCCAAATCAGAATGTTTGATGGGATGGTGAGGGAGCTGAAGGAAGTGAGGTTTGTACCTCAGTTGAAGAGAAACCTGATTTCCGTTGGAGCTTTGGAGTCATTGGGCCTTGTGGTGTCGATTAAGGAAGGAGTCCTTAGAATGACAAAAGGTTCGATGGTGGTGTTGAAGGCCAATCGCCGGAACAATCTATACTACTTGAAGGGTAGTACGGTGACAGGGCAAGTGGCGGCTTCTACCAGTTCAGAGGAAGATTCAACCAGGTTGTGGCACATGAGGCTGGGACATGCAGGAGAGAAGTCATTGCAAGCTCTTGCGAGGCAAGGGTTATTGAAGGGTGCCGAAACCTGCAAGATGGAATTCTGTGAACATTGCATCATCGGCAAGAAGACCAAGGTGAAGTTCGGCACAGCATCACATTGCACCGAGGGGATTCTTGACTATGTTCACACTGATGTCTGGGGACCTACTAAGACTGCATCAATTGGAGGTAACCATTACTTTGTGTCATTTATTGATGACTATTCTAGGCGGTGCTGGGTATATACCATGCGACACAAAGGGGAAGTCCTAGAATTGTTCGTGAAGTGGAAGAAAAACTTGGAGAGAAGCACGGGAAGGAAGGTCAAGGTCCTCCATTCAGATAATGGAAGAGAGTACAAATCGGTTCCTTTCCTACAGCTATGTCTTGATGAGGGCATAGAGAGACACTTCACTGTATGAGAGACACCGCAACAAAATAGGGTAGCAGAGAGGATGAACAGGACTTTGCTAGAGAAGGTCTGGTGTATGTTGTCCAATGCAGGTTTGTCAAAGAAGTTTTGGGCTAAGGCTTTGGCGTATGCATGCTACCTCATGAATAAGTTGCCGTCGTCTGCGATAGGGAGGAAGACTCCTCTTGAAGCTTGGTCGGAAAAAGCAGCTGCTGACTATGATTTGCTACCGGTCTTCGATGTCCAGCCTACTATCATGTCAAAGATGATAAGTTAGACCTAAGAGCAAAGAAATGGGTATTCGTCGGTTTCAAGCGTGGAATCAAAGGGTTCAAGATTTGGGATCCAATGGACATGAAGTTTCTTCTCAGCAGGGATGTCACTTTTGATGAGGCTTCCATGATGAAGCCTAAGGTCTCTCAGCAGGTGGAGACTAGCAAGACCAAGGAGCTATCGCAGCAGGTGGAGATTAATGCAAATCCACCATCTCTAGAGGATTCAGTATCGGTGAGGATCATTCCCAGGGTGACACAGGGCAGTGATCAAGCAGTTGTAGAAGATGCTGAAGATGTTGAAGAGGGTCAAAAACAGGTCATGGGTAATGTTCCTAACTCTACTGCAGTTGAAAGATCAAGGAGGAACACTAGAAGACCAGGTTGGCTCACTACAGATATGGTCATGGCGTATGCACTTTCGGTCGTTGAGGAGGCTATTCTATCCACCTTCAGAGAAGATGAGATCAGTTCGGAATCGAAGATGTGGAAAGAAGCCATGAATGAAGAGATGAAGTCTCTCAACAAGAACGACACTTGGGAACTTACTAGGTTGCCCAAAGGGAAGAAGGCTATAGGCTACAAGTGGGTGTATGCTAAGAAGCAAGGATCTCTCAAGGAAGATTTGGTGCGCTACAAGGCCAGGTTGGTAGCTAAAGGCTATGCTCAGAGGGAAGGAATTGACTATAATGAGGTATTCTCTCCTGTTGTTAAACATTCGTCAATTCGTATTTTATTGGCTTTGGTGGCGCAGTACTAGTTGGACCTTGACCAACTAGATGTAAAGACCGCCTTTCTCCATGGCAATCTAGAGGAGGAGATCTATATGACTCAGCCAACAGGGTTCAAGACTGCAGGGAAGGAAGAAATATTATGTAAGCTGAAGAAGTCGCTGTACGGACTGAAGCAGTCTCCTAGACAGTGGTACAAGCGATTCGATAGCTTCATCAGAGGGAAGAAGTACACAAGATGCCACTATGACCCATGTGTGTACTACAACAAACTACCGACAGGGGAATATATCTATCTACTTCTATATGTAGATGATATGTTGATTGCTTCGAGGTCAAGATCTGCTATTGATGCATTGAAGAGGGATCTATCTTCAGAGTTTGAGATGAAGGACCTTGGTAAAGCTAGGAAGGTGTTAGGCATGGAGATCACTAGAGACAGAGGGATTGGCAGGGTGAGCTTGACTCAGAAAGGATATTTGGAGAAGGTACTACAGAGGTTCAATATCGGCAAGGATACGAAGTCTGTAAGTACGCCTATGGCTCCTCATTTCAAATTGTCTGCTAAGATGTCTCCGAAGAGTGTTCAGGAACGTGAGTATATGACTCATGTCCCATATGCCAACGCAGTCGGTAGCCTTATGTACGCTATGGTGTGTATGAGACCAGATCTATCGCAGGCTATCTCCATGGTTAGCAGATATATGCATGATCCAGGACAGGGTCATTGGGAGGCAGTGAAGTGGATCTTGAGGTACATCAAAGGAACAATTGATATAGGTCTGGTATTTGAGAAGGACTTCACGGGAAAGCAAGAGTGCATAGGATATGTTGATTCAGATTATGCAGATGACTTTGACAAGCGCCGGTCTACAACAGGGTATGTCTTCACATTCTCTCAAGCACCGGTGAGTTGGCGCTCCACACTGCAGTCTACCGTCGCATTGTCGACCACAGAGGCCGAGTATATGGCTATGACAGAGGTTATGAAGGAGGCAATCTGGCTTCAAGGCTTGCTTGATGACTTGGGCGTGGAACAGGATCTGCTAAAGATTAACTGTGACAGTATGAGCGCCATTTACTTGGCAAAGAACCAGGTCTATCATGCACGGACGAAGCACATCGACGTCAGGTACCATTTCCTTCGAGAGATTCTAGAAGAGGGTAATATCGAACTATTGAGATTCACACATCAGAGAATCCCGCCGACATGCTTACTAAGGTGGTGTTTAGAGTCAAGTTTGCACATTGCAAAGATTTGCTCCATGTCCTTCAGGTAGCTTGAGCATGCTGAACTCATTTGGATGAACTACGGATGGCTTAATCCCTTGGGCAGGTATGTAGGAAACCACATTGGTGCAGTCACTCTCGAGTCGATGGACAATTCTGCTCAGATTTGGAAGAATCTTCACCGAGGTGGAGAATTGTTGGAAAGAGAGAGGATATTGTCGAGGAAGTCGACAAGGATCGTCGGGGAAGTCGTCGACGAAAGACGAAGGAAGCAGCAGCAGCAAAACAGGTTAACAGCAGCAGCTGCAGGTGTTCGGTCGACCGGCCCGGTCGACCGCCCGCAGTAGCAGGAGCTCGGTCGACCGGCCCGATCGACCGATGTGCACAACATGCACAAGGAGGGAGCTCGGTCGATTGCCCGGTCGACCGACTGAAGTGACCCAACTCTCGGTTGGGAACGGTCGACCGGCCCGGTCGACCGACAGTCGGGTTGCGGGCTGCGATTGCTGATTTAGAAATCTATTGTATTTAAACGGGATTTCTAGGGTTTTGTTGTACAAAGGAAAGTTGCAGCTCTCTTGATACTCAGAAGTGCTGCATCCATTGTAATTGATTTTCTAAATCAATTGAATCTCTTTTCATTACCCCGAGGACGTAGGCATCAAGGCCGAACCTCGTTAATCGTTGTTTTTCGTGTATTCTTTCTCTGGTTTTGGTATTTGTGCTGTTTTGGGAATTTGTTCTTCGTGCTTGAGAGATTCAAGGATTCCTCTTCTGGTTGTTGTCGTAGCACAACAAGAGAACATATCAAAGAAAATTTTATTCTTAAGAGATAAGAGTCTCTAGTCTACAAAAGTCTGTTAGATTTCATCTTTTCATAGATATAAAGTTTTGGATAAACTAGCCAACAAATCCCAAAAATTTTGATGTTTTTTATTTTATTACAATAAGAATTTGAATTTGATTGCTATGGCTGGAGGTATGATCTATGCCTTCCACTCTTAACTTTTTATATAATCAATCTATTTTTGAAAATTGCTACATGCTCATCTTTTTGCTAATTAATGGAGGCATCCTAAGAGTTAATCTTTGACCTCCTCTCTCTTTTACATTGTTAGACATTATGTTATTGTATAACAAATTATTGTGTAACAAAATTATCTTAACCTCGTATAGATCTGTATGATTCTGTTTTTCTAAAATATGTCAACTTTCGTAGAGTCATTATGATTTCTTTTTCTGCGAAGATAATTTTATGTGATATCTTATTAGCTTTTAGTCAAATGTTCAAAAGAGACATGAAATGCTCGGTGAGATAAACAAAATAAGAAATTTTTGGAGTATATTTTCTAGAACAAATATTTTTGAAGCAAAAATGTTGAGAATATCTCCCCGAGTTTCATTAAAGTCATTAACGAAACAAGCAAATTTCCAAATACTAAATAAAAAAAGTAGCCTCATAAGAGGTGTATCCCCTCACTATAGAGAAAAAATACAAGCTGATCAAATAGACATCAGTGTGTGAAGTATAGAGGACGGTTGGGCATGTTACAGGAAGATGAGGTCACTCCTTAGGGTTCCTCACGGTTAGACTCTACTAAGAGCCTGATTTAGATTTGGAAAATTCACTGTAGCTGGACTAGAGTGTCAGCTTTTCAAAAAAGCATTTGGCTGCAAAAAATCAGCCCATTAAATTCAATGCGGGACTCATGAATTTTGGTAGTGGGGCTCGTGTTTTTGTCTCCTGCGTGTTTTCTCACGCGGGTGCTGAAAACCGTCGAAAAATTCAGTATAGCTTGCATCCGTGTTCTCTTTTCTAATGAAAATATTCTTACGTGAGCCCCACCATAAAATTCTAACTTTCCTCGCATGAACAAGCGGGCCCTAAGCCCTCAATGTTACCGTTGTCAGTGGGCGCATCTGAGTTTACCAAATTGGGTATGAGATAAAGATACATCAACCGAAGGGCGAACATAAAAGTTGTGTTGAGTACGCATGTGAAACAAGAGATTCATTGCTTCCTAATTGTCACGTATTCAATTCATTTTCATTTTCTTGTAAGCCTCTGTATTGTGCGGATCATTTTATATGTTCATTTTTCCTTTCCCCCCTCTTTTTACCTTTTCTTTTATAGCAAACTCTTTTTGTTAGTAAAATAATTCTTTGATCAAATAGGAAAAAGAAATTGGTTTTAATGATTTCCCCCTAGTAGGGTGTTATTGAGGCCGATAACTCGATAATCTAATCAAATGCTGGATTAAATCTTTAAAATTATATCTGATAGCTTGAGGGTTTGATTTTAGAATAAATTGGATTTCTTATTTGATTTGAATATGGATCATTAAGAATTTACACTTAATAATTCGATAATTTGATAATTCAAACAATGATTACTATAGTTTAGTTTACTTAGTTTAAGCTAAATGATCTTTTTCATCATATGGGACAGTTTGGTTAGGGGTGGAACTGAGAAAGTGAAGAAATGAGAAAGTAGTAATAGTTCCCTTTGAAACTTGAGAACTGGTTAGTAAGTTTTTCGGTGTTTGAATGTTGTTGGGAAGTGTGATTAAAAAATGTAATGTCTTTTTCAGTGTTTGGATGATAATGTGGAAGTGGAAATAAAAAAGTGACCATAAAGATGACTGCAAAATAATATTAAAATAAAAATTAATTAAAAAAATAAAAAATAGACGGTAATTAGAATGCAAGTGAGATTTACATGATAAAAAAATTAACTATTTTGAGTTACAACTTATCAGAAATGAGATTTACATGGCCACAAAATTAACTGTAGCATCCTGAAAGTGAGAAAATGATTGTATAAAAGCGACAAGAGAGAAGAAAAAGAGGTTTTCTCATTTTCCTTTTCGGTGTGTTTGGATAAATAGGAAAGTGAGAAATGATACTTCCTCATTTCCTTACTTCCGCCCACTTCCTGGAAGCCAAACAGCTCTATAAACATACTCAATGTAAGTGATTGATTTTGTGTAGAATATATCTAATATTTCTAGAAAATAAAAATAAAATAACATGTTTGAGCAAGAGAATCTTCCAATATATTTGATTATTGTTAGATATTTTGTGCAAAATTATTTTTTCAAAACATGAAAAGTTTTCAAACCATATATAATGTTTGTATGTATGTATGTATATATATATATATATATATATATATATATATATATATATATATATATATATATATATATATATATTATATATATATATATATAACAAGAAGTCATTGGTAAAAGTTTATGTTGCCACATTAGAAGGTCATGATTTCAAAACATTTTTAATCTAATTAATTTTTCATAGGTACAATTACTTGGGCTTGGGCTGGGTCTGGTTAATGCAGCGAAGACCTTGGTCTCTATATATTGAACGTGAACAAGTCTCTTAGGTTGCACTCATTAAAGGCTAGTGGCCCTTGGGCTACCCTTATTAAGAGATGGTGACCCTTGGACTGGATTTAGGGTGTTGTGAACGGACGACCCCCACGACCAATCACTAGGGTGGCGCAGCGAAAGCAATACATGATCAACAAGTAACGAAAAGAAAAGGAGAAGAAAATATTTGAAGTATAGAAAGTCAACATACAATTTAACGTGATTTCACCGATCAACAGACCGTGTGTACATTCACGAAAGAAAGGGGAGAAACTTTATTAAACTTTGGGGAGTACAATAAGAAATACTTACACCTCTTGTTAAGAAGATTACAAGCCCTTTAATGGTCACCTAGAACAGCGAACCTTTGTGGCTAAAACTTCTCACACAAAATTCTCTAATTGAATTGAATTGCATTATATTATTGAAGGCCAACCCAAGGGGTTATTTATGGACCATAGGACTCTCCTAATTCTATACAAACTCCATCAATTTGAACAATCACCACCTCAGAAGTAAGAAACTCGAATCCAACTCAAAATAGAAACAGATCCAGTAAAAAAAATAGTCAGACCCAATATTAGTCGACTATAAGTTGACTAATCATGTCTATTAGTTGACTATACATAAGTATAAGTTGATTAAACTGTCAAAATTATAGACTCTTACTTTCTGTTAGCAAGACCAGTCGATTATACAAAATATAAGTCGACTAATTCTTATCATAAGTTGACTATACCAAGTATAAGTCAACTTATACTGTGCACAACTCCTTATGCATATCAGTTTTTTTGATCTCCAAAGTTTCGTCTACCTTCACAGCTATTCCAGTCATAATCCTAACAAATCTTCCTCTTAACTTGAATGCGTCCAAGTCCGAGAATAGCTAGTATGCTCCATGTTCTCACATTTTTGCACAATTCAACAACTCTTAACTTCATCTCCATCTCACTCCCTCTTCTCCATAACCCCTGCATGGGGTCACAACTTAATTAGGTCGAACAATTCAGGCCCAACCTGAACTTGATCACCAACGATCTCTTTGATTCACATAGGATTTATGGGAATTTGCTTCATCATAGGAGTAATGATTTGGACTTTCTTGTTGTGTGCCAGGGCCACCTAGTCCCAATCTTCTTTCGGGTAAAACTGAACATCTGAACTCGAAATCATCGTTGTATCAGATTGTTCCACAAACTCCGATCTTGAAGCTGAGGATAACTGTAATCCATCAATTGTAACCTCTGAACTTCGTAACATGTAACATCGCCGACACGTTCGGCTTGAAAATTCACATGAACTTCTTTAAAAACTTCCATAAGATCACCTTCATAACTAAAATTAAACTATTCTCCATGTAGAATTTTAAGAGAGATGAGATTGTACCTTGATTTTAGAACATGATGAACACCTTGAAGAGTAGTGATGCATCCGTATCTTGATTTTGGATCATGAGAACGAAACTGAATATTTTCTTTGCTAATCACCTTGCTCGTAGCATAATTCCCCATGAATAGCTCTTCCCCTTGAACTGAAGTATATGAGAAAAACATCTCCTATTAAAACTGATGATGTGAACATTCAGAGTTAAAAATCTATCTATTTTTGTTATCAATCAATCTGTCTGTAATAGATAAAATGTCACATTTTTCTTCATAACCTCCAGCCAGTTCAATGACATTAGCATCTGGTTGTATTTTCTTTTCGAGTTCAACAATCAGCTATAATGTGCCCCTTCTTGTGACACCAGTTGCACACCAAATTCTTTTATTTTGGGTCATCCATGAAACTTTCATTATTACTCTTCTCTTTTGAAAAGTGAACTTGCCTGGAATCATCATGATAAGAGTCACCCGTCAACTGGTTATCAATTTTGTCCTTATGAGTAGATACTCCTTGATCTCATTGACCTTGAGAGTTGATTTGCCTTCATAAACGCTAGCTTCCTTAAAACTCTTATATGAAGAAGTTAAGGAACATGGCATTGAAGTGTTTGATCCTCATCTTTTATTTTAAACTCTAATTTATCTAAATCATTGATAATAGAGTAAAATTCTACAATATAAGACTTGATAAGTATACTGTAACCCCGGGTTATTAAGCCCTATATATATATATATATATATAGGGAGCTGATCCTCTAAGAACGGTTCTCACGGATTTCTGTGAGAACTTTCACGTTGTGTGTAGGATCTGATAGATCAAATCAAATAAAACTAGATCTCTATCAGATCCGACGGCCCACGTGAAAGTTCTCACATGAATTCGTGAGAACGTTCTTAGGGGATCAACTCACACACACACACAAACACATATATATATGAGAAAAATGTATATCAGCCGACGGCTGAGAGACTCTCTCAGCCTGCGGTGATGTGGCTCAATTTTTGCCACCCCACTAAGTTGCGCCCTACTTATAGGAACAAGTTAAATTACTAAATACCCTTGGTAAAAGCTACTCGCTCCGTTATTATTTATTATTATTTCCCCCCCAAATTTTTTACCGCTCGTTATCAGATTTAGGTTATTGTTTTTTATTATTTTTTTCCCTTTTTTTACCGCTCTTTATAAGATTTAAGTTATTGTTTATTATTATTTTTTTCCCTATTTCTTTACCGCTCTTTGTCAGATTTAGGTTCTCCTTTCCAGCCTGCAATAAGTTTTCTCTGAAATATCGATTTTCAAAGCAGATTTTTCCCTTTTTATTTAATGTCCACGTCGGAGCAGTCTACTTCCCTTACCAATTCTGGTCGCAGTCATAAGCGATCTCTATCTCCCGATCTAAATATGGAGGATATATCATCTGGTTCAACTTTCTTTCAGAATATTGAAAGTATTGAAGGGTTGACATCTTTGCATGCCGATCAACAGTTTTTATTGTGTCAATTTTTTCAATTTCCTAAATGTAGAATCTTTCTCTGTAGCGTATATGGTACTGCGACCTATATTTCGTTTTATAGACAGAATAATCACTTGTTGTAAAGTTTAAGAAATGCGACCACGGTCGCAATTTGATTTTAAAATAATCTCCGATTGTGAAAGCAATTTTGTAACTGTGACCTAAGTCGCATTCTTTGTTGTTATAATTCTTACACGTTTCTATGTCAATTATATCCAGTTATATATTCATTAGAGAGTTGCACAGTTATTATTCAGTTTTTTAAAAAAATCTGCTCATACGAAAAAACTGCGACTACGATTGTAGTCTTTTAGTAAGAAGTTATATAGATTTCATTACATCTACGACCTTGGTCGCAGTTTTAGTAATTAAAGTTCAAACGTATGATATTTAAAAAATATTTATATTTATGTAGTTCGTCAATTTGTTTTGTAAGATCTGAATGCACATGGAGAAATGTCTGGAAGCTCAAATAATTTTTTAGGGAAACAGTTTTTCACGGATGTGGAAGCATAAAATTTCTACAATTCTTATGAAAGGAACAAAGGTTTTAGCGTGAGAAGAAAGGAATATATAAGTCACGGAGGTCTCCTCGTGAAGTTATTTGCAGAAAATTTTGCTGCAACAAAGAAGGTGAGAAGTTGTGTGACAAAAGATAAGAGGGGCTTACAGTGCACCGTCGAATTGACACTAGAGTAGCGTGTTCTGTTGAGATGCATGTTCGTCTTCGTTTTTTATTTGACAGAAGATATTGAATTGTCACCAAATTTGTTGATTCTCATTCACCATGAATTGTCAAGCCCAGATAAGGTACATCACCATTACTCTCACCAGACTCATCGATCGAAGATTAGCAAAAACATTATGAGCAATTTGGTTGATGTGAGAATGCGGCTTCAAATATTTCCCGTGTTGTGAATGCAATGAGCCAGGGATAAGGTTGAGAAGAAGTAAGGCCGCAACAAGTTATTAGTTTTACTCGTCAACGTAGGAATAACATTGGCCATGAGTTTATTGCGATCATCAAATATTTCCAAGAGAAAGCCGAGACCGATCCAGAATTTTTCTTTGCAAGTGAAGTTGATAATGCGGGCACACTTAGAAGCATTTTTTAGGCTGATGGAAGAGCTATTTCCTCGTATTTGAGGTTCTGTGATGTGATCATTTTTGATACAACATATAGAACTAATTTGCTCCATTCGCTGGAATAAATCATCATCGGCAGTCAATTTTGTTTAGCTGTGCATTGCTTGCTGATGAGCAGAGGTTTGTGTGGCTATTTCAAAAATGGCTCAAGTACATGCATGAAGTTGCACTGAAGTTGATTATTACTGATCAGGATGCCCAGATTGGTGCGCCATTAAGATGGTTTTTCTAACTACTCGGCACCGTTTCTGTTTCTAGCATGTACGGAAAATATATTGTCGAGCAACAAATCCCGATGACAAACAAGTATGGAGAAGATATGGTCTCTGAATTCCATCATTAGTACACCTCCCGTGATTTAAGCACAAGCGAGGAGCGATGGCGACTGATGAATGAAAAATATCATTTAGAAGAAGAAGACAGTTGGTTGTTGAAGAGGCACAAATTGCGTGGACATGGGTTAATGCATATCTCAAGGATGTTTTCTATGCTAGAATGACAATTAGCCAGAGGTCTGAAAGTATTAATTCTTTTTTTGATGATTTTGTTAATGCAAATACGAAACTAGTGGAATTTGTTCACTAATATGATAAAGCTGTTGCTGCCCGTCATAGTTCTGAATCTCAACAAGACTTTCGGGTTTGAATTCTGTGCCAAACTGTACATCGAATCCATATAAGATACAGGTTTCGAAGTTGTATACCCGAAGATTTTTCAGTTGTTCCAAAAGGAATGGGCAGTTGTAACCACACTATTTTCAGAAGAGTTAGAACACGACGGACCTGGATCAAATATCTGGTTGGTGATTTTTCAGAAGACAGCTGGAAAAGGTCAGTTATGAGAAGCCTGAGGAACTTCATGCGTCTTGTAGTTGCCCATTATTTGAAACAGAGGGTATCATTTGTAGACATATTCTGTGTATTTGTGGCGTAATCACGTTACACATATACCAGAATCATATATACTTCAAAGATGGAGGTTTGATGCTTGTTACAAAAATGTTGCAATTGAAAATAACATCAGGCCTTTTCCCAGTCAAGGCACTCAACGGACGGCTAGATTGTGGACACTTCGTTCCAAATTAATGCACTTCTTGAGATGGTCACCGATTCTGATATCCATCTTTCAAAGTTGGACGTAGTTTTGAAAAGATTTGCTGAAGAAACCACTAGTGAATAAAAGCCATGTCAGTAAATTATCAGTCATCAAAGTCTAAAACTACTATTGGTTCCAGTGGATCCGTCGTCGTTCTTCGAGATGGTAAAGAATTGAATATACGCGATCCAATTGGTCCTATACCAACCAAGGGGAGGCCTAGAGCTGCATCCAGACTTAAATCTGGTTTTGAAGATTCTCTATATCAGAAGGAAGTGAAGCATAGAGATGTGGAAATTGTCAAGCGCTGGGCCATTCAGGATTGGTTGTCCATTACTGGTATTAAATTAAACCTGTTATACAGTTCTTTCTACTGATTTATGTTTAAAATTCTTACTTTTCCTTTTTAATGGCAGAAGAAGTAGGTTCGGGTTGCGTCCACCTAGAAGGAATAAAGTGTTCATTTTGATAGTTTCAGTCATGAACTGTGACCAGGGTCGCACAGCACAGAGCAGATTTTAATACCATTTTTCACATCTATTGTACTTTTTTGTAAGTAGTTGTACTTTAGAGTTTCACTGTTACAACTTAGCCTATATAGTTTACCTTTTAGTTACTTTAACGTAGACAGCGACTTTGGTCGCAAATATAGGCAGTGTATGGGGATAATGGCGACCATGGTCGCAGTGTTCTATGCAGGGGAATTGGTTTGTTACTTTAAAATTGCCCCCGTCTCTTGGTATATTATTATAACATTTGAATATAGTTCAAATTTTCCGCTCAAATATAATTTTGACAATTTTGCCCTATGTTGTGCTTTGGTTCACTGAACATAAAGTAACACTGCGACCATGGTCGCATTCATATTTACCCAATTTGAATATTGACTTTCTCAATGTATACAACAGTTTCATGACTGCGACCAGAGACGCAGTTGGCTGACGTTATTTTTTCTGTCTTCAACAATAGTCGCAGCGTTTCCTTTTTCATTTAATTTTAACATCCATTTCGACAATTTTGCCCTATGTTGTGTTTTAGTCCACTGAACATAAGTAACACTGTGACCATGATTGCATGTTCATATTTTTCCATTTGAATGTTCTGTCTGGATGTCTACAGCAGTTTCATGATTGCGATCAGAGTCGCAGTTGGCTGAAGATATATATATTTTTACTGTGACAGGAGTCGTAGCGTATCCGTTTTTTTTAATTTTAACACCATTTCGACATTTTCGCCCTCTGTTGTGCTTTAGTCCACTGAACAAAAAGTAACACTGCGACGATGATCGCAGTTCATATTTGTCAATGAACTTAGAACTTTCACACTTCTGGTTTACAACTTGGCACCGTAGTTCCATGTTGCGTCTACCACATGAATAAAATTAGTGACAAAGGTACAGCAGTTCAACCAAGAATAAGTAGTAAAAATTATAATTCACACAATTAACATAAGAAAACAAGCTTAAATATTTAAAAAAATCGAAATACAAATTTTAAAGTTCTAATATACTCCTCCTCGTCATCACCATCATAATCAGATTCGTCCTCAATATTATGACTGTGTTCATCTTCCGTATCGCTTTCTGTCTCTTCCACCTCTTTACCAGCAATCTCCTCTTCGCTTTCTTCCTCTTCATGGCAGTATTTTGGTTCATCAATGAACTCTCAGAAGGGGTCGTCTGTATCAAGCTCATCCTCTGACCCGTAGCGAGAGATCGATTCGGAACTATACATCTAATTATCATTAGATGATTAGCTTCTTTCTGGTGAAGACGGTGGAGAAGACATTTTTGAATCTGTTTACGAATATTGAAAGAAACGAATTTGAGCAAAACCTATTTAGTATGTTTATAATCCTGTAATGATGACCCTTTATATATTTTTAATCCCAGAATTCCAAAAGGTTTAAGCTCTCAAACGACGTGAACATGTCCACAAATTTTTTTGCCTTTTTCAATAAATTGTACACTTTTCAGGTGACTGTTCAGTTTTCGAAAACAGTTAAAAAGTTAATACAGTCTTACATCAAGTTACTTTGTACTTTGAACACTTGAAGATTATTATTGTTTTAATATCATATGGTAGAAAAATGCAGGGAGGATTATGTTTACGATAACATAAATTAATGAAATTAATTAAATTAAAACATATATAAAGGGCTATGTGTACAAAAACGCAAGGTTCTCCGATTATGACAATGCGACCACAGTCGCATTGGGATCTGATAAATGATTCAGTAACTGCGACCGCGATCACTGTCTCGATTATAGTATCGCAATATAAGGAAACGATGTAACTCAAACAGGTCATGAGTGCGACTTTGGTTGCAGTACAACTTCTCAACTCATGTTTGTTTCTAATATCAATACAAATTAGTAAATTGCACTGTGTAACAGCAGTATATTGGAAATAAAGAAATCTCAATGGATTTTATAATAAATAAATGTATAAAAATGTTTATAAATTAAATTAATAAAACAAACAGATGAATTTACATTTATTTTTACATTTATAAATAAAATGAAGTACATCAATAAACTATCATCTGTCAGTCTTCAAATACCATCCTTCTTATAATTTCTATTTCTTCATCCCAACTTTTCTCTCTATCTGCGAGTATCATGTATGCAAGCTCACTTCTTAGTCTCTGTACATCGGCAGCTGTCACAGTATCAATAGCTGATGGACTACCAAATACTATACTTTTCATGTACTTGCATGCATATACAGCGCAATCAACACTGAAAATTGTACAGAGTAATCATTAAATGAAATTAGGTTTCTGTACTAAAAAAAAGTAGAAAATATGATAGGTAAACGTCACAATAAAAAAAAATGCTTGTTTTCTTGTTGTGGGCATCTTGCGTATTTTATATATGTTTCTTCATTAATTTATTGAAATCAATTTCAAAAATCTGTAATAACCTTTCTTTCTGTAATGTCAATAGAAAAAAGTATCAATATTAATCAAATTAAATGCAAGTATTCAGTAATCGAAATATTAAAATTCAACCCACCGTTATTCTTGCATCTGTTTGATAAAGCTTTAATGTACTACTTGATTTTTCAGCTGGGACCAAGAGTTGTAAAAAAATTCACTCTTGTTTATGGCAATCAAATACCAACAAGGTCTAGTGAAATCCTAGATCCTTGGCATTGTGTTTGTAATTGATTGGGAAGAACATGTACTACACATCAATTGTCCAATTTTTTAACAACTGCTTGATGAAATAATCTTCAAGATCTCTACTTTTAGATAAAACACCGTGCTGTGAATAACAAAAAAATAAAATTCAAAATGAATTCAAAGTATAAAAAACATTATGAAAATCAGATGTTATTATGTCAAGACAATAGACTGCGATCATGGTCGCAGTGTTGTTATTGATTAAGACTGTCGACAGCAACTGCGACCAAGGGGTCGCAACTTTCATTACTAAACTGATATTCGTGGGGATTATAAAATCGTCGACTGCGACCTAGGTCGCAGTACATTCGTTATGCTTATCAGCAGTAAAGACTACTAGTAGAATATTTAACGCTGCGACCTTGATCGCCATCACCGGTATCCATGTTTAATTTTTAAGCATTTCTTAGCAACCCCGTCCTTTATATTAACATGCATTGCGACCAAGGTCGCAGTGTTGTTATTGATTAAGACTGTCGATAGCAATTGCGACCAAGGTCACAACTTTCATTACTAAATTGATATTCGTGGGATTAATAAAATCATCGACTGCGACCTAGGTCGCAATACATTCGTTATGTCTTATCAGCAGTAAAGACTATTAGTAGAATATTTAACTTTAAAAAATTTATTTCACTAAATTAATTAGGCAATTGATATTTCAATTTACCGTAAAGGAGAAAATAGATGTTTACCCAAGCTTCGCTCTGAAAGAATATACTTTTTAATCCTCCTCTTTTCTCTAGATGCTTCATGTAGAATGAATTATATTGGCATCTAAATCTCTACTGAACATTAGGTCCTTAATGTCATTTTTTGCAACAATGATTCCGTTGTCGGTATCCTGATATGCAGTAGAACTGCAAGATATTTAAAACAAAGTTAAGAATTTATTGTTCTTATACAAATATCTAATAGTTTTTGATATGATTTAAAATAAAATTAATAACTTACTTAGAGAAGGCCTTGTCCAGAATTTTTATGAGAGTTTGTTGATGGGCTGCAGAATTCTGCATGCTATAGTTTCAGTCAATTCCCTGGTTTTTGGCTGAGTGTCAGAAATCTGTTTGTTGCCAAACCAGTGGCAGAAGTCTGAGCCGTAGGCTGTGGAAGAGGATGTTTATTAATTTTCTTTCTCTGTTTGGATAAACGAAGTTGGAGTCATCGCGATCTCTTTCAGCGCGCTTGCGTTCTTTGACTCCCCTTTCTATCGTTCCTATAGAGTAATCCAAAACTTCTCTTTTTAAGGATTGCTTCTGAGCCGGAGTCGATTTTGAATTTTTCTTCAGTAGCTGTATCTTTTTAGAGTTCAAGCATCTTTTGAGTTATATTTAAAGAAAAACTGGGAAAATCTTCCCCAGAAATCTTTACTATAAATTCAGAACCCTTGATTTCATCCTCTTCTAATTTTTTTTTCTTCTTCTCTTTTGCCTGCTTCTCCATCTGCTCCCTGTCCTTTTCTGCTTCTTCTCCTCTTCCCCTTCATTCTCCTCTCCTCCTCTCTTATCCTCTCTTCCTCTTTTCCCCTCTTTCTTCCTTTTCTCCCGCATCTTCTTCTCCTCCTCTAACTTCCTCCTCTTCTCCTTTTCCTGCTCCCTCCTCTTCTTTCCTCCTCTTCTCCTTCTCCTTCGTCTCCTCTTCCCTCATCCTCTTCTCTTGCTCCTCCTCTTCCCTCCTCCTCTCCTCCTTTTCCTTCTCCTCCCTTTTCTCCTCTTCCCTCCTCCTCTCCTCCCCCTCCTCTTCCATCCTCTTCTCCTCCTTTTCCTGCTCCTCCTCTTCTCTCCTCCTCCTTTCATGCTCCTCCTCTTCCCTCCTTCTCTTCTCCTTCTCCTTCTCCTCCGCAGTAGTGGCTGCTCTCAGCAGCTCTTCTTCTTCTTCTTTCACTTTTAATTTCCTCTGCTGCTTTTTTAATTTTTTTTCTTCTCTCTTCTGTATCTTCTTTTTTTTTAATTCAGCCTTGAGTCTATTCTCAGTCTCTATTTTTTCAGTTTTTCTTTCTAACTGATAAATATATTCTCTCAAGTACGGATTTTAATTCCTCAAAACTTTAATTTCTTCAGCCTGTTCATCCCGTGGTGGTGGCAAATAACCTAAAATAGTTGGTTCTTTCTCACTCGTTCGTTCTCAACTATTTCAGCTGCTTCTGGCTCCGTTTCTGCCGGGATGGTAGCTTCATATGTCATGTTCTTGTTCTTCTTCTTGTTCTTCCTCCTCTTCTTATCCTTCAATAGGAAGGCCAATCATATTTCTTTCATCATTAGAGATGTTGGCCATTCAACACAAAATTTGAAAAAAAAATTTAAACTTAAAACGATATAGAAATCTTAAGTTGTACCGCAGATGAATGAAACATTTACTGGAATAGTTAACAAGGAACTGCGACCTAGGACGTAGTTATAAGCATTACATCAGACAAAAATTAAACTCTGCGACAATGGTCGCACCACAAATCACTGGAATAATTATAACTGCGACCATGGTCGCAGTTTATTTACAACGATTTATCAAGAGAATGCGATCATGGTCGCACACATTTATACTGCACATAAAATGAACTGCAACCGAGGTCGCGGTCCATTTAAATGTAAAAAATTTAATCAATAGTATATGGTATTTAATATTTAAAAATTTACGATATTTGCATCAAGCTCATTTAGATCAACTTCAAGTAGAGCTCTGCTAATGTTTTGGAGGTCCCATCTTACTGCGCGTGGGGTTTACCAGACCTCGGCTCAAAAATAAGAGCCCTCTCACATAGACAATACAGTAAAATGCATAATTTAATTAGTTTACATAAATATTCACAAGATATCGGGAAATTTCATAAAATGTTTATCAAATTTGATATTCATACTTACAATAATTTGCACGGAACATCCTTGCAGCTCGTACGTGGTGTGCCTGAAGATGTCCATCGACTCAATCAGGAATTGCCAAACAGCTTTTGCCTAGCATATTATCCTCATCAGCTGCATATTGACAATCTGTTCCATAATATACCATAGCACCTTGCATTTACTGCTAGAAAAGAATAGAGTGGCCGACATGTATAGGATGATTATTGTCATAAAGTCTTGAACTGTAAGTCTTTATCTGTCTCTTATAATTTCATTTAAAATCACTTGCTGCTCAAGTTGTTCATCCTTGGTCACATCTAATTCACTCCTCCTTCTTTTCTTGACCAGAAGATCATCCAAAGATTCTTCAATAGATACTTTCGTGATCTTCTTTATATTAAAAAAATAATGTTTTATAACCCCTCTGTCCTTCATTGTACACGTCTTATTCATAATAAAATCCGCCCCAATGATTGCTAGACCAAAAGTTAGGGCTACATCCTCCACTGTTAACTCAATTTGTTTGCTCCCAATTCTAAAGGTCCTTGTATTCCTATCTACTGGTCTAAAATTCTCACTACACTAATGTTTGATTTTAGACCTTTTCACCTCCAAATTCCTCATTGTAGAAGGCCATGAAGATTGGGCCAAATGGGGTCTTCTTGATCGCATCTATGAAATCACCCTGAATGTGCTTTTTGTATTTCTTAATAAATTCGCACATAGGTTTTAGGCTCGATCTCAGAGGCCGAACCTTCACTTGTTGTTTACCTATAGATGAAGAAACATTAAAAACTTTAGTTTAATGTTTATTTAGAAATTAAAAGGGAATGAAAAATAAATAATTTTTAAAATACTGCGACCAAGGTCGCATACATCTACGACACTAACTCAAACAACTGCGACCCAGTTCGACAGAAATGGGAATGAAAAACAAATAATGTTTAATATACTGCGACCAAGGTCGCATACATCTACAACGCTAACTCAAACAACTGCGACCCAGTTCGACTGAAAGGGTATGAAAAACAAATAATGTTTAATATACTGCGACCAAGGTCGCAAACATCTACAACGCTAACTCAAACAACTACGACGCAGTTCGACAGAAAAGGGAATGAAAACAAATAATTTTTAAAACGCTTCGACTAAGGTCGCATACATATACAATGCTAATTCAAACAACTGCGACCCAATTCGACTGAAAGGGTATGAAAAAATAAATAATTTTTAAAACACTACGACCAAGGTTGCATACATCTACAACGCTAATCCAAACAACTGCGACCATGGTAGATAGAGAAGGAAATCAAAAAACTTGAAAAAAATTGGACCTTTGTCGCTATGTTACAAAATTAATAAATTTAAAAAGCTATCATGATCTCAAGTTTGAGAATCTCTCTCTTATTTGCGACCATGGTCCCAAGTTTCAAAAAAAAGGTGAAAGAAACGGAATCAAATCTGGAAAAAATATAACTAATAAAATCCACAAACCCTAAAAAAAATTTGCTTTTGTTTCCCAATTACCTTTTTCCGCGGATGATTTTTTTGGCGCCATATATAGCAAATATATTTTTAAAATACTGAGAAAATTTGTGAAACAATAGAACTAATCTCTTCAGAATGATCAAGTGAAATTTTAGATCTGTAAATTTTTTTGAAAGAAAATATTTTACATAAGGTAAAAAGTTGTGAGGGAGGGTATTTTCGTCAAATACACTTTTGAGGTGACTAATAGTAATTTAGGCGGGATTTTTCTGGTTTTTGTTCGCCAAAATTGATGACAATTCGTGGCTATTATTTTGCCACGTCCTGCCGGCTGAGAAACTCTCTCAGCCGTCAGTTGAGGTACAATAACCTCTATATATATTGGGTAAATGAAAATTTTCAAAAGTATGATTTTTTTAATTAATTGTTTTGATGTGAAATGAATTTCAGTAATTCATTGGTAGAAATCTGGAGTGGATTTGAATTTTTATAAATCATGCTGGATTAATTGATATGAGAAAATATTAATATCTATGTGTGTTTGTACACTAATATAAGTGTATGCAACACTTGAATATTTTAAATCTGGTTTATTCTATATATTTCTGAATTTTGGATTATACTGATAAGGAGATCGGTAATCGATATTATCGGATATTCTTTTAAAATTTTTTATTAAATTATTGTGAACGGCAGAATATGGAAAAATATATGGAAATACATGGATATATACTGTATGAAATATTGTATAAATATCAGGTATTGATATTTAATTCATATTGTATTTATATTACATGATTTGGGGTGATGAAAAAAAAAATAAAAAATAAAAATAAATATAGAATAGAATAAAATTGATTGACGAGGTATGGAAAGAATGGGGTGGGGGGTAGGTGAGGGGAAAGAGAGAAAATCTTTCTCTGGCTCACTCACTCACTCTCTCTCTCTCTCTCTTCCCCCTCAATCTTTCTTTCTCTCTCTCTTTTTCCTTTCCCCTCGGGTCTGGTCGACAATTGAAGGTGACACCAGAGGTGGCGCTGTGGTGCGTGACACTGGGGAGGTGGCACTGGCGATTTGGGGGAGCGGCAGCCACTTATCACCTACCCTCTCTCCCTCTTCCTCTTACTCTCTCTTTCTCTCTATCTCTCATACTCTCCTTCATTTTCTCTCTTACTGACGGTGGTAGACACTAGGGAGGTCGCTTCATGGCAGGCCAACACATAGCTGGTGGCATAAGGAGTGGTAGCAGCAATAGCTGTTGCAGTTGATTTGTAGAAGAAGGAGGAGGAAGAGGAGTTTTGGGTTTGGGTTTTAAATCAAACCCAACCCAAACCCATTTTGACCCGACCCGTTTGGTTTTAATAAAGGTAAACTTTCATTTAAGGCCCTGATAATTTAAATAATTATTTTATAGCCTAGGAAAAATTACAGTTTGCCCTTGTATATTTTCAGTTATTACGTATCTAACTCCATTTTGTATCTCGTGGGTACTCGGGTGATATCATAGCCTTCCGGACTCCAATTTACATGATTCTAAAGTCGTTAGATTCGTGGAGATGAGAGTTATGAGTCTACAATGTCAGTTATGTGGTATTAGGTGTTAGAAGAATTAGCAAGACCAAGAGGTGGGTGAAATTTGTCCTCATTATTTAAAACTATAAGTTTCATGTTTGATTTTCGATAATAGTGATGATCGTAATCAAGAGAAATTATTGATAAATCATTGTCAAGAAATTAGTAGTGTGAGTTAGAAGCATGTATAAATAGAAAGTGGTTGTATTTGAAAAATTGTTGGTTAACACCAGTTATAGTGGGTAATTAAATTAATTAGCAGTAGAACATGAAATTGATAATTGATGGCCGATATTAACCAATTAATATAAAACCAATGATGCTTGATTAAGATAAAAGAGTATTCAAAGAATTAATAGTAAAAGATCAGTAATTGTAGAAACCGATATTGTAGAAATTGGTAGTATGAAACTTGTATTGGTAGAACTCAGAGTTAATTTTGAGATTGAATCAATAAAATGAATGTGAAGCCAATTTCTGACTAAATTAAAGATATTGTGATATAGACATCTCCTTTTAAAATGAGTACATTAAATGATTATGGTGTGTTATGGTCGAGTGTTAAGTACTATCGATAAATAACTGTTCGACTCGGTAAACTTTAATGAAATCGAGACTGATTCTATTAATCAGTGAAAGATATGATACTCAATCAATAATTTTTATATAATAATACTCATTGCTGATAGGAGACCCGGTGAAGTTGTTAAAGTGAATATCAATTCAGCTCCGACTACTGAAACATAGGATATAAAGTTTCTCTGATCTAATCAAGTCTTATACTTAAATGTATGTGGACCTTATTAATAATGAGTAAACTAAATTTGTATAAGTAGGGTTAAGTATATAAAGAAATAGTATAATCAAATATTTTTGACACGTAACCTAACTAATGATGAGTGGTCGAACTGATAGCCACTAGTAAGTTTAGTAAATTAATGTGATAAATTTTGTGGTAATAGTATAAATAGTGATTAATAGTACATCATGAATTGAAAGTAGATAAAATAAAAAACAACAACCAGAACTATAATTTGGACCTTAGAATTTATCAAATTATGATAAATTGATTGATTGAGGAAGACTAATATCAGTAGTTTAATTGAGAATTTGACCTACGTATAGAGATTAGTAGCTCACTACAATGTTAACTTGAAATAAAAGATGTTAGCATATAAGTGTTTCTCCGAAACTAGAGGAAAACGACAATCAGGCAGCGAGTAGAATCTTTCTCGGTATCGTTTAAAGTCAAGATGGCACATGTCGATTCTAATGATAGAAATTATAAATAAATTCATGTAATATCAAAAACTGTTGTGCAAACTAGTAGCTGTGGTTAATAAATGGATACTGTTAATTAATACCAGTTATAACCAGCAATCATTTATTCGGTGATAAATAAGAAAATTGATAACAGGTCATAGATATTAACTAATCGATAATAAATGAATGAAAACTCTCTAAGATAAAAGATTGCATGTGGTATCAATAGCTATGGAATCGAAAACTGTAGAAACGATAGTGTTAAGACCGGTGTTAGTGGAATTAAAAATCATTTCAAAATTAAATCAGGTAAAAAGGAATTGAAATCAATCTCTAAATAGTTGAAGATAACTGCGATGTAGAAATCTTATTTAAACGGGATACATGTAATGAATACAGTATGAATAACATATAAATATCGGTGCTTTTTGTTGATACTGTTAAATTTAAGGTCGAACAAATAGTCCCACATCGGCTAGACGTGGGGATGGTCTTGGGTTTATAAGGATTTGGGCAACTCCACCTAAAAGGCTAGTCTTTTGGGATGGAGCCCCGAGTCCTACAAGTGGTATCAGAGCCATGCCCGAACTTAGTCGTGTGTGTGGGTGATGTTCGACGATGTATAGATCCCCCAATGGCGCAAAGGCGCAATGGGCCTGCCCACCCCACTGGCGCGCAAAAGGCGCAATAGGCCCCTGTGAAGCTGTATGGCTCTCGAGAAATTTGGCAGTGGTGCTCGTAGAGGAGTGACCAGGACTGCAAGTACTTCACATAAGGCGTGCCGCTCACCCACGCAGTGAAGAGGTGGATCTCGATGGAGCATTTGAGCTTGCAGGGAGACTCTTTGTTCGAGGGGGGGATTGTTGGGATTTAAGGTCGAACAAATAGTCCCACATCGGCTAGACGTGGGGATGGTCTTGGGTTTATAAGGATTTGGGCAACTCCACCTAAAAGGCTAGTCTTTGGGATGGAGCCCCGAGTCCTACAAACCTGAATAAAATAAATAAGTGATTAATATACTTAATGCATGTGCGCATGTATTACATACACACACACACGCATGCGTGCGTGTGTGTATATATACATGTGGGTGATACCATAATTATTCTTTTAATTATGAAGTGAGAAGAAAATGATAAATAATTCATTGATGGTGCATATTATTTTTGATGATTGTTGGTTATGATAGTGATACATGTGTATATCTATATATATATGTGTATTGTGCATTACATGTTTCATATTAATGGAGGAAGTGACCGATGTAAATTCTGGTGGAGTACAAAGACGAGGTAAAATATATTTGTGGAGGAAGGGACTGATGAGAATTTCGTTAGTGTGCGAATACGGGGTAAAAATCAATTCATGGAGGAAGGGCCGAAGTGAAATCTGGCAGACTGCGAAGATGGGGCAATTCATTCGGGTTTATGAATTAGACGTGGCGATTATGAAATCCCATGTGTATGTATTACATTTGGTCAGTTTAAAATATATGATGTATGTATCACCAAGAGTGATGCAAGAGATTAAATTATGTTATATATATATCACCCAAAGTGATATGGATATGTGTTTAAGTGGTCGGTATATCACTCCTTTGGTGATTTATATCCAGTAATATGATTGAGTGATCAGTGTATCATCAGATGTATGGATTTATGTCTGGGTGATCGGCATATCACCAGATGTGTGGATTTATATCAGGTCATGTGAGTATGATTGTGTACCACCATCTATGGTAGGTAATTATCAAGAATGTAACATGATGTGTGTATTCAAAATAAACTCAGAAATAAACTGAAAGCACCTAAAGTAATCGATATATATATACACAACATATACATATACATATACATATACATACATACATACATACATAGATATATATATATATATATATATATATATATATATATATATATATATATATATAATATTCAGGAATATGTGAATATGTATCTTATGTAAGTGAATGTGATAAATAATTGAAAGGACTGAATTTATATATATGATATGCAAACATGTTATATGATATTGTATCACTAATTTATAAGTGATATATCAAAAATGTATGTAATCAGTGAATCATCAAGTGAATATAAGAGATAAACAATCTGATTAGGTGTTGTATAACACAATATAAGATTCTAAAAATTAGGGTACGTGTGTCCAGGAGGATGAGAAGAATAAGTTTCAGATAATGGAAAGAATTGGTGACCTATTAAGTTGGACTATCTGTCATAAGAAAGAAAATAATTGAGATTATCTTCTAAATTGTTTAGCTGCATCATACTTGATATATAATAGTATTAAAATATAAAATTTGGTGATTTTACTCACTAAGCTGTTATGCTTACTCCCCACAGATTTATGACTTTCAGGTAAAGATTAAGGCAAGCTTCGGCTTAAAGCAATGGCATAATATTGGAACAACTCGGAGTAACTTTAGTGTGGGTTCACTAAGCCGATTGATTCCTTTTGAGTCTCTTGTTATCATGTATATGTGTAATTGATGTTATTGAATAGATCAAATAGGCAATTGTGTATAAGAAGTTTTGACGATATGTGTGTGCGCGCGCGCGTATGTTTTCTAGTTTTATTTGGAGATTGATTATAGTTGGTTTTGTGTTAGTATGTTATATTGAGGGGAGTACTCTCGTATATACATTTACTTGATTGATTTTGAGATGAAGTTATATGATGTAATTGGAATTGATAAGTAGGCTAGTGTTAGCCGAAATCTGATTTATTGTATTGGGATAGACTTCATATTTCAGCAGAGATGCTGTCAAAATTTTCGGAGCTTATCTGGAGGATTAAGTATACATGTTTATGATTATGATAATTAAGGTGATTAAAACTTGTACTGTTACAGTTAGTATCAGAAGTTAGACTTAGAAAATTAGAGTAAAACTCAGATGTAGGCTTAGAAAAGTATAGGCCTAGAGATTAATTTAGATTGTTAGTTTGGAGATAAGATTGATCATTATTGTGGATATGTAAGTAAATGTGTAGCTTGTATGAATCAATGATTGTATACTTTAATTTGATTAGTTCATGAATGTGATGGGTTCTTATGCGTATGATGATGCATGATATTTGACTTTTTTCTTACATTTAAATGAAGATATACCCGCATGTCTTGATTCGAATGCGTTTCACTGAAAGTGCGGGCTTTCAACGTGAGCTACCAGTGGTATGGGATACTAGAATAAGGGAATGGCTAAAATGTCAGGCAAATCAAAATCAAATCAGAATAGAAGAACCTTATGGAGATCCTGAATATAAAATGATGAATTTGTCAAAATAGGAGATGATAAATAAATATATTTATGTGTTGAATATATGTGATATGTGTATTATCAAGTATGATACGTGTATGTGTTGATATGATGTGTGATAATATATGATATGAGCATCACCAAGTATGACAGATGAATATAATAATACAGAATACATGTATGATATGTATGATATGAACGTGATGATATGGATCAATATTATTTTTTGTGTACATACAAGAGGAATTCAGTGATAAACAAAAAAGTATAGATATAACTAAAATTCTTATACCTAATTATAAACAGACAAGTAATTTAAAAAGGTAAATGAGATGCATGATCAAATGGATTAAAACTATGTTGTTTTAAAGAAAGATTTCATGATATAAAGAAAGATGTCGAAGGTATTACCCTTATCAATTATCTGATATACCAAGTTTTGAGGATAAAACTTTTCTAAGGGGGTAGAGTTGTAACACCCAGATTATTAAACCCTGGATATATATTAATATATTCAGTTAATGAGATTTTTCAAAAAAATTATGATTTTTTAATTAATTATTTTAATGTGAAATGAATTTCAGTAATTCATTGGTGAAAATCTGGAGTAGATTTGAATTTTTATAAATCATGCTGGATTAATTGATATGAGAAAACATTGATATCTATGTATGTGTGTACACTAATATAAGTATGTGTAACATATGAATATTTTAAATCTGGTTTATTCTTTATATTATTTAATTTTGGATTATACTGATAAAGAGACGGTAATCGGTTTATTACTAGATATTCTTTTGAAATTATTTATTAAATTATTATGAATAGCGGAGTATGAAAAAATATTGAAAATACATGGGATATATATACTATATGGAATACTTGTATAAATACCAGGTATTGATATTTAATTCGAATTGTATTTATATTACATGATTTCGAGAGATGAAAAATAAAATTAAAAATAAAAATCAATATAAAATAGAATAAAATAAAATTGATTGATGAGGTATGTGAAGAATGGGGTGGGGAAGTAGGTGATGAGCATATGAGGGAGAGAAAGATAAAATCTCTCCCCTGGCTCACTCTCTTCCTCTCTCTCTCTCTCTCAGTTTCTCAATCTCCCTCTTTTTCTCTCTTTTTTCTTTTCCCTCGGGTCTGGCCAGCGGTCGCAGGCAGCGGCACCATGGTGCGGTGGCTTTGGGGAGGTGGCATCGACGATTTTAGGGAGGAGCAGTCTCACTTGCCCTCCCTCCCCATCTCTCTTCCTCTCACTCTCTCTTTCTCTCTATCTCCTACACTCCCTCCTTTTCTCTCTTGTCGGGTGGTGATGGACGCGGGGGAGGTTGCTGACAATGACCTAGTGCGGAGAGTCGGTGGCATGGGGAGCGACAACAGCAACAACTACTACTGCTATTGTTTCGTAGGAGGAGAAGGAGGAAGGGGGAGTTTTGGGTTTTAAATCAAACCCAACCCAAACCCATTTTAACCCAACCCGTTTGGTTTTAATAAATATAAACTTTCATTTAAGGCCCTGATGATTTAAAAATTATTTTGGAGCCTAGAAAAATTACAATCTGCCCCTGTATATGTTTAGTTATTATGTATCTAACCCCATTTAGTATCTCGTGGGTACTCGGGTGATATCTTGACCATTTAGATTCTAAACACGATATCTGGAGTCGTTAGATTTGTCGAGAAAAGAGCTATGAGTCTACAATGTCAGTTTTGTGATATTAGGTGTTAAAAGAATCAATAAGACGAAGAGGTGGGTAGAATTTATTCCCGATTTATTTAAAATTATAAGTTTCATGATTAATTTTCAATAATAGTGATAATTGTAATCAAGAAAAATTATTGATAAACTATTGTGATACAAGAAATAAATTGTGTGAGCCAGAAAATCGTATAAATAGAAAGTGTTCGTAATTGAAAATTATTAGTTAACACCAGTTATGGCGTGTAATTAAATAAATTGGCAGTAGAATATGAAATTGATAATTGATGGCAGATATTAACCAATTAATATAAAACCAGTGATGCTCAGCTAAGATAAAAGAGTATTCAAAGAATTAATAGCCAGAAATCAGTAATTGTAGAAACTGGTACTGTAAAAATTGATAGTGTGGAACTTGTATTGGTAGAACTCAGAGTTAATTTTGAGATTGAATCAATAAAATGAAACTAAAACTAATTTTGACTAAATTAAAGATAATTTTGATATACACTTCTCCTTTTGAAACGAGTACATTAAACGATTATGGTGTGTTATGGTCGGGTGTTAAGTACTATCGATAAATAACCGTTCGACTCTATAAACCTTAATGAAATCAAGACCGATCTATTAATCAGGGAAAGATATGATAATCAGTCAAGAATTTTGATACAATAATACTCATAACTGATAGGAGAACCCGGTAAAGTTGTTAAAGTGAATATCAATCAGCTCCAACTATTGGAACAACAATATAAAGTTTCTCTGATTATAATCATGTCTTATACTTAAATGTATGCGGACCTTGTTAATAATGAGTAAACCAAATTTTTATAAGTAGGGTTAAGTATATAAAGAATAATATAATCAAATATTTTTGTGGTGGAATTGATAGCCACTAGTAAGTTTAGTACATTGATGTTATAAATTGTATGATAATAGTTTAAATGGTGATAATAGTAAACCATGAATTGAAAGTAGATAAAATGAAAAATAACAACCAGAACCATAATATTGACCTTAAAATTTAATCAAATCATGATAAATTGATATAACTAAGGAAGACTAAAATCAACAGCTTAATTGAGAATTCAACCTACTTATAGAGATGAGTAGCTCACTATAGTATTAACTTGAAATGAATGAATTTAGCTAAATAAATATTCATTTATGGAATTGATAACTGAAAATCAATGACTAAAAACTGGTGTATACTATATAAACGATGTGAGAGTTTCTCTAAAATTAGAGGAAAATGACAATCAGGTAGTGAGTAGAACCTTTCTCGGTATCATTTGAAGACAAGATGGCATGTGTCAATTTTAATGATGAAAATTATAAATAAATTCATGTTATATAAAAAATTATTGTGCAAGCTACTAGCTGTGGTTAATAAATGGATACTGTTAATACCAGCTATAACCGGCAGTCAGTTATTTGGTGATAAAAGAGAAAATTGATAACGGGTCATAGATATTAACCAATCAATAATAAATGAATGAAACCCCTCTAAGATAAAAGATCACTTGTGGTATCAATAGTTATGAAATCGAAAAAGGTAGAACCGCTAGTGTTAAGAGTAGTATTAGTAGATTTCAAAATCATTCCAGAATTGAATCAGGTAAAAAGGAACTGAAATGAATCTCTGAATAGTTGAAGATAACTGTGATGTAAAAATCTCTTTTTAAATAGGATACATGTAATAAATACAATATGATATGAATAACATATTAATATCGATGCTTTTCAGTTGATACTCTTAACCTAAATGAAATAAATAAGTGATTAATATACTTAATACCTGTGTGCATGTATTACGTATATACATATACATACATACATATGTGTGTGTGCTCGCGCGCGCGCGCGTGTGGGTGTGTATACACGTTGGTGATACCATAATTGTTCTTTTAATTTGAAGTGAGAAGTAAATGATAAATAATGATTGGTGGTGCATATTATTTGTAATGATTGTTGGTTATAATTATAATACATGTGTATATCTGTGTATATGTGTATTGTGCATTACATGTTCTATATTCATGAAGGAAGGGACCGATGTGAATTTTGATAGAGTAGAAGACGAGGTAAAGTATATTTGTAGAGGAAGGAACCGATGTGAATTCCGATGAAGTGTGAAGATAGGGCAAAAATATATTCATGGAGGAAAGGGCCGATGTGAATTCTGACAGAGTGTGAAGATGGGGCAATTCATTCGGGCTTATGAATTAGACGTGAAAATTATGAAATCAATTGTATGTGTTACATTTGGTCAGTTGAAAATATATAATGTATGTATCATCAAGAATGATGCAGGAAATTAAATTATATTCTGTATATATATCACCTAGAGTGATATGGATATGTGTTTAGGTGATCGGTATATCACCTCTTTGATAATTTATAGCCAGTAATATGCTTGGGTGATCGGTATATCACCAGATGTGTGGATTTATGCCTGGGTGATTGGTGCATCACCAGATGTGTGAATTTATGTCTGGGTGATCGATGTATCATCAGATGTATGAATTTATATCTGATCATGTGAGTATGACTGTGTACCCCAACGTGTGGTTGGTAATAATTAAAAATATAATATGGTGTGTGTATACAAAAGAAACTCAGAAATAAACCGAAAGCAACCTGAAGTAATTGAAAATATATAATATTCAGGAATATGTGAATACGTATCTTACGTAACTGAAGGAGATAAATAATTGAAAAGACTGAACTGAATAATATGGTATGCGAACATGTATATGATATTGTATCATTAAATCTATAAGTGATATACCAAAATGTATTGATCAGTGTATCATCAGGTGAAGATAAGAGATGAACAATCAGATTAGGTGTTATATAACACAAGATAAGATACTGAAATTTAGGGTATGTGTGTCCAGGAGGATGAGAAGAATAAGTATCAGACAATGGAAAGAATTGGTGACCTATTAAGTTGGACTACCTGTCATAAGAAAGAAGATAATTGAGATTATTCTCTAAATTATTTTGCTGCATCATACTTGATCTATAATAGTATTAAAATATAAAATTTGATGATTTTACTGACTGAGCTGTTGAGTTCACTTCCCCACAGTTTTATAACTTTCAGGTGAAGATTAGGGCAAGCCCCAGCTTAAAGCAAAGGCATAATATTGGAAGAGCTCGCAGTAACTCTAGTGTGGGTTCACTAAGCCTATTGATTCCATTTGAGTGTCTTGTTATTATGTATATGTGTAGTTGATGTTATTGAATAGATCAAATAGACAATTATGTATAAAAAGTTTTGGGGATGTAAATATATATATATATATATATATATATATATATATATATATATATATATATATATATATATATATATATATGCATGTGTTCTAGTTTTATTTGGAGATTGATTATAGTTGGTTTTGAGTTAGTATATTATATGAGGGGAATACTCTCGTAGATACGTTTAATTGATTGACTTTGAGATGAAACTATATGATGTAATTGAAATTGACAAGTAGGCTGATGTTAGCCGAAATTTGATTTATTGTATTGGTATAGACTTCATACTCCAGCAGAGATGCGGCCAAATTTTTTTTGGAGTTTATCTGGAGGATTAAGTGTATAGGTTTATGATTATGATGGGACCATTACATGTACCTTCATGTATGCGGGAAGAAAGAGACGCTCCTTCATAATCAACCAATTTGCCATCAATTTCTTTAGATAGTGGTGCTGAAGTCGCTCCTACAAAGTGGATACTATTTTCTCCGTAGAAAACTAATTTAACACTTTGTCTACTAAGCAAAACTAAATAGCTGTCAAGACTTTCTCATCCAACTCCTGCCAAGTTTCTTTCTTCATGTCTTGAGCATTTTTCTCTCTCAAGTATGCTTTCTTCAACCCGCTCTGGGTCAAGGTGGCTTCATCATAATTTATCATCTGTTGAAATTGATGACACCATCGATCTTCTGAATATCGAACTTGATTGCAGACACCTTCACATTGACCTTGCTCTAATACCAATTGTTGTTAACAGACGGCTCCTACGACCAATCATTGGGGCGGCTCAATGGAAGATCGACAATCAACGAGAAGAAAAAGTGAAGAAGATAATTTGAAGTATAGAAAGCCATTACACAATTTAACTTGGTTCCATCGATCAAACAGATCGTGTGTATGTCCACGGGAGAAAGAGAGAAACTTTATTAAAATTTAGGGAGTACAATAATAAATACTTACACCTCTCACTAAAAACATTACAAGCCCTTTGATGGCCGCTTAGAATAGCGAACCCTTATGACTAAAACTTTTCACACGAATCTCTCTTGAATTGAATGAATTAAATTGTATTGAAGGCCACCACCAAAGCGTTATTTACTCTCCTAATCCTATACAAACTCCATCAATACGAATAATCACTGTCTCAAAAGAAAGAAAACTCAAATCTAACTCAAAATTGGAAATAGATTCAGAAAAAAATAGCCAGACCTGATATTATTTGATTATAAGTTGACTAATCATGTTTATTAGTCGACTATACATAAGTATAAGTCGACTAATCTGTTAAAAATTTGAGACCCTTACATTCTGTTTACAAGACCAGTTGACTCTACAAAGTATTGTAACTCCTATGATTTTGATGATGTAAATAACCTATAAATTAAGCTACTAGCAGGTCGAATTAATAGTGTTATCTTATTTCAAGATAAGACATTACTTGGAGGATGGATGGGTTTGAGATACCATTGTCACATACATATGAAGCATGGAAAAAGTTATGTGAAGCTCCATAAATTTCATATTCAAGGTAACAACGAGCTACTAGGAGCAAAACACATTTAGCTCCACAAGATCAAGCTATTATAAGATACATCAAGTTATGAAAGAGAGAGAAGAAGTCAAAAATAATTTGAGGTATAAATTTCATCAATAGAAACTATGTAAGTAATCATACAGTAATTTTATTATCAAACATATATTTGGCACATAATAGGATCTTTCTATTTCAGTTTCTAGGTGGAATCTCCATTTTATCACCTCATCCTTCCACTTAGGCTGATTCTAGCAGTTTTGTCCAGTATAGATTAAACTGAGAACATTTTGTCACAATTCTTGTTCAGTTCTGATTGTTCTCTGGACATTACGGTTATTTGTTCTGTGGTAACTAGGTTATAGTACACATGAGTTGTACTTCACTCAGTAAACTATCCACTCTTTGCATTAACACCTTTCATACAAGTGGGCTGTACACATCCTGCTCTACAACTAAAAATCTGGTTCTATCCATGTCAAATTGTCCCTCTCTGTCCATATGTTGTTGACAATTTTTGACAGCCCCAAACTGTCCAGTTTATACAGCTGTGTAAGAGATCCGTTCGGTATAAATTTTGCGAGATAACTTCAGCCCTTTCCCTCTCTCTAAAGTCTCCTTACCCTCTCTATATCTTACTACTGCAGAAGCATTTATTGCCCAAGATTATGCACATATTTGATATCTTCTTATAGCAGCATTAAATGCTCAAACATGCAGAAAAATCTCTCTCTTTCTCTAACGATTGGATTCACTTTGATGTTGCCTTGTTGTTTATATAAACCTTGTTCATTCATTATAAAAAAAATAGAACATAACCTAAAATTTTCAGACAAATATAAATTGAGCTCTCCCATCTTCAAGCTTTAAATTTCAAATCTCACCAAATCAAAGTGGTTAAGCCAATCATCTTCATTCAAGTTCTGATTTTCAGAGAAGGTTCAAGCATTCAATAAAAGAGAATTCCATCACTTCATTTATTTCTTTATTAAGAAAATCTCATTCTCATCCTTTATATTTATTCTAGACTCTCATTCTTATGCTTTAGATTTATTGTGCCAAGTTATTGATTAATAATACTTAGAACTATATGATTGCATAGAGTCTCCTATTTAATTATATCATTGTACTTATTTTAGTTCTCATATTGTGTTAGAGAATAAAATCTTTGTCATACTCATTGTTGTGTGCCTCAAGATAGAGGTGGTGTGAAAATTCAAGATCGGGAGTATCTTGGTGGTTTGTAAATCTAAGATTGGATAGTATCGTGGTGGATTGAAAATGCAAGCTTAAGGAAGAGGCTTGGTGATTGTAATCGTTGCTTCAAAGAGAAACTTTTTAGTGGATTGGCAAATCATAAAGAGGAGACCTCTAGGTGGTGGATGTAGGTGAGTTTCCTGAACTACCCTAAAATTGCTTGTGTTCTCTCTGCTATTATTATTGTAGTTTATCTGCTGAGCATTTACTGTTACATTACTGTGTTTTGTTCTCTGTTGCTTCTACCACCATATTGTGTCATCCTACCATCAGATTAAATGATCCTACCAGTCTGCCTTCTTTTACAGTTTGTCATATAACTGGTATATTTAATTTTTAATTACTCTTGACCCTATTCACCTCCTCTAGGGTCTAACAATTAGTATCAGAGCATTGGTACTCTTATTTTAGGATTTATATCCTAGAGACTGATCCTATTACTTCCACTAGTGACCTTATTCTACTAGAGGGGAGATCCAACAATAGCCCTCCACTATTTAATGATACTAATTATGTATATTGGAAAGCATGCATGAGAATTCATATTCAATCTATTGATTGAAAGATTTTGAGCATGTTTGAAGATGGCTACACCTCTCCCACCATAGAGGTTAATGGTAAGAAGGTTCCAAAATCTCGGTTCAAATGGGACGAGAGGGATTTCTTTTTTGCTAATTTAAATTTCAAAGCTATTAGTTGTATTATCAATAGATTATCTTACAATGAGTTTCATAAAGTTATGAATATCACATGTGAAAATACTGAAATCACCTAGAGGGGGGTGAATAGGTGACTAGCTAATCTAATGGTGAATTAATGCGGAATTAAAAACTATTTATGAAACTTTAAAAATTCTTAAGCTAAACACACCAAGTATAACCTAAGAGTGTAGCCGAATTCCTCGTGAAGGGCTCTGGACTATCTCCTCAAGATTCATCTAGATAAGAGTTGAGGTGCCGCTTTGACTTTCTTGGTTGAATACAAGTGTGAGCAAATAATCCCCAAGCATATATAAATTTAAGCACAAATATATATCAAGCATATAAGAGATATGAGCAATAAGCATAAGTAAGATATAAACACAAGTGAGAGATAGAGAAAGTAATCGCAAACACGGGAGATTTGTTTGGAGGTTCGAGCACCCTTACTCTACGTCCCCGCCTTCAACACTATGAAGGATTTTCACTAGAATCGATCCCACCGGATCACTCGGTGCCGCAACACCTACAAGTGAGTTCACACTAGAACTCCTTTGGACTTTCTAGTCCCTCTCTTATTCCCGCAAGAACAACACACCGCAAGCACACTAGCTTACCGAGGCTGCACCTCTACAACGATCTCTCACTAGAACTCGAAACACCGTGAACCCGCAAGTCCGCCTCCTCAAATACAATGATGAACACTTTGGTGATCACAACACTTTGATCACCTTAAATCCTCTCACAACAAAGATCCCTATAGGATGATATAGCAATGGATAGCTCAAGTGTGTGTGAGAAAAACTTGAATTGATTTGGTGGTGAAAAACACAAAGAAATCAATTTTGAAAACTCTTGATAAACTCTCCTTTTGATTTGAAAATATTAGCTCTAAAACATGTGGATAAAACACTGATATATGTGGGAAAAACTAGCCCAAAAAACTCTCCTGAAATCTTGTAGAAAATAGTTCAAGGGAGCCCCGTATATATAGGCTCCAAAATATGACCGTTGGAAGTCAAGTCAGCAGATCTGTCTGCTGACGGTCGACCGCCCGGTCGAGCGCCAATGGTCGATTTTTCGACCGTTGGGAAGGTTGGTCGACCGGGCGGTCGACTGCCAACTAGGCAATGGCCCACAGTCGACTGCCCGGGCGACCGAGCCATTTTCAGAGAGCAAAGGCTCTCTGGAGGTCGACCGGCCCTGGCCATGCACATTTTGTGCACATCGGTCGATCGCCCGGTCGACCGGCAGAAAGCCAAAAACAGCTATTTGGGGATTAAAAAACTTGTCTTTTTATCTTTAATAAAATCCCATAAATTCTCTAAAAATATACAAAAATAAATCCAGTATTATAATTTGATATACAAATATATTTGAGTAAAAATTAAAACATGTTATAAATATTTTGAACTATTTTTGTAATATAGAAGTTTTGGCTTAAAACAAATATCGTATTTTTTCAAATTGAAAACCGATTTTTTCAAAACTCCTCCAAATGTAAAAACAAGATATTCTAAACACTTTTAAAGCTTTGTTTGTATGGATATGATCCACTACACATATATGATGAAATATCTATGTTTTTAACATTAAGCACTAAAATGAAGTTTTGATAAAAACACATGTATAAGAAACCAAAACAGGTATTTTTCTAGAACTAAAAATCATTTATGAAAACACATATAAATCTTGTGTGTGAGTGTATATGATACTTGAGCAATCACCAACTAATTCTATCCTTTACATTTTATCTAAAAATAAAATCTTAACAAAACAAACCTAGACACAAGTCTCCTTAAAAATCTTCTCTTCTTCTTGACTTGGTCCAAACCACGATCCAAGGAGTTAGACTCCTCTTGAATACTTGATGTGGTCTTGATGCACAAGCTCTTGAATCAACACGTGCTAGCTCCAAAACTTGACTTGAAATCCTTTATTGAAGCTAAACACCTACTAAGATCTTGATCACATATCTGAGACTAATTAAACACAAGATCATTAGTACTATAACTACATGAGTTAATCATCATCAAAACTAGAGTGATGGGCCTTTGGGCCAACAAATACTCCTAGAGGGAGTGAATAGGTGTAATGCTAATTAAATGCAAATACTTAACAATTTATAATGAATGATACAAATGGATCACTCAAAATAAGAATTAAAGCCATATTCCCTATGAAAGGCTCTGAACTTCTCCTCGTGATTCCTCTAGATGAGAGTTGAGGTGCTAAATTGCTTTCTTATTGAATGTGTAAAGATCGACAAAAATGAATGAATAATAATCAAGTAAATAAAATAGAGACAATAAGGTAATCGCAAGCAAGAAAGATTTATTTCGAGGTTCAAGCCACTGCTCTACGTCCCGCCTTCATCACTGTGAAAGATTTCACTATCCATTAACAACTTTTACAAAGGGACCTTACAATAAGGAATTATAATCACTTGGAGTACACAACTCCCCAGCTCAATCCTCTACACAAGAGGTAACACAAAGCCAATTGAGATTACAAGCTCTTGGTGGTCAAGAGATCACAAATACTTTCTTACAACTCTTACAAATCCATCGAGTAAAAATTAGATTTGAAGCTCAAGGATGTATGTGAGAGTAGAAATCAAAATAGAGAGAGAATATAAGAGCAGAAAACTCAATTAAAAACTTTGGAATAGAAAGCATAAAAGAACACTTTAAAAACTTTTTCACTTAGAAAGCAAAACTTGATTTTCAAGAGAATTTTTTGTTATTTTAATTCAATCCTAATGACCCTTTATATAGGCTATAGAAAAACACATTTAGAATAGTTTGCCGGATCATAAGGGGAAGATTTGACCCTCAGAATTCAAAAACCCACGTTTTAAAAACATGTTTAAAAGACAGATTTAAAAATCTGGCCGTTATTGCCATTCTGGGAATTTACCAGTCGACCGGTTCTATTTAAAAACTTCTACCGTTAGCTTTCGGTCGACCACTCGGTCGACCGGTTTTAACCGAGACCAAAGAGATAACAGTCGATCGACACATTGGTTGACCGCAAGGGTAAGCGGTCGACCGGTCGGTCGACCGTGAATGTGCACCAAACATGCACACCCCTCTGCTAGAGGTTCGATCGACCGTGCAGTCGACCGTCCTGGCTTGAAATAGGCACGGTCAACCGCCCGGTCGACCGACCTAGGATAAACCAATACCAAGATCTGTTTTGAAACTAAGAAAATTTTTTAAATAATTTTGTATGGATTTTGAAGCGGAAAAGCATGTATGAGCAAAGAGATACAAGTTCTAAACTAAGATATAAATTTTTGAGAAAATGTGGAATATGTATCAACACCAAACAAGTCAAAGCACCAATACAAAATAAACTGTACTTTCAAAAACATGCATTTTGCGTGTGTGTGTATATTTTTGAGCATCAAATCTATATTCTACTCTTTAACAAACTAAGTTCTTAAAAGGTTCTAAGCGACTACAAGAATCTTCAATCGGGCTTCACTGGTAGCGATGTTGAGTATTTCGAGCTTTAATCCCATTCTTGAGTACCTTTGAACCATCAACACCTTTCTTTAGAGGAAGAAATCTATTAGATCTTTTTGAACTCTGAAACACACTTAAAATACTTGAACTTGACTAGTACTAAATAACTACATATATTTTGTTATCATCAAAACACAAAACCGATGATTGTAACCTTTGGGCCAACAATCTCCCCCTTTTGATGATGACAAAACATATGAGTTATTTAAAAGAAATGAAAAGAAAGAGCTTTGAAAAAGCTCCCCCTCAAGTTATGCTTATACATCAAGTACAAGATATCAGTATGATAACAATTAAAAGTCAATTTAAAAATGTCATATGAATACATATATGAAAGTTTGTAATAATATGCATAAAATGGCATTGCATATGAGCAAAAACAAACTAAGACAAAAAACCAATAAATACTCGATAAATGCCAATCAATAAATACCAATAAATATTTAATACTTCTCCCTTTTTTGTCATGCATCAAAAAGGGTAAGCAAAAAAAAAAAATTTATTTAATACAAATTTTAAAATAATGAAAAACTCATGAATTTATAATATAAACATTTAGTACACCACAAATGAAAGAAAATCTGTTAAAATCAAGTGGCTTAGTAAAAACGTTTGGTAGTTAAAAATCGTTGAAACATAATCAATTTTAATATCTCCTTTGTCATAATGATCTCTAAGAAAGTAATATCGAATTTTTATGTGCTTTGTCTTACTATGTTGATTTGCACTTTTAGTCATATGAATAGTATTAGTATTATCAAAAAATATTTTAATAATTCGTAATACAAATCATAGTCAAGGAGAGTATGTTTCATCCAAAAGACTTGTGCACAATAAGCCCCGTCTGGAACATACTCCGCCTCGACGGTTAAGAGGACTACAAAATTTTGTTTATTAGAAGACCATATAATAAGGCAATTTTCTAAAATTTGACAAGTTTCACTTGTGCTCTTTTTATCCAAATTTGACAAGTTTCTCTTGTGCTCTTTTTATCCACTCTACAACCGGCATAGTCAGCATTCAAAAAACTCGTCATAAAAAAATTGTCCAGTCTTCAGATACCACAAGCACATTCTAATGCGTTTTACCGCAATCAAGTGGAACTCTTTAGGACAAGATTGGAATCTAGCACATAGGCACACACTAAACATGATATCTAGCCTACTAGTCGTTAAACAAAGTAAACTAACAACATACTTTTATAAAGTTTAATGTTTACATTATACCTTGTTCATCCTTATCAAGTTTTATTGTGGTAGCCATGAGAGTCTTGCTTGACTTGCATCTTCAAACCCAAATTTTTGATGACTTCTCTTGTATATTTGGCTTGATTTATAAAAATTCCATCACTCTTTAGCTTGATTTGGAGTCCAAGGAAGAAGTTTAGATCGCCCATCATAAACATCTCAAACTCATTCTTAATGCATAATTCAAAATCTTTAGTAAGCTTTTCATTAGTAATTTCAAATATAATATAATCAACATAAATTTGAACAATAAGGATATCACTATCTATATGCTTTGTAAACAAGGTGGTATCTACTTTACTGTTTACAAAACTATTTGAAATAAGAAAAGTTAAAAGCTTTCATACCAAGCTCTTGGAGCTTGTTTTAAATCATATAAAACTTTGTCTAATTTGAAAACAAAATCTGGATGAGTAGGATCAACAAACCCGGGGGCTTGTTCAACATACACATCCTTTTCAATGAAACCATTTAAAAATGTGCCTTTGACATCCATTTAAAAAAGTTTGAAATCTTTAAAAGAAGCATAAGCAAGTGTAATCCGTATGGATTCAAGCCGTGCTACGGTTGCAAAAGGTTTCTCAAAAATCGATACCTTCGATTTGGGTGTAACCTTGGGCCACTAACCTAGCTTTATTCCTAACAACATTACCCGACTCATCCAACTTATTCCTAAAATTCATCTAGTACTAATGGTTAATCTATCATAGGGTCTAGGAACAAGGTGTCAAACTTGGTTGCGCTCAAATTGATTGAGCTCTTCTTGCATAACAAGCAACCAATATGAGTCACCTCAACTTCAAGGATGTTCTTTGTTTCTATATATGAAATAAAAGAAAAATGGCTACAAAAATTATGGAGTTTGGAGTGAATAGTTACTCCCTTTGATACATCACCTATGATGAGTTTCTTGGGATGACTTGTAGCATATCTCCAATCCTTTAAAAATGGTTGAGATGGTGCCACTTTTACTTCTTGATTTTCACTTTATTCATCAAGTTTTGACTTTTCTTATTAGATAGGTGAGTTCTTCAAGGTTATTTTCTCCATGTCTTCACCAAAGGAATCAATCTCTACAACATTCTTAATAAAAATATTAGATTCTTCAAACTTAACATGCATAAATTCTTTAATGGTCAAAGTAGATTTATTGAAAATTTTATAAGCTTTACTAGTGTTAGAATAACTAACAAAAATAACTTCAAAAGATTTTGGATCAAATTTTTTAAAGTTATCTTTTGTATTTAAAACAAAACATTTACATCCAAAAACTCTAAAGTAAGAAACATTAGGCTTTTTCAAATAATAAATTTCAAATGAACTTTTGGAAGAATTTTTAGAAAGATAAATCCTATTTGAGATGTAATATGAAGTGTTTACGGCCCCTACCCATAAATATTAAGGGAGTCCGTATTCACTGATCAATATCCTATCCATTTCTTGAAGAGTACGATTTTTTCCTTTCAACTACTCTATTTTTTTGTGGAGTTATAGAACTAGATAGTTCATACCTAATTCCATTTTCTTCACAATAAGTGATAAAAGAATGGTTAATGAATTCAGCACCTCTATCACTTCTTATATATAAAATCATTTTTTTCTTTTTTAATACTTTTTCTAAAAATATAAAAATGTGAAAAGGCTTGATCTCTATGTTTCAAAAAGAAAATCATGTAAAACGAGAAAATCATTAACAAAATAAAAACAAAACGATTTTCATTTAAACTTTTGGTTTTAGTTGGACCAATGGTCTTGATGTCATGATATCCTTGATTGTTTTGAAAGAGAACTTAGTTTATTTTTCAAGTTGGCCCGCATCACAAATGCGGTCTTTTTCAAATTTCAAATAAAGAATACCTTTTACCATTTTCTTAGTGTTAATTCTGAATAGATGGTCAAAAAATATGGCCTAGTCTTCTATGCCATAATCAAAAACCTTCATTGAAAGCATTTAAACAAGTAGCATTGCAATGTAAATTGTTCATATCAATCATGCACTCATTATTTTCACGAAAATTAGAAATAATGCATGTAATTATTTTACTATCTAAAATATTACAAGATAAATCATCAAAAATAACTTAAAAACCTCTATCACAAAGTTGACTAATACTCAAGAGGTTATGATTGAGACCATCAACTAAAATAATATTTTCAATCAATAGAGATGAACCAATTTTAATGTTACTTATATTAATAATCTTGCCTTTTGAGTCATCTCCGAAAGTGACGGTGTCACCTTTATGGTTCCTTGATAGGGTTACAAAATTATTGATATCCAAAGTCATGTGCCTTGAGCAACCGCTATCAATATATTACCGCTATTTACATCTTGGAGCATTAGTGTGTACCTATATCAAAAGAAGATGTCGTTGATTTTGGTACCCATATTTTCTTGAGTTCTATAATGTTAGTCTCTTTGATCCAAACATAATTATTAGAAGTATTTATGCGATCAAAATAAAATTTAGCTAAGTAACCTTTTTGGCCACAATGATTGCATGAATAAACTCTATATATAAAAACATGATGAGTATGTGGAGAATGAGCAAGTGTGAGCATTGTGCAGCATGGACATGTTTCTTTGAAGTATTTTTCTTAAAAAATATTGCCTCTAATCTTGCCTTATCAAACTCATCTTTTTTTAAATATTTCCCAAAGTTTTAATTTTAGTTTTTAAAGTAGAAATTTTATTTTCATCAATCATGAAAAATTTTTCTTTGCATGAAATTCTGTATGCATCAAAATCTTTTTGTGTAGATATGAGAGTAGAAGATAAAGAATCCTTTTCTTTAGAAAGAGTGATAATTTTATTTTGAAAAGTTTCATTTTTTTTGCTTTTATGTATTTCTTATTTAGAAAATTATAATTATTTGAAAGTTCTTCAAATGTCTCTCCTAATTCATCTATAGTTAATCACATTCATCAAGAGATGGTTTAGAAGTTAACCTTAGGTGTGTTATCATTTGCTATGAAACATATATTTTCGTGTCCACTTCTTCTTTGAATTCAATTTCTGAATCCCATGTTGCTTTGAGAGCTTTCTTCTTATATGGATTTTTGAGGTAGATGGCTTGCCTTTAATATCAGGGCAATCTACAACAATGTGTCACGGCTTACGGTAGTTTAAACAAATGATTTTCTTATCTTCTTTTCCTTGCCATCATCTTTTATTGTTGATCTTGGCCTTGTTGTACATCCTCCTTATATTTTTCACTAGAAGGAAAAGCTCTTTATCATCTTCCTCTTCATCATCATCGTCAGAGGGAGTAGACATGAAAGCAATCAATTTTTCTAGGGCACCATTTTCTAGCCTTCCTCTTCATCTCATGAGTTTTAAGGTCACTGATAAGACCTATGAGCTCCATCTCTTCCTTATCATTGAGCTCTTTTAAAGTTGTAGCTTTGACTTCCTATGATGGTGGTAGAGCACGAATGACCTTCATCACTTTTTGATCATTATCAATAACATCACCTAGAGAAGCAAGACTATTAGTGATATTAGTAAATTTTTAAACCATATCATCAATAGAATCATGTTCATGCATAGTGAAGTTCTCATATTGGGAACACAAGAGATCATTTTTAGCCCTCTTGACTAGTGAAGTGACCACTAAGTGTGACCAAATCTTATAGGCAGATTTGTAATGAACGACCCTAGCTACGTCATCATCGTTCAAGGCTTGAAGCAATGCATATTGTGCCTTTGTATTGGCATCAAATTCCTTGGTGGTAATGTCGGACTAAGTGTCCTCATCAATAACGGGTACACTAAAGGGTTTAGTCACCATCTTTAGAACCCGGCTTCCTAGCGATTGTAAAAACACGATCATCTTAACCTTCCATATAGGAAAGTTAAGGCCATCAAACTTAGGAGGGGTCTTAGCACCTTCAACCATTTTTATTATAGTGGATGAGAATGAAAATGTTAATAAAGTGATTAGCAAATGGATCTCTCTAAGGTGGTTAAGTCAAACTCTAGAGACCAATGCTCTAATACCAACTGAAAATACACCTAGAGGGGGTGAATAGGTGTAATGCTAATCAAATGTAAAGACTTAACAATTTATAATGAATAATGCAAATCGATCACTCAAAATAAGAATTGAAGCCATATTCTCTGTGAAAGGCTCTGAACTTCTCCTTGTGATCCTCTAGATAAGAGTTAAGGTGCTCAATTGCTTTCTTATTGAGATGAGTAGAGATTGATATAAATGAATGAATGATAATCAAGTAAATGAAATAGAGACAATAAGGTAATCACAAACAAGAAAGATTTATTTCGAGGTTCGAGCCACTGCTCTATGTCCCTGCCTTCACCACTGTGAAGGATTTCACTATCCACTGACGGATCTTCCATAAAGGAACCTTACAATAAGGAATTATAACCACTTGGAGTACACAACTCTCCAACTTAATCCTCTACACAAGAGGTAGTATAAACCAATTAAGATTACAAGCTCTTGGTGATCAAGAGATCACAAACACCTTCTTACAGCTCTCTTACAGATCCCTATAGAGTAAAAAAATAGATTTGAAATCAAGGGTGTATGTGAGAATAGAAATCAAAATAGAGAGAGAATAAAAGAGCAAAAAACTCAATTGAAAACTTTGGAATTGAAAAAAAAAAACTTTGAAAACTTTTTCACTATGAAAGAAAAACTTGGTTTTTAAGAGAATAATTTTGTTATTTGAATTCAATCCCAATGACCTTTTATATAGGCTGTGGAAAAACACATTTAGAATAGTTTATCAGATCATAAAAGGAAGAATTTGACCCTCAGAATTCAAAAACCCACATTTTAAGAACATGTTTAAAAGATATATTTTGAAATCTAACCGTTACTGCCATTCTGACAGTTTATCGGTCGACCGGCCCTATTTAAAAAAATTTGACCGTTGGCTTTCGGTTAACCACTCGGTCGATCGGTTTTAACTCAGTGCAAAGAGATGACAGTTGGTCGACACATCGGTCGACCGCAGGGGTAAGTGGTCGACCGGTTGGTCGACCGTGAATGTGCACCAAACATGCACACCCCTTTGCAGAGGTTCGGTCGACCGTGCGGTCGACTGTCCTAGCCTGAAATAGGCACGATTGGCCGCCTGGTCGACTGACCTAGGCCAAAACCAATACCAAGGTCTATTTTGAAACTAAGAAAATTTTGTAAATAATTTTTATAGGTTTTGAAGGGGAAAATCATGTATGGGCAAAGAGATACAAGTTCTAAACTAAAATATAAACTTTGGAGAAAATGTGGAATATGTATCAAGACCAAACAAGTCAAAACACTAATACAAAATAAATTGTACTTTTAAAAACGCGCATTTTTTGTGTGTGTATATCTTTGAGCATCAAATCTATATTCTGCTCTTTAACAAACTATGTTCTTACAAGATTCTAAGGACTACAAGAATCTTCAAGCGGACTTCACTGATAGCAACATTGAGTGCTTCGAGCTTCAATCCCGTTTTTGAGTATCCTTGAGCCATCAACACCTTCCTTTAGAGGACGAAATCTATTAGATCTTCTTGAACCATGAAACATACTTAAAACACTTGAACTTGATTCGTGCTAAATAACTACATATATTTTGTTATCATCAAAACACAAAATAGGTGATTGTAATCTTTAGGCCAACAACATGTGCTAAAGAAATGTGAAATTATCTTGAAATCAACCATGAGGAGCCTAATGAAATTAAGAATAGCAAAATATATATGCTTACATAAGATTTTCAATCTATTGGTTGTTGCCTAATGAGTCTATTGATGAATTTCTTAATAGGTTCAAAAGCATCACTAACAATCTCCAATCTCTTGAAAAAGTTATTATTTGCTTTGAAATAAACAACAAACTGCTGAGGTCTCTACCTATGAAATACAATAGCATCATCAATCTAATAGAGATCTATAAAGATATCAACACTCTCCCCTTTCAAGAATTAATGGGAATCTTGAAGAATACGGAGATCAAAATGGATCTTCAAAAGAAAAGAGAGCAAGATGATGCTACTCAAATAAAAAAAAGTATAGATCTCAAACGAATACAAGAAGCACCTTCAAGTGAAGAGAAGATCTTACTTATGTCATCAAAAAGGCCAACAAAATGATGAGGAAGAAATTCAACAAAAGAAGAAACTTTCAAAGATCAAATGGGAGAAAAGATGAGATCGGTTCTATAAGTTTCTATGAATGTAATAAACCAGTCACATTAAGAAAGACTGTCCCAACTTAAAAGAAAAGGCGAAAAAGTTCTTTAAGAAGAAGAAAGCCTTGTATGTTGCATAGGATGAAGCCAAGTGATTCGGAGAATGAAGAAAAAATGAAGCAAATTTGAGCATCTCAAATGAAAACAAATGCTTCATGGCAGACAACGATCAGGTAACACTTGATGGCTATATTACTTCTGAAGAAATAGAAGATGCTTACACTGAGTTAGTTGTAGATTACAAAAAAAATTCAAAATGATTAGTAAACGATTTACTAATTTGAGAAATGAACATGCATCTTGTCCATCTATTTATGAACATTTTTTAAGAGAGAAAAATGAATTGCTTATAAAAATTATAGAACATCAAATTGAAAATGATGATTTGAAGATCTGTTTAAAAAGATTTGCTGATGTTGCTTTTACTTTTAGTACTACTCATATACAAAATCAGGCTGGTAGAATTGGATTAGGTCCTGATAGGATACAGTCCTACTGACAACAGTCTGGCAGGATGCCATCCTACGAGTACAGAAATCATGGTTTTCATACTTATTCATATCATAAAAATACTTCAAATTTGATTTACACTTATTGTATGAATAGAGGTCATATTAGTACTTCGTATTTCATAAAGAAATTTTTTTATATTATTTCATAGCTAAAATGGGTTCCTAAACAAGATACTAACATTTAAGAAATCAAGAGACATTGGGTATCTAAAAGTATATCTCAAAATTCTCTTGTAAGCATTCTACTTTTCTCAATGTAAAATAAAATGGTACCTTGATAGTTGTTGCTCAAGACACATGACAGAAGATTTAAATCTTTTTACAACCATATCAAGTTGTAAAGGTGGTGCGGTCACTTTTGAAGATGATAGTAAAAGTAAAATCATTGATATTGAAACTATTGGTAAGAAATATTTCTCTATTCTTGAAAATATATTGCTAATAGATAGTTTGAAGGATAATCTTATTAGCATTAGCCAATTATGTGATAAAGGTATGAATGTCATTTTCAGACCTAGCAAATGCATTTTCATTGTTTGTGAAGGAAGTCTTTTATTTGAAGCACTCAGAAATGAAAATGTTTGTACCATTGATATTATTGATCTAATTAACCAAAGTGTTAACTGTTAGCCACATTAGAAGATAATTCTTGGTTATAATACAAAAGTCTTGAACATGCTAACTTTGAGATTATATCAAAATTGTCCAACAAAGGGCTTGTACGAGGACTTCTCACAATGAAGTAGCCCAAAGAGGTAACTTCTGATGAATGTAAAAAGAACAAGTAAGTTAAAAGCTCTTTTCATTCAATTAGTGAGGTATCAACTTCTAAACCCTTGCAACTTTTACATATGGACTTGTTTGGTCCCATGAGCACTTCTAATTTGAATGGAAAATATTATGCTTTTGTTATTGTTGATGATTTTTCTCATTTTACATGAGGTTTATTTTTGACTCATAAAAGTGAAGCTTTTAATTTCTTTAAATATTTTTGTAAAAAGGTAGAAAAGGAAATTGACACCCTTATTATGAAAATTTATAGTGATCACGGTGGTGAATTTGAAAACAAAAATTTCATTGAGTTTTGTCTTGATCATGGCGTTATACACCCTTTTCGGCACCAAAAGCACCACAACAAAATGGTGTTATTGAAAATAAAAATAAAACTTTGCAAGAAATGGCACGCACTATGTTAAACTCATTTGTTTTATCAAAATAATTTTTAGCAGAAGCGGTTAACACCTCTTGCTATGTTTTGAATCGTATTATTATTCGTCCTATTTTGAAAAAGACACCTTATGAACTTTTCTATGGTAAAATCCCAAATATATCATATTTCAAAGTTTTTGAATGTAAGTGCTTTATTCTTAATACCAAAATAATTAAGGTAGATTTGATTCAAAATCAGATAAAGGCATTTTTCTTGGTTATTAAGCTTATAGAGTGTTTAATAAACGCTCATTAAATGTTAAGAAATCCATGCATGTGAGATTTAATAAGATTAACCCTCATATATTAAAAATTATTGAAGAAGCAGATATTTCAGGTTATGAAGACTCCAGTAGAATCAATCCTACTAGCAGTATTTTTGATACTACCGGCAAGAATTCTGATCCTACCAGTAGCAAATAAACTCTTGATGAATAGAAACCTGAGACTTCAGATTATTTTAGAACTTCAAATATATCATCCAGAACTGCCTAAGTCTTGGAAGACAATTAATGATCATCCAACTGACTTGATTATAGGTGATGTATCAAGAAGGGTAAAAACTCACTCTCAAGCTCTAAATAAATGTTCACATTTGGTTTTTCAATCTCATATTGAACCTAAAAATATTAATGAAGCTTTGAATGATGAATTTTGATTTTTGGTCATGCAAGAGGATTGAATAATTTGGAAGGAAATAATATTTGAGATCTTTTACAAAGAGCCAAGAATTATTCTGTCATTAACACCAAATGGGTTTTTCATAATAAGCTAGATGAAAGTGGCATTGTTACTAGAAACAAAGTTTGACTTCTAGCCTAAGATACAATCAAGAGGAGGGTATATATTTGATGAGATTTTTGCTCCTATTGCTAGACTAGAAGCGATTCGTATGCTTCTAATATATGCAAGTTTTAAAAACTTTCGATTATTTCAAATGGATGTCAAAAATGCTTTTCTGAATGGATTGTTGAATGAGAAAGTCTATGTGAAACAACCTTCAGGTTTTGAAGATTGTATTTTTTCAGATCATGTTTTCACATTGAAAAAGGATTTTTACGGTTTAAAACAAGCACCTCGTGCTTGGTATGAAGATTGTCAAAATTTCTTATTGAGTGATTTTTCTAAAGAAAAATTGATACTACTTTGTTTATCAAACATGTTGACCAAGATCTTTTGCTAGGTCAGATTTATTTTGATGATATTGTTTTAGGTTTTACTAATGAAACTTTGTATGAAGATTTTTCTACAAGAATGCAAGAAGAATTTGAAATGAATCTCTTGGGAGAACTCAATTTCTTTTTTGATTTGCATATCAAATAAGAAAAAGAAGGAATCTTTAACAATCAAGGAAAGTATGCTCGTGAGCTTATGAAAAAGTTCAAGATGAAAAACTCAAAGGAGATGTCTACTCCAATGAGTACATATACTAAACTAGACAAAGATGCAAATGGTAAGAATGTAGATGAAAAAACTCTACAGAGGTATGATTGGTAGGCTTCTCTATCTAACTGCTAGCAGACCAAATATAATGTTCAGTATTTATTTTTGTGCACGCTTTTAAGCTTCACCAAAAGAATCTCTCTTACATGCTGTAAAATAAATTATTAGATATGTTAAAGGAACTTTGAATTTTGGATTATGTTATCCTAAGTATACTAGTTTTGATCTATTGGGATATAGTGATGCTGATTTTGTTGGAAGTAAAACTGATAGAAAAAGTACAAGTGGAACATATCAATTTCTTGGCCATTCCCTTACATCTTGGTTTAGTAAGAAACAAAATTATATTGCACTTTCTAAAACAGAGGCGGAGGATATTGCTAACGGATTATGTTGTGCACAAATTTTATAGATGAGGTAAACTTTGCAAGACTATGGTATCCAATTTTGTATAACTAGTATATTATTTGATAACACTAGTGAAATTAACTTTTTTAAGAATTTTATTTTACATTCTCGTACTAAACACATAGATATGAGACATCACTTTTTTAAATATCATGTTGAATGTGGAGATATCTTATTAAAATTTATTGATACCCACAATCAACTTGCTGATATTTTTATAAACCTATTCCTGCTGAACAATTTTGCAATATTCGTAGAAATTTGGACATTTGCATACTAGAATAATTTTTATTACTAATTTTTCTTAAGTTATTGTAATTTCTGGCATTTTATACTAGACCAATTTGACTTATTTGCTTACTTATTTTTTTAACCCTAAAGTGATGTGGACCACCAATCCCCTTTATTGCTTCTCTAAATTATCTCCTCCTTAAAATCTTAGTGCTGCAACTTTCCTAGCCCATGTCCATTTAGAAAAACCTAACTCCTCATCTCTTCATCTTCTCCTCCGAAAAATCCCCAAATTATTCTTCTCCAAAATGTCCAAGCCTCGCCCCATCGTCTCTGGTCTCAATGAAGAGAACATGCATCTCTTCATCATGGTCATCAAAAGGAAGAAGCACAAGGTAACAATTGTCTCCAAACCCTTGCATTCTTACACTTGTTTCTTAGAAGATCATAGAGAAAAACATGGGGAAGGAAGAAAAATAAAAGAAATTTTGGCAAAGATCTCACAAATGAAGAAAGAATTTACTTGATCTATGAAGATGCCAAAATGTTCCACAAAGAATTTCACAATGGACCTTGTATTATGCAAAGTTATGTTAATTTTAACTCTATTTCAGATATCAACTTAATTAGTACTTCGATTTCATTCATCTCAGAGAATTTGTATATGAAAAAATTCTCTATTTCTCTAATCTGGTGGCCATATTCTACGCAAATTTGAGAAGAAAAAAGGACCTCTCACTATGTTTCACAGGTCAAGGGAACTATGATAACTCTAGGTGAAGTGAAATTGGAAGAAATTTTTGGTATTTCTGTTTCATGACCGTGTATTTTCGTTAAGTCTTTGTCCTCTCTTGGTTGGAGTAAATCTAACCCATACAGTTTGGAGTAAGAATTGATGAAGTTTACAAAAATAAAAACTCATTTCTTATCAACTGTCTTACCCCTAGGGCGCATGTGTTGGCTAAGATAGCTTAGTTCAATTTTCTACCTCAAGTAGGCCATTTTCATGTCATAAAATTGGACCGTTTACTGTTTTTATATGCTATGCTTACACTGACTGATTTTGATCTACCTCATTTTTCTTGTACCCCGTGAACAACTCGAATTTCCTTGTTTGTTAACAAAGGTGTTTACACATTTTGGAATTGAGCTTAGGACTAAACCCCCCTTTATGGGAAAAGAAAGTTTTGAGTCTGCTTTTATTAACGGAATATATTTTCCCATAAATAATTTTAAGAAAATTATTAATGATGAAACCAAAGCAAAGGAAGAAGCCAGATTGAAGAAGACTGACCATGAAAAAATACCAGGTGGGAAAAGAAATAAAGTTGATATTAAGGAAGAAGACAGTGTCCCTGAAAGCTCTTATTCTGAAGAAAAATTTAGTAGAAAAGCAAACAAGAGAGAATACATCAAATTGAGAAAGAAAATCAGTGGGTTGAAGGATATGTTCAACCACTTCAGGAGAACTGTTCAAAATGATTTATCTGGAATCAAATGGAATCTTAAAAAACTCCTCAAGAACCTGGGCCATAAGTACATCGAGAGAGGTAACTCTCCTAGTTCTGATACTTCTTCTTATGATTTTGATCATTTTGATGATAGTTCTGATAGTGGGATGATTCTGCTCATGAGGACAATTCAGGTAAAGGAAGAGGCATATAACTAGGTCCTCTTCTAAAAAGACCTAAAAGTACTGTCTATTTTTATCTACTTGACTAAAACTCTGGCATGTAAATATCAAACACTCTTGCCATTCTTTAACTGCTTTAATATTACTATCATATATGCTATGCTTGTTGTGACTTATCCATGCATGCTTGCCCCTTGATTTTTTTTTAATTGATGGCAAAGGGGGAGATATTACTTGGCTATTGATTTGGATAACATTATGCAAATATGTTATTTGGCTGTTGATTGGATAACATTCTGCAGGATAACATACTATACTTGGGTATTGACTATGATAGTATGCAAATTATATGAACCTAATGATTGTGATAATATGCAGATTTTGTTCACTGGATACATATATCTGCATATCATTGTGTGCATGTCAAAGGACAAAATTTATTCATATTTTAGTCTCAAACATGTACACATTTTGATCACATGCACTTGTTAGCACAAATTGATAATTACAAATATTATCTCTTATTGATAAGTTTAGATATGTGTGAAAACATGAAATAGTATCCATCTACAAAAATGCATGTTATGTTTGAGGGATTGACCATATTCACAAATTGTGAAATATTTGTTGCCATGAATTTAATTTAATAGGGGAGCTTTGTTCTCTAATCATTCTTAGCATATTGGAAGATAAATAGGAGGAGCTTCAAAGCTAAAAATATTTTTTTCTTATTTACAATATTATTGTCTGTCCAATCAAATTTATAGGTTGCCATTGTCAAAAAGGGGGAGATTATAACTCCTATGATTTTGATGATATAAGTAATCTATAAATTAAGCTACTAATAATTTAAATTAGTAGTATTATCTTATTTCAAGATAAGACTTTACTTGGAGGATGGATAGATTTGAGTTACCAATGTTACATACATATGGAGGATTGAAGGAATTATGTGAAGCTCCACAAATTTCATATTCAAACTAACAAAGAGCTACTAGGAGCAAAACACATCAAGTTCCACAAGATCAAACTATTACAAGATACATCAAGTTATGAAAGAGCAAGAAGGAGCCAAAGATATTTTGAGTTACAAATTTCTTTAATAAAAAGTATGTAAGTAATCATATAGTAATTTTATTATTAAACATATATTTGGTGTAAGCCCTAATATTTTGATGATATATTAACCTATAAATTAAGCTACTAATGAGATTAATTAGTAGAGTTTCTTATTTTAGGATAAGACTATACTTAGAGGACCAATGTCACATATATATGGAGGATGGAAGGAATTATGTGAAGTTCCACAAATTTCACATTCCAGCTAACAAAGAGCTACTAGGAGCAAAACACATATAGCTTCACAAGATCAAGGTATTACAAGATACATCAAGTTATGAAAGAGTAAGAAGAAGCCAAAGATATTTTGAGCTACAAATTCTTTCAATAGAAAATATGTAAGTAATCATACAATAATTTTATTACCAAACATATATTTGGCACATATTATGAGCTTTCTATTTTAGTTTCTAGGTACAATCTCAATTCTACAACCTCATCCTATTACTCAATTTGATTCTACTAGCTCTATCCAGTACAAGTTAAACTAAAATATATTCTGTCACAATTCTGTTTCATTTTCTAATTTTTCTCTGGACATTATATTTACTGGTATGTGGTAACTAGTTTATAGTATCACATGGGTTGTACTTCACTTGATATATTACCCACTCTTTGCATTAACTTCTTTCATATAAGTGGACTGTACATACCCCACTATACAACTAAAAATATGGGTATGTCCATGTCAAAACTGTCCCTCGCTGTCCATGTACTATTGATAGTTTTTGATAGCCCCAAACTGTCCAGTTTATAGAGCTATGTAGAGATCCATTGGGTATAAATTTTGGGAGAAAACTTCATCTCTTTCCCTCTCTCTAAAGTCTCCTCACCCTCTCCATGTCTTACTGCTGCAGAAGCATTTATTGCTCAAGATTATGCACAGTTTTCATATTTTTACAGCAACATTAAATGCTCAAATGGGCAAAAAATCTACCTCCTCTACCTCCAATTGCTGGATTCATCTCTATTATTGCCTTGTTGTTTATATAGAGCCTTAATCATTTATTGCAAGGTGGAGAAGAGAAAAATCAGTGAGAAAATTTAAAGCGTCATTTATTCCTCAAAAGCTTTAACTTTCAATTTCTTCAAAACTCAAGGAGGAGTTATTGTGCAAATCATTCTTATTCAATTTCTTTAACAATTCCTCAAATCAAAGAAGTGACAAGCATTCAAATTAATCATTCAAGAGACATTCTACACTTCATTTCTTTCTCTATTTTAGAGAATCTTGGTTCTATCTATTCTATTTATTTTAGTTTCTCTTTATTGCTAAATATTTTTGTTTGTGTCAATTTATTGTTGATAGTAATTAAAACTATTTTGATTACATAGGGTCTCCAATTGTATATCCTATTTTGATTTAGTCATTGTACTTATATTGGTTCTCATTATTATGTTAGGAAACAAACTCTATTGTGATCTTTGTTGTAGTGTGCCTCAAGAAAGAGGTGTTGTGAAAAATTCAAGATTGAATAGTATCTTGGTAGTTGGAAAATCCAAAATCGGATAGTATCTTGGTGGTTAAAAAATTCAAGCTCAAGGTGGAGTCTTAACGGTTGTAATCCTTACTTTGGGAAGAAGTCTTTTAGTGAAGTTAGAAATCCTAGAGATGAGACCTCTTGGTAGTGGATATAGAGGAGTTTTACGAACCACCCTAAAATTATTGTGTTGTTTTCTCTCTTCCTATTCACTGTTACATATTTTGTTGCTGATTATATTACTGTTATCTTTACATTATTATTTTATTCTTTGTTGTTTCCACCACCTGACTGAACTATCCTACCAGCAGACTGGGTGATCTTACCAGCGTGACTGTTTTACAATTTATATATATATATTCTCTGTGTTAAATTTTATATTACCCTTAGCCCTATTCACCCCCTATAGGGTCAAAAAATTGGTATCAGAGCATTGGAACTCATTCTTATAGGTTTAACATCCTAGAGTTAGAGATCCATGGAAACTATATATGAAAAGAGTTATTCTATTAATTTTCTTGCTGTATTTAATGATTTTCCTTATGATCATTGGAGGATTAGAATAAAATGATCTTATTCACAATAATTGGTTAGCTCTACTCATTATAAAATTCATGATCACTCTCTTAATGAATTAGTTGATATACCTCATGATGTTGCCTATGAGTACAAGAATTTATTATCCAAGCATAAAGAAATAGAGAATGAAAATAATATGCTTAGGTTGGATAATATTAGATTAAGAGATGAGAATGAGGCTCTTTGTGTTAAATATAATCTATCTTCATATTCTTCTAATTTATTTGATATTGATGGTATTATTGCAACAGTGATTTCAAAGAATAAGATTTTGAAGAAAACTTGTCTGGATTTTTCCTGTGATAAAATTGAAAATTTTTCTTGTGATAAAAGTAAATCTCATTATGTTAAAGAAGCTAGCGCGAGCCTTACAAATTCTAACATTTGCTTCATGGCTAATGAAGGTGAGATAACTTTGGAAAGTTTCTTAACTTTAGAAGATGTAGAAGATGCATATGTAGAACTTGTTCATGATTACAAAAAGCTTTCAAAAAGATTTAATTCTTTAAAAAAAGAACATGCACCTTGTTCTACTATTTACAAAAATGTTTTGAAAGAGAAAAATGATATTCATTCTAAAATTATTGACTTTCAAACTGAAAATCATGATTTGAAATTGAAATTGAAAACTCTGCAAATATTGCTTCATCTCCACATCAAAAAAGTGTGCAGAATTGTACTGGTAGGATGGATTTTATCACTGGTAGAAAGCCATTCTACGAGTCAGAGACTGGCAGGATCGGTCTAGATGCTAGGAGGATACCATCCTACTAGTACAGAAAATTTGTTTTCATTCTCATAATTTTTATAATAGCAAGTCTAATATTATTTGCACTTATTGTATGAAGAAAAGACGTATAAGTACATCATGTTACATTAAAAAAAAATTATTATGCTCGTCCTTTTATTAAGTGGATACCAAAACTTACTATAACACACAAGAAGCCAAAAGATAATGGGTACCAAAATGCAGATTTCAAAATTGTTTTGTAAGTGTGCAACCTCTTCCATCGTAGAATCAAGTGGTATTTTTATTGTAGTTGCGCAAGGCATATGATGGGAGATCCGAATCTATTTGCAACTCTATCAAATTATGAAGGTGAATAAATCATCTGAAGAGAACTATTATTGATATATCTTGTACTATCTTTATTCTTGAAATAAGATTATTTCTATCTTTTTACATGATTTTGATTGAGTTAAATGATTTGAATTTTAATATGATTTTCTTTTATACACATTTCTTAACAATCCTGTATGGTTTTGATTGTTATAATTGTTTTAGAATTTTATGATTTTATAACAAGTATTACGGAATACTCTTGTGCTAGATAGGATTTATAATTTTATGAAGTTGATTCATACTCATGTATTTTAACTTGAATATAATATCCATGAGTTTAGTTATATTTAATGTTATTGATCAACTAGCCATTTTTGTGAATATTATTCTTTTTCATGATTATCTCTTTATATTCACATGACTTTTAATATTGGTGAATGTAAAAACATGTTTATAAGTGCATGAATGCATTATAAGTATATGATCACACTTCAATTATGCCATGATAACATATTTCACTTTGTTTATTTAAAATCTCACTTTTATTCTTTTAAAATATTACGTGAAAAATTCCATTACCCGATTTGAATGATGATTGAACTAACTTTTTTTAATCATATTTAATAATGTGAATTTATGAACTTTCATTTATTTGGCATCTTTTTTATTGAAAAATTAAAGTTTTTAACTTGATACGAATTTTTTGAATTAAGAAGAAAATATTTTGAATATACTTTTTTGCACCATATGCTAGTGTAAGTATATCTTGGTGACACTATCTTTACTTATATTGATGAATTTCATATTAAAATTTGATCTTGGTATATGTAAAAGATATTCATGATGAATTAAAAATTTCTTTCTAGATACTTTTAGCTCATTTATCCAAATTTTATCAAGATATGATGGATATCAAACTTGATCAAGATATAATTGGTAATAATTTGTGTGACAATATGAATGCTCTTCATTTGTCATATCGCATATCACATGCTCAGATATAATAATTGATGCTTGACATATATTTGTGGTTACTAAGTTTCAATGAGAAATTGTGTATTTAAAAAAACCTTTGACAATGAAATTTTTTTTACTTAAAGGAAATTGATACTTACTAAATGAATTCTTGATTATGATAATTTTCATGCGATTTGGCATCATATTTTATGAGAATTTTTATTGATATATGATTTAGTTTTCATAATGAAACTGTATAACTTTTATATATTGATGGTTTTAAGATACATTTTGAAAATTATTTTTAAGAGATTTTTCATTCTCATAAAAACTATTTGATAGTCAAATCTCTAAAGTCGTAAAGTTTATACTATTGTCAACTCTTTTATTGGTCTTATCTTACTTTGCTTAGATTGTACAATCCACTTATGTTATGATTTGCTATATTCGGGTAATGGTTTGTAACTTTCTAAATACTCATGGCAATATTGTTAATGATGATTATTTATTTCTGAATTTGAAATCATCAAATTTTTGTAAATTTGACGTTTTACCTCTCTTGGCATCTCAATTCATCCATACTCATCATTGTATGCCAATAATACATAAAATTAAAATGACTTTTGCACAATCGACTTACTTCATTCTTTTTCTTTATAGTCTTTTACTTTATCTTGATCAGTGTACCTGATATTTGGCACATTTTAATTTAATACTTATTTGTGATACACATTTTCACTTACACATGATATTTAATATATAATTTTGGTATACATGTATGCTTATATGCACCCATTCATCCATATGAAGTTTTATATAAATATTTCACATAAATGAGTTTTAAATTAATATTTTGATGATTCCTATATATGATTCATATCTTTGTATCGTTTGGGCACACTTGGTATATGAACATATATAGATACTTGTGATATATATATTTGAATACAATGAGCATTTGTAATATATTATTGTTATGAATGCACAGGTGAGATGTATCTCACGTGCACTCTTATTCTATTTTACTCATTTAAAGTATTCTCATATGTGTATGTTTTAAGTGGTTTTATTCTTTTATGTATACATGAGAACCAATGAGTTTGTACACATTGTATATATTCATGCTTGTTTTGTGCATTATATCTGATGAGAACACATTATATATCAATTCTAATCTTGCATGCTTCGATTTAATGAGAATCGATTATTTATTCAAGCTAGTTCTTATTTATGTGATATTTGAGATATATTGGGATATTAGTGATGTACATACATATTTAAGATATTCTTCATGTGATACATGTATATGCACCTAAATTGATATCTTTTATATGATTGTGTATTATGTATCAAATCTTATATGCAAATAAAGCCTAGTTTTTTTTATATGTTTTAGTGATTCATAAAATCATAAATAGTGATATATCCATGTTTCTTGAGATATAAGATACAAAATTGAAATTCTTAAATTTTGTGATATATATCTCATGAGTACTCATTCAAGTGTATTTTTATATGCATATGTTATTTTACATTTGTTACATATATGTAACTTATGAAATAAATGCATTTTTAAATTTTTATGAGTGTTATTCATGTTTTTGTAAACGTGCTTGTTGTTCTTTTTGCAAGTTTTGAGCTCAAGATTATTCTACTAGAGGATCACTAGTATCCTACCACTAGCAATTCAAATGACCCAACACTTATATTTTTTAAAAGTTAACTGATAATGATTAATCATGTTTTTGTATAATTTGGACTTTTGCATAGCTTATATATACTATACATGCTGAAATTGATGAATTTAGCAAGCTTGTGCATGTGTATATGAATGATATAACTTGGTATTCTTGCAATTCACATACGGTATTCTTGCAATTCACATACATATTCTTGGTGATAGCTCTTTATGATACATGATCTTAAGTTTTACTTATGATATATCTTGTATGCACCATGTATCAGTGTTTATAGGCAAGGAGAGTTTTAATTCTTCTTTCTATATCTGTGATTTTATATCGATTTCTTAAAGTAATTTTCTTGAAAAATTTATTATTCCAAAAGTCTGTTGAGTAAATTTTCTCCATCATGACATACTTTGACTATTTTTTACATAATTTTCTATATCTTGTAAACTCTAACTGGATTTGTGGATCAATCCACATGTAACAAAGATATTTATGTTATACATGCTTAATCCTATTTAGACCTAAAATGCTTCTTGCAATAAATGATTATTAATTTTAGAAATAAGTCTTTTACTTCTATTCTTATATCTTTTGGTAAATATCTTTTGCTGAGTTTTATGGTTCTTTTTTATTATCATGTTCGTAAGTTTGATTTTACTAGAAAATATAAACCACTTACTTTGTGCATCACTTCTAACTATATTTAAGTAGTTATATATTATTCATGTGAACATTTAATGCTTATGGACTTAGTGGTCATGTATTACTATATTCTCATTTTCATGTGATATCACACTTTTCAAAATCATATCTATTCTATTCATATGATTAATCCTTATAAAAATAATTGTGAATATTGAAATCATTATTTGTGCTGTTATATTTATACACAATATGTTTAAGTTTGATACTTTCTATACTTCTTTGCTATGACTTGATATTCAGTATCTTCATAGTATATTGAATATACATTTTCATATTCATGTATCTTGTATAGTCATAGATGTGATGAGATTCTCATATACTTATCTTTATTATGATTTTTCATAGCTATAATTTTTTTATTATTTGATTGCATTCGAATGGTTAAAATACATGCCGATTTCTAATTCTTTTTGCTCATGTTCTACATAATAATCTTTGTTGAATTTGCACTCTAAGTTATGTATGTTACTTCTCCGATATGAGTTTTTTATCTATTATATCAATGAATTAGTGTCTTTTAAGATAGTTGATTCTCATTCTGCGCTCTGATATTCATTGATAAGAATGAATGTTCTGATATATATAGTCTGAATATGCATAGTACATGCCTTAACTTGAGTATAATTTCTTTTGCTATGTGTATACATGCTTATGTATTTGATCGGAGATAATTTATGCCCATACCAGTTAGCTTATTCGATCTTGTTTCATCATATATTACTTGTTTATGTTGCTATTCTACCAAATTGTGCATTGATATAACTGATATTTTACTATTTATGCACTCCTAAGTAATAATACATGGTTGTGCATACTTATATATAATGCTGACATGTTATCATACACAGATTGAGATTTTGTTTGGAAATTGAGATTATTATTACTGAATTATATACTAGAGAATAAATATTTTGATATAGGGCTGATATACAACTTCGTTTGCTGAAAATTAGATATATTTGTATCTTTATATTATACACAAAGATACAGTCCAGTTTGACATTTTTTTGATGGTAATTGTTATTTGAACAAGACTTTCACTTTTATTTTTCATACGTGTTTGTCTTACTTTGATAGTTTAGATATTTGCTTTTCAAATTTGAACTCTGATTTTTGGTTTGCTTTCTACTTTTCAAATTTAAGCTCTGATTTGTGACTTCTAATTTCTCATGCATGCTTTACTTTCTAGTTTTTTATTTTTTGTTGATGTCAAAGGGGTAGAGAAAAGAGCTTATGATTGGATTTTATTTTAGCATGATTGATTTGCACATTTTATCTATTTTATGAAATGCTTTGATTATTTATTCTTATACATGCACAAGTGTACAAAGTAATAAAGAACATATACTCTTCTTTGGTATTGTACTTAGATCCCCTTACACTAAAAGGACAAATATAATTATGGGATTTTGTCTCACCAATGCATACTTATATAAGTGAGATTGGATATGTGCACAATAAAGTATCTTATGATACTATGTGCTTAGAAGGTGAAAAGTATGAAATGTGTGTTGACACTTAAAAAAGACAAGATTCTTATTGGTCCGAACAATGTCTAAACTTGTTGACATTTACAAAAGACAAGTGACAGACGAGCTGAAGACCAGTTTTCACCCATCTCCGAGGGACAAGGAAGCAACTTGGACTCCACTGATCCAGCAAGCAGACAGTGAACCCGGATTGTTTCTAAACAGACCTCAGCAGGTCTAAAGGTGCTAGCACTTAGCATCACACGAGCCCAAAGGGATAGCCTCGCTTGAGATGCTAATATCACTTGACTTCGCCTCGAAGCCATCCAAAGCCTCGCCAGGAAGCTAACTCGCAACTTTGCCACAGAGGACTTCCAGCTCCGTCAAAGGGTTTCTTTCGGACTTCGCCAGAAGCTGCCTCTAGCTCCGCTACGAGTTCAATACGGGCAGCTCCGCCATTGGTCTGCTATGGTCAACCTTTGACCAATCAAATCTCCAGATGAGATCAGATCTAATCAGATCAAATCCAATCAAGATCAAATCAGAGATCAAATTTGGTAGTTGATTGCCACAATCTCTTGACTCTCCTAAAACGAGTAAGAAGATCAGGGGAAATCCTCCAACGATATGGAAAGGATCAAGAAGGTCAACCAACCTGCCAATTCTAGCTTCGCAGAAGCTGATCTTAGCCTCGCAGCAAGGCTACTTTTCGGATTCAAACAGATTCGATTCAATCTTTTTTCATATTTTCAAGGACGATTATACCCTTGCTCTCCCTATAAATAGCCCATCAGGGGCACAAGGAGAGGATAATGCGTTGAGAAGACTCCACAAGCAGAGACTTCTTCAAAAAGCACCGTGTGCTCTCGAATTCAGAGATCTTTTAGAGAATTGCTTTCTCTATCCAGGGTGTTGATACCCTAACGTCGTCCTTTCTCTCAAGGAATCTCCAGAACCAGGCGAGAAGGAATTCCTAATTGAAGGCGATTTTGAGAAGCAGCAAGAGGGTTCTACCAACCTTCTATTCTCTGATTCCCAAAACCAGGCGAGAAGAGAATCTCATCGCTCGCATCGTCAAAGGGACAAAGTGGTCGCGCGCTGACCAGACTCCTATCGGCACACTTCTCCAGAATCTCTGAGGAGATCTACTTGTAATCTTTTTAAGAATACTTGTAATTTAGCTCCTCAAACTCATTTTTGTAAGTTTTCCCCCTTTGCGAATATAATGGAAGACAAGATGGCGACTCCGCTGGGGAAGAAATTCTCCACTGCCGAGATCAAGTGTCGCAATGCGACGAACAGACCTTCGGGTCTAACTCTGAATTCAGAAAATCCAGTGCAGTCAGAGCTTCTCTGGCTAAATCTTCAAGGAAAGTCTCTGCGGAGACTGAAAAAGTTCTCTGCGAACTTACTGCGATTATTTGGCGCAATAAGGAAGCACGTCCGCAGTCTGATTCCTTTGCTTGTGAGAACTTGGTGGTTCAGTTCGATCAAGGAAGATTTGAAGAAGTCCTCTCTGGGGGTGGCCCAATGCTTCGAGCACGGAAGCATTGGAAGGTTTCCACGACCAAGGTTTCAAAGCAGAAACCGGAAGCAGAATTCTGCCAACACCCCTCAGCCTCGCGTGTGGCCAATCAGGTTCCTTGCGAACCTAAGTCTCCTCTGCCAAGGCGGGTATGGAAGCCTAAACAGAAGTCTCCAACCGAAGCTTCAGGCGTAGCTACGCCTAAACCGCGCCTCTCTCGCGAAGAAAAAAGGCAAGATGCCTGTCTGCTCTAATCATAAAGTCAAGACGGCAATCATACCGTCGCCCAATTCAAGAGCAGCAACGCCTTGCGTTAGCCTCGTTCATATGAACAAAGCTACTGTACCACAGCGTACTCACCAGGTCCATCCTCTTTGCAGCAGCATAGCGGGTAAAACACCACAGCATGCTCCGCCCTCCGGTTCGTCAAGCGCTAAGCTCGCGCTTTATGGTGAAGTTAGAACCAAAGCACTATTCAGTGCTAATCCCATCTGCAGGGATAAAAGAAGCAGGACATCGTCCTATGTGCGATCCAAAAGAGCCTTTGCGCTTGATTGCAGAGACCCAACCGGGTCTGATTTGAGGAAATTGTTGACGGATAGACAAACCTCTTCCCCCTGTTGTCAACAAGTAGGATGTCAGCTGGTGACACTCCACTCGATCCATTGCCAGCTGGGACCAATCCCCGCCACGCCTCCAAGACGATGGTCAGTTTTTGATCGGCTATCGGTACAGGCCCCGAGGAAACACCGCAAAAGGAGCACCTCACGAGATCCAGCCTCCGCATCCGTCAACATGACTGGGAGAGGACGAGAGCTGCGTAGGGGAAGACGAACAGCTGACGACACCCCCTACAGCTCCCCGATCCAGATTATAGCCCAGGCTTAGGCGAAGTCTTAGTGCATGACGAAGGTGTCTTCCGAAACACCAGATCCAGGGTGGCAATACCCTACAGTTACGAGCAGCCTTCTTCCTCGACGGCCCTAGCCTCGTCACAGCCCAGGAGATCACTCCAATCATCGGATGAAGAAGATGAAGATAGTGGGTACGCCTCTTCGGCGACAGTTAGCTCGGTGCGAACAGACAAAGCATCAGTCAATATGGCTGATAATGCTAACGACGACCTTCGTCGACGTTTGGAAGCTCAGGAGCAAACTTCCAGAACCCAGCAAGAGGCTCTGGACAACATTCAACAGATGCTCGCTCAACTCCACAGTAACCGAATAACAATGATGCTGGGAGCAATCACGATGAGGAGGAACACTTCAGCAATGAGCAACCAAAGCCGGAGAAATCCAAGGAGGGTTCTTCCTTAGACGCCGAAGTCCTTAAGGGCCTCCAGGCTCAAATCGCATCCCTAACTCAGAGGGATGAATTAAAGAAGGTAGGGGCAGTTCGTCCTTATCCGCTGGAGTGGATTCGGTGCCATATCCACCGAAGTTCAAACCACCAACGTTGCATACCTATGATGGAAAGAGCTCGCCAAATCAGCACATCTACTACTTCCGGTCTCAGACTGGTAATGTTATAAGCAATGACGCCATCATGGCTAGGCTGTTCATTGGCACCTTAAAGGGGGTGGCATTTGACTGGTTCTGAAGTCTCCCCCCGGGCTCTATCAACTCTTGGATGACCTGGAAACTCGTTCCTCTCTCGTTTCTATGAGGACGATACCGAAGTGACCATGGACAAGCTCCTCTCCACTGTGCAGAGGAAGGGCAAATCTGTCCGTGACTACATTGAACGGTTCAGAAATTTATCCTTGATGTGCCCAGCAGGGATGCCATTACCCATGCTCTTACAGACATGCAGACACAACTTCCTAGACCAAGTGGAAGTTCGCACGGGGGCTGTCAAAGCCCACACTTGGAAGGAATTGGTCGAACAAGCAGAGATAGCCGAGAAGTCAGCTAAAAAGTTCGAACCATCCGCCCCTAGAGGCAAGTGGGGGACGAACAACAAAGGGCGTAGCGACCTACCGTAATCTTCTCAAGCTAAAGGCAAAGAAACTATGACTGTGGAGTTATTCGGAGATGTGCAGTCGAAGGCCAAGAAGAGCGGCTTCAACAATCAGGAGCCTAAGTTCCCTCCAAAGCAGTACTCCTTCAAAGACGATCAGGTGGTCACGATATTCTATCTGCTCCACAAAGGGAACAAAATGAAACTGCCAGATGCTCGGCGTCCCAATGAGATAGGGCGCACGAACGACCCCAAATACTTGCCTCTACCATAGGATGATTCACCATCCTACTGACAAATGCTATGTCCTCAAAGACAGAATTCAAGCCTTGGTTGATGCCGGGGTTCTGACATTGAAGACAGAACAGAAGAAAGTCACGGCCAATATGGTGACTCTTGAGTTCGGCAAAACTCCAAAGGTCACAGTTCCTGACGGGACTTATTCAGTCCCTGCGCCACGGTTGGAAGTCAAGCATCCTCTAGCCACAGCTCAAGATAATAAGGGTCTTGTTCCCCTAACATTGGAGACAGGGGAAGTCATGTGGATACACCCGGACCTCGTCCAAGAAGTACAGCAGGATTCAAAGGAGCCCAACTCAAAGGGCAAGTCTTGCAATGTCATCTCCATCCTGCCAGACGACGGCAATCTTACATCGGCTTCCCTCAGTGATTCAGAAGGAGAAAAGCTTGCTTGTACGGCGCAAGCCGATACGCCTCAACAGACAGGCACCAGATCCGGAAAATCATACTTGAGGCAGTATGAAAAGTCTACTGACGGGATACGACAGTAAACGACGTCAGTACCAATGTCAGCATCCACTCCAATCCCAACCAAGGAAAAGAGAAGCCTAAGGAGGTACGATTCGACCACGTGTTGAAGAAACCACCAGGACAAGGGTTTGATACGCCCTTTCGGTTTGATATATTGGCCCAGCTGGCTAATATCCCGGCTCGTATCACAATACACGAGCTCCTTCGTCTCTCGAAAGAGACAAGAGAAGCACTCAGGGATGCGCTGGCTAATTCAGAATCATTCCTGACATGCATACCAGAGGTCCCTAACGAAGACGTTCAGTCTCCTTGCCCAGAATGTCATCATGCACAATCAAAGGTGCCCGCTATTACCTTCACAGCGGAAGATATGCTTCTCAAAGATAACAAGCACGATCGACCTCTGTACTACACCGGATATATCAGCTCAACGTGCATTGAAAGAGTACAAGTCGATCCGGGGTCTGCACTCAGCATCATCCCCAAAAGGCTTCTCTACTTCCTCGGCATACCGCTGTACAGGTTGTCCGCAACCACTACTACAATATACGGTTTCAACGCTAGGAGCAGTCACCCACTTGGGAAATCTGACTCCGTTGCAGAATCGGGAGCCTGAAGTCAGAAGTGATATGCTATGTCATTGACGCTGACACGTCATATAACCTGCTGCTAGGACGATCATGGATCCACGCCAACTGGATCGTTCCCTCCACCCTGCACCAATGCTTCAAATATGTTGAAGATGACGCGACAGTACGAACTGTCTTTGCTGAAAAGCAACCATTCAAAGGGGTGGAAAATTACTTCACTGACGCTCTCCTGTATCAAGAGGCCGGTGGAACACCTAAAGAACCATTGCCGGACAACGATGAAAGTGGCAACGAGGCGGATTCAGAATCCGAAGTAGGCATGGCAGCCATTCTGATTGGTGAACCAATTATAGCATGTCTCAATAATCCCCTATGTAATACTCCTTCAGAGGATGAAGGTGAATGGGTGATGCAGGTCAACTTGGGAAGTCAAGACCACCCTAAGCCCATCTCTATAAGTGAAAGCCTATCACTTACAGAAAGAGAAGAATTGATAATGCTCATAAAAGAGTATATAGATGTCTTCGCATGGAGCTACGAAGATATGCCTGGACTTGATCCGCAGGTCGCTATGCACCATCTAAACATCAAGCCTAACGTCAAGCCAGTCAAGCAGCAACAACGTCAGTTTCGCCCGAACATTGTGGAAGCTATTGAAGCCGAAGTTCACAAACTCATTGCATGTGGCTTCATCCGGGAGGAACAACATCCAGATTGGGTAGTCAACATCGTCCCCGTCCTCAAAAAGAACGGGAAAATACGGATCTGCATCGACTACCGTGATCTCAATACGGCCTGTCCCAAAGACGAATTCCCATTACCCATCACCGACGTCATGATCGACAACACATGTGGATTCGAAAGGATGTCTTTCATGGACGGCTTTTCAGGGTACAAGCAGATTAAGATGTATCCCGACAACGAGAAGCATACTTCGTTCCGAACACCATTGGGGGTATACGGCTGCACTGTAATGCCCTTCGGACTGAAGAACGCCGGAGCAACCTATCAGCGGGCAATGAGTACAATCTTCCGCGATCATCTCCGAAAAACGGTGGAGTGCTATGTCGACGACATTGCCGTCAAAAGCCGCAACATGAATGAACATCTTCACGACCTGAGAACAATGTTCGACATAATGCGGGCTCGTCAACTGAAAATGAACCCAACAAATCCTTCTTGGGAGTGTCAAGTGGCAAGTTCTTTGGGTTTATTGTCACATCAAAAGGGATTCATCTTGACCCAGACAAAGTCAAAGCCATCTAGAGCATGCATCCACCAAGGAACCTCAAAGAGCTCAGAGGCTTGCAAGGCAGGCTGGCTTATATCAGAAGATTCATTGCAAATCTCTCAGGCCGCTGTCAACCGTTCACCCGACTCATGAAAAAGGGTGCTTCCTTCGTATGGGATCAAGCTTGCCAGGAAGCTTATGAAGACATCAAGAGGTACCTCACAAAACCTCCAGTCTTGGTGGCCCCTACATCAGGGAAACCATTTTTGCTTTATGTAAAAGCTCTGGACTACTCCCTCGGTGCCCTCCTCGCTCAAAAGGACGACAATGGCCACGAGCAGGCCATTTATTATCTGAGCAGAACTCTCATAGGAGCGGAATCTCGCTACAACCCTATCGAGAAAGAGTGTTTAGCTCTCGTCTTCGCTGTTCAAGAGACACGACATTATTTGGTCGGCCAGACCATACATGTCATCTCCAGAGTAAACCCATTGCGTCTTCTTATGACGAAGCCGGGATCATTGAATTCAAGATTGGCTAAGTGGGCACTTTTATTGTCTCAATACGACATGATCTTCACCCCTCAGAAGGCGGTTAAAGGCCAGGCCCTTGCAGAGTTCTTGGCTGCTCATCCAGTTCCAGAACATTCAAAACTTCACGAAGATATCCCTGATGAAGTCTTCGAGTCTTATGCAACCTCAGAAGAAGAAGTGTGGCAGATGTTCTTTGATGGAGCATCGCGAATGGGCCCTAAAGGCAAGATTATTGCCGGAGTGGGGGTTGTGTTTATCTCCCCGCAGAACCATGTTCTCCCCAGAGCATTTTCTTTGACAGAATCATGCTCCAACAATGTAACAGAATATAATGCCCTGCTCATTGGTCTTCAACTCGCCCATGGAATGGGGGTACGCTATCTCGAAGCTTATGGCGATTCAAAACTGATCATCAATTAGGTTAAAGGCAAATACGAAGTCCGCCATGAGGACTTGGTGCCTTATTACCACACGCCGTTGAATTGGCCAACCTATTTGAAGGTTTCTACATCGGGCACGTGTCTCGATCTCAGAATACCAAGGCAGACGCTCTTGCTGCATTAGCTACAACACTAGCCTTGCCAGCTGACACCGAGTATCACCTCACAGTCGCAACTCGACATCTTGTATGCTCCAAGCACATGCTAAGAACTCGAGAAGTTTATAATGTCTCCACGGATCTTGAACCAAAAGACTGGCGCTTTCCTCTCATCGACTATGCTTTGCACGGTCTGCTTCTAGACGATCCTAAGGAAGCGGCGTCCATCAGACGAAGGTCTCTCTGTTTCTACTACGATCCAACTTTGAAGACACTTTACCGTCATTCATATGACGGTGTTCTCCTCCGTTGCCTTTCTCATTCAGAGGCACAGGAAGCGCTTAAAGAAGCGCACGATGGCATTTGCGGAGCTCATCAGCCAGGTCAAAAACTCAAAGACAGGTTGCATAGGCTTGGATACTATTGGCCAACCATGATAGCCGACGCCATCCAATATGCACAAAGGTGTAAAGCATGCCAGATCCATGCAGACTTCATACACCAGCCTTCGGAGTTGCTCCACCCGACTGTTGCTTCATGGCCATTTGAAGCATGGGGAATAGATGTCGTAGGACCAATCAGCCCCTCTTCGACAAAAGGTCACCGGTTCATCATCGCAATAACCGATTACTTTTCAAAATGGGCGGAAGCTACACCATTAGCTGAAGTCAAAACCTCTAATGTGGTTAACTTCATCAAACACCATGTCATCCATCGATTCGGTGTTCTTAGGCGTATCATCCACGACAACGGGCCCAATTCATAAGCCAAGTGTTCTATCGGTTCTGCGATAAATACCGAATTCAGAATGTGGCTTCAACCGCCTACAATCCTGCCGCCAATGGCTTAGCGGAAGCATTCAACAAGACGATCATCAAGCTACTCAAGAAGTTCGTCTCCTCGAATAAGCGGATTGGGACGAAAAGCTTGGCGAATGTCTTTGGGCCTACCGGACCACGGTTCGAACACCGACAGGTAATATGCCTTTTTTCCTGGTATATGGGTACGAAGCAGTCATCCCATTGGAAATCCAGATGCCGTCATTGCGAGTAGCTCTGACCACTAAAATCACATCAGAAGACAATGATCGGTTGCGTCTTCAAGAGCTCGAAGCCCTAGATGAGAAGCGGCTACAAGCGCAGCAACATATTGAGCTATATCAGGCTCGAATCTCAAAAGCCTTCAATAAGAAGGTCAAACAGAGAGTCTTCCAAAATGGAGACCCAGTTTTAGCCGTCAGACGACCAATGATTATGACGCACAAGACCAAGGGCAAATTTCAGCCTAAATGGGAAGGACCGTTTGTAATAGAAACAGTCTATTCAAACGGAGCATACCGCCTCGTGACTGTAGATGGCGACCTACTCATGATGCCGATCAATGGCAAGTTCTTAAAGAAGTATTATCCTTAATCAAGGATTCTTCTCATGATCAAGTTAACATTACACCTCTGATCAAGATCTTCGTGTCCAAAGTACACACAAAGAGAGCCTTTCTCTTCCTCCAAGCGAGATAATACAACTGTAAACTAGTGAGAACCTGGTCACGTACTGGCTGTCCCGAAGGAGAATCAAGGTTATGCATATATTAACCAGATAATCCGACATCCTTAACGATTAAGGATAGAGAAAAATGTTGGCCTGTAAGCCCAACATAAATCCTCGACAACTCATCATGTTGAGGGGAATAGCATGGCTAGCCCAACTCAAATGGTAGTTGGTAAAGGCATATCAAACCCGTTGACAGCTGGGGGTTTGCTAAAAATCCTAAGGGACCCGTTCCATTTGATTCCCTCTCCAAAGTCACTTACCAATTCTCATCCATAGAATGGTAAGACTACATATACATTTCGCTGTTATGTTAACATTAAACCTATGACAGCAATTCCCTCGTTTCTCCCCGTGAGAACGAGACCTCCAAAGTCACTTACCAATTCTCATCCATAGAATGGTAAGGCCACAAATATATTCCGCTGTTACGTTAACATTAAACCTATGACAGTGATTCTCTCGTGAAAACGAGACCTCTTCCCAAATTCCATCACCAATTTTTTGAGCTTGGTGGCGTCTCAATCGGTTATGTCATTGCGACCTCTGAACCAGCAGACAGCTAAGTCTCAATTCTGAGCCCTGTTGACATTTATAAAAGACAGGTCTCGATACTTGTTGACATTTATAAAAGATAAGTATCACCAACCTTGAGCTTGGTGTGCGTCTCAATCGGTTATGTCATTGCGACCTCTGAACCAGCAGACAGCAAAGTCTCAATTTCGAGCCCTGTTGACATTTACAAAAGACAGGTCTCGATACTTGTTGACATTTACAAAAGACAAGTATCACCAACCTTGAGCTTGGTGGCGTCTCAATCGGTTATGTCATTGCGACCTCTGAACCAGCAGACAGCCGAGTCTCAATTTTTGAGCTTGTTGACATTTACAAAAGACAAGTCTCAATTCCGAGCCCTGTTGACATTTACAAAAGACAGGTCTCGATACTTGTTGACATTTACAAAAGACAAGTATCACCAATTTTGAAGCTTGGTGGCGTCTCGATCGGTTATGTCATTGTGACCTCTGAACCAGCAGACAGCTAAGTCTCAATTCCGAGCCCTGTTGACATTTACAAAAGACAGGTCTCGATACTTGTTGACATTTACAAAAGACAAGTATCACCAACCTTGAGCTTGGTGGCGTCTCAATCGGTTATGTCATTGCGACCTCTGAACCAACAGACAGCCGAGTCTCAATTTTGAGCTTGTTGACATTTACAAAAGACAAGTCTCAATTCTGAGCCCTGTTGACATTTACAAAAGACAGGTCTCGATACTTGTTGACATTTACAAAAGACAAGTATCACCAACCTTGAGCTTGGTGGCGTCTCAATCGGTTATGTCATTGCGACCTCTGAACCAGCAGACAGCCGAGTCTCAATTTTGAGCTTGTCGACATTTACAAAAGACAAGTCTCAATTCCGAGCCCTGTTGACATTTACAAAAGACAGGTCTCGATACTTGTTGATATTTACAAAAGACAAGTATCACCAATTTTTGAGCTTGGTGGCGTCTCAATCGATTATGTCATTGCGACCTCTGAACCAGCAGACAGCTAAGTCTCAACTCCGAGCCCTGTTGACATTTACAAAAGACAGGTCTCGATACTCGTTGACATTTACAAAAGACGGTATCACCCACTTTGAGCTTGGTGGCGTCTCAAACGGTTATGTCATTGCGACCTCTGAACCAGCAGACAGCTAAGTCTCAACTTCGAGCCCTGTCGACATTTACAAAAGACAGGTCTCATCTTTCGATCCGACACAGACTGGTGTCAGGCTTAGTGGCGTCTCGACCAGTTATGTCATTGCGACCTCTGAACTGACAGATACCCAAGTCTCATTATCCAACACAACAGGATTATGTTCTCAAGTGTCTACAATACAACTTTGAAAGGACAATCCAGCAAATGAAAACGAGTCGAAGACTCGACAGGGAGTCAAAACAAAAAAAAAGAAAAAGAATTTTTATTGATTCCAAAAGGATGAGATATATGAAGGCACATATACAACGACCTACAAGCGTACATTGTAAGATCTGATCCGCTCTCCAAGGGAAGCCAGCCTCGTCCTTCGGTCATCAGCAGCCTGGGCAAGCGCTGGCGACCTCAGCTCGGCCTCATTGAAATCGATTGCCTGGGTCAGACGAGCTTCAACCTCTGCCAAAGTTGCCTTCTGTGACAATCCTTGCTGTGAGAGCTCTTCATTTTGAGCCTTAAGCTGCTCAAGCCGCGCAGTTTCTTCAAGACGCACCGGTTCAGCCTTGGACAAGAGAAGGTTTCCCTTCCTAATCATCTCCTTGGCCTTCGTAATCCTATCTTCAGCGTCAAGAAGAGCACTGGTGGAGGCATCGATGGCATTTCTAACCTCTGCTTGCCTTGTTTCCAAAGATTTCAAGTCAGAAGAGATAGCCTTAGCAGCCTCTTGAGCGGCAAGCCGGGCCTCGTGCTTTTGAGCGACAAGACGCGCGAACCGCTCATTAACTAAAGATTCCAGGTCCGAACAGTGGAGACGGCGCCATTCCTCTACATCCTTCTCAAATTCATCCACCAGGAGTTCCAAAGCAGTATCCTGGTGATACCCCTCAAAATCCTGAATACTTTCGATGCCACGGGAGAGGACCACCTTTAACTTTGAGAACGGCATAGTCGAGCCCTTCAAAACTAGGTCGATAGTTCGCCCTAAGCCTTTATAAAAGCTATCGACGAGGTCACCTATATAGTCGTTCTCAACCTCAGCCACTTCGGGTAGAGAGGTAACTTCAGAGAAATCCACCAGCCTGGTCGACACTATCGTGGAAGGAGCAATGGGAATATCAACAGCAGGGCAGATTGTCAGTGATTTCTGCAGAGTCTTCATGAAAATCAGTGCGCTAGCCACCGCTGAGGTAGGGCTGACAACCATCTCCTGAACAGCAGGCTCAACTACCAGAGTTGAGGAAGTAGGGCTTGTAATCACCCTCAGCTCCACACTTGGCAAAATTGTCGGCACTTCACTCGTTGATATAGTTGGGAGTGAGGACACCTCCGGAACTGCTCCCCCTTCAGCCTCTGGTCCTTCGGCTGACTTGGGCCGATAAGAAGGCAGGTCGCCGTACAGCGCATCCAGCACAGCAGCATCCGCCGTGGTCGAAGCACTCATGTCACCCCTTGACCCTTCAGGGAAATCTTCTGGCTCTCTTAAAGCTGATGCATCTTGAGGCCGAACACCTGTAACAAGACTGCGGTTAGTCGGGACACTACATGTAAAAGAAGCCAAGAGGTTAGGACAATACCAAAGGATGATGTCGCCTCAAACATCTCGTCAGCCACATCAGTCTCCAGGGCTCCATCGGAAAATTCTTGGCGGAATCAGCACGAATAGCCGGCTCGCTTTCGCTTGCCGAGTATCCTGTGGACCACCTAATAGAGCTCGATGCCACAGGACTTCCTTTAGAAGTCCCAGCGCCCGAGGGACCAATGTTGGCCACATCACCTCCGGACTCCTCCGGACGGGCAAAAGAACCAGCTTCAGTTCCTTAAGTAAATAGGGGATCATAATGTTCCCCTTGCTCTCCAGCTGCCTCAGCTCCTACAATCAAGAAGAATTGATAATAAGTCAATGGGAACACACAAAAAAAGGCGTATTATATGGACGAGTTAATCTTACCCAGACCCGGAGCGAATTCACCGCTAGTCAGTTCAGCAACCGACGGTTCAGCTGCTAATGGGGTAGCAAGAGGAATCATTGTAGAGGGATGACCCTCTACGACAATCGTAGGAGTTTGGCGGCGGGGCTTCTTCGCCAACGATTTCCTACGAGAGCTGCCTGCCCGCTTTCTTTTGAAGTGGACTTCAGAATCCTCTTCCTCCACTTCTTCTATACGACGAGAGGGAGCCGTCCCCATCACACCAGAGCCAGTTGCAGGAGTCTCAGCCCCCGCTCCCACCTCGAAGCGAGGAATCTCAGCATCTGAGGCCTCACTGTCTTCCACAGCAACAACTCCTCTATACCTGGGGTGCGAACCCTTTTGCCTTCCTTTTTCTCAGAAGCCTTCTGCCTCAGCCGCTTAGAAATTAACTTCACACCAGAACTGTTCACCTTGAATTCGAGGGGTGCGGAGTTGGAAGTGGCATACCACTGACAGAAGCACAGGGTCATCAGGAGATTGGGAGCCCTCAACGGCGTACGCAGCCGCGTCCCAGTACCGCCTGCAGTAAAGAATCGCCAGGCACGGGCCCCGTCAATAAGGCTCCCCATGAAAGCCAGATTGAGATTCGGGTTGCCCATGTACAGTTGGTCATATCCAAACTGTCGAGCAAACCGACTTGGGACGTAAGGCTCCAAGTAGCAGCTATCCCCACTCCGGTACAATAGATGTGAAGGCCGGATACTGACCAACCACTCAAAAATTCCCCGGCTAAGGGACGAATGCCCCTTCCCCGCATCTTTAAACTCTTCCCCATAGCCTGCACCCCGAATACGGGAAAAACAGCGGAAGAGACTATAGACGTCATAGCGACGTACTAATTTACGGGCCTCAGCCACGTAAGTCTTCTGCCATGAGCATCCTTTGAATCGGCGGAGGAGCGCCATTCGAACATCTTGCGGGGGATCCTCTCCAGCTTCGATTAGAGAAGGACAATGCAAGGCGAACCACGCCATCAAGTAAGTATACGACAGACCTATTCTGGGGTTAGGTCCGTCGCGGGGCGAAATGGTCCCCTTTCCACGCTTCATCGTTAGTGGCCTACAAAAAGCCTCCGTCAATGCACGAAGGCCTCTCTGGATACAGCACACCATGGCCGAAAGAAGCCCCAGAGGACGACCGTGAACCAAACGAATAACGGGCAGCAAGACATTCGGATGAACGATGTCACCCGAAGAAGACGGCACCACGCATCTCTTCAGCCAGACTGTTAGGAAACCAGCCAGAAGTGCCTTCTGGGACATCGGCCTGCGAGCCTGATGATGGAAGCTTCGAAGAACATCACCCTGCTCATAGGGACCATCGTCTTCCTTCACAACTAGATCCCCTTGGGAGTGCTTTTGCATCCGGTCAAAGATGTCTTCATCAGCAACTCCGCAATGTGCTGCCTCAGGAGCATTCTCCATATCTGGGAACAAATAGTCTCCCCAGCTTTTCAAGCTACAGGAGGTTCCCTTATTGCCCCCATGCATACTGGAGCAAATATACAAATGGCACATTAACTCCCTGTAGGTCTCGAACAAGGCAGGCTCCTGCTTTTCCAGAAGAGCCAATTCTGCCTTGCACGGGAAGTATTCTTCATAGGAAAGAGACTCAAAGGCAGAGCAGAGACTTCCCACATCTCATGCAAGGCCATACCCAACTCACCGACAGGGGTGAAGAAAGTCCCCAAGCTGGGCAATACAATTCAAAAATGGCGTAAAAGCACGCCACGTTCATCTCAATACCGTAGCAGGTTGCCCTGACGGCCTCGTCGTAGAGGTTCAGCCTCTCCAAATCCTCCTCGAAATGAGCAAGGATGTAGGTAGTCAAATCCACCCACCATGCCTTCGGAGGGTGAATCCAGCCTGGAGTCCTGAAGTCAGTAGCTGGGTAGTTCCCATTGACCTTGCAGAATTGGTTGCTAAAGGTCAGCGCCACTGCAGGATTCTCTCCCACTGGGATCTCTCATGAAACATTCCCAGGATGCAGCCCATTATGCAATGAGGAGGCCCCGCTCTTGCATAACCAGGAGATTGAAGCATCAATTTTCCTATGTGAACAGAGTCAGTACTCCGGCTCACTTCCCACGACATCTTCCGAGCCTGTGTCACGCACTGGAGGGAAGACAAAGAAAAATGGCGCTTGTTAGACGGAAGGTAGAACCTCTCGCCATCCAACTGGAAAATCCACTGCCCTTCCCCTGCATGTAGTTGGTGGTCAGGGTCTGGTGCGGCATCCCCGAACATGAAATCGGGCTTCCTATAAATTCGACGGTCGACATCTTCAAGGGAGCTGTGGTCAGGATACTCCTCGTGGTATATTGATCACCACATGAATAAGCGTATCTCTGACGAGAGAACTCCGCTCACTGAACAGAGAAGCCTGTCCTTGAAATTGCAAGCTGATATTGTCATCCGATCCATGGTCATCCCGAACAGGTTGTTTGAAGGACCAGGAGTATAGTGTACTGCAGGAACAAAGAGAAATTATGATTAGTTCATCAGCCGAAAGAGGGATAAAATCAGAATGCAAAATTTGACAAGGCATAGCCTCGCCCTCTGAGCAAGGATTGGCATAAACGATAGCTTCGTCCCGAAACTTAGCTTCGCAGCTGCAGTGTAACTCCGCATCCCACACGAGGACAGGATGCAGGAAAACATCAAAGTGTTATCTTCGCTTTGGAAGCTTAGCTTCGAACAATAGGATGTGACAAAACCGCGAAGGATAACTTCATCAGAAGGGTTTTACGGTCCTTTTCTGTCAAATTTCAAAGGACAGCTTCGCATCCTGTCATTCAACAGGATGTGAACCGCGTAAAGGTTAACTTCGCTTGGAAGCTTGAAGAAGAACTCTTCAGTTCTTGGATTCCCGATCAAGAAATCAAGGTAAAATCATGGAATTGGACTCCCTAAAATCACGAGACCATGATTGTTCCCATGTTGGATTTATCCAAGGACAGCCAGAAATCGGCCTTAAAGGAGAGACGACAGTCTCTAATCAAAAGGGAAAGTTCCCTACCGGCGATTGGTCGTTCGATGACCGGAGGAGGAGAAGGACCCTCCGCTGCAGAAGTTACCACTTCTTTTCCCGCTCGTTTCTTGGGCGCCATTGAAGAACTATGGAAGTTCTTGAATTCTAGAAGAAGGAAGAAGAAGAGTCAAAGGTCTCTAAAAATTTCAAGTAAAGAGATCTGCTCTTTCTCAGCCCGATCGGGCTTTTATAGGCCAATCAGCGCCTGAAATGACGCCTCGTAAATAGTACAGGCTGTCGTTTCAAATTAATTTGAAACGCCGCCTAAAGCGCCTTCCCAAGAAGCATTGGTTCAGCCACTAAAGCTTAACCTCACCAATGAGTCAAAGTGCGGACTTCGCACAAGTTCATTAAGAACGTCACCAAAAGGGTTGCCTTAGCCCACTAAAGGCACAGTTCGCCGACATGCCAGCATCGTGCGAAGCTCATTCAAAAAAGGACCCTGTCCTTAACTCTGCACAAAGTTTAGCCCCGCTATGGCCAAATTCTCAATGAAGGCAGGCTAAAATCAGATGAGTAGAAAATGAACTTTCATTGATTTAAGAGGAAAGGTACATTGATACTACATTAAAGTTGTATTTTATACAACAGATTCAGTTGCTCAGCAAGATCATTTACGCAAAAGGCATACAAGTAGTTTTATCTGCTTCCAAAACCAGACCAACTGGACACGAAAGGCCTTCCTCCTGCACAAGGTCGTAACCAGTTGTGCCACGAGGACAGGGCCATAATTTTTCACATAATGGCAGATTTTGCCACCGCGAAGCTGGATCACCTTTGATGAAAATTGGCAATGAACTTATCACCGCCAACACGATAGATCACCTATAATGGGAATTGGCAGTGATATCAGTGATCTCACAGGTGTGACGTCTGCTTTCCCGAAGTGGATCATCTTAGATAAGCAGCCATCAGCCTCACCTCAGAACGAATCCTCTCGGATAAGAGGCTGCCAATAGCCTCTGGGACACACATCAGCTGCCCCAAGTTGTTCCTCCTGCTTAAAAGTAAAGCTTCAACTGGGGAAGCATAAGGCAACTTTTCGGTCTCTTTCATCAAGACACAAGATCGGCGAACATAGCTCACTGCAATGCAAATCAGAACAGATTAGCAGTTACACACAGGAGAAGCTGCAAAAACACTAAGTCGGATTCTTTGGGGTGAAGCAATCCAATTTCAGTTAAAGCAGAGGATAAGCCTCGCTTGCACAGCAGTGATGGTCTAGCTCAGCAAACGCCAAGTCCTAGCCTCGCCTATATGGCTAAACCAGACTGATCCTGGGGGACACAGTCTTAGCCCCACCTATATGGCAAGACTGGCTCAACCTTGAAGAAACTAAGTCCCAAGTTCTGCCTGTGCAGCGGACTTAACATGCAGTGATCTTTCTCTGTTCAAGTCAAGATGATAGCTTCCCCTGGGAAGCTATGCTGAAATCCTCTCTGCAGATCAGTTAAATGGTAAATAAGGGAAGTTAATCCCTAAAGCAGCTGATTACAGCTAAAGCTAAATTAAGGGAGATGAATTCCCTAAAGCTGGTGAAGTCGTTGAATGATCAAGACTTACCGATCCTTGGCCGAATGATAACCAGAGTGGGCATTCCTACTAATTCAGAGATCTGAGTATCTCTTTCAACTAAGAGAAGAGGAGAAGAGCAGATCACTTCTCTTCAGAGGACCTCAAGTGTCCTATTTATAGGCCACATGGCCTGAGCGCTGCCGCCTCAAGCGTGGAAGCACGAGCGCATTTAAGGCATTTACTGCGCCTTGAGAACAGGGACGGCTTCCCTTGGAACCGTGCAAAGGAAGAAACGTCTCCCTCATAAAGGCACTTATTGCGCCTTGAAGAAGGGAATATCCTCCCTTGGAAACGTGCAAATCGGAGAATATCTCCCTCGATCAGCACGAAGAAAGGAGTAATCCTCCTCGTAACCGGCCCACAGCAGTTGGCCTTGGGAAAGCAACAGATGTTCCAGAGCGGACCTACCTAGCTGCGAAGCTACTCAGAGTCACGAACCTCTGTGCAAATTCTTCGGCGAATCTACATCCCAAAGCAGGATTTAAAGTGAAGCTGAACTCAACCATTATGGCGACGTTCATTCTACAACGATCAAAGCAGTTCAAAGTATTTCGAAGTCTGAGCCATTGCAGACTTTCGAAAACTTTGAAGGGGGTCTTGTTGACACTTAAAAAAGACAAGATTCTTATTGGTCCGAACAATGTCTAAACTTGTTGACATTTACAAAAGACAAGTGACAGACGAGCTGAAGACCAGTTTTCACCCATCTCCGAGGGACAAGGAAGCAACTTGGACTCCACTGATCCAGCAAGCAGAGAGTGAACCCAGATTGTTTCTAAACAGACCTCAGCAGGTCTAAAGGTGCTAGCACTTAGCATCACACGAGCCCAAAGGGATAGCCTCGCTTGAGAGGCTAATATCACTTGACTTCGCCTCGAAGCCATCCAAAGCCTCGCCAGGAAGCTAACTCGCAACTTTGCCACAGAGGACTTCCAGCTCCGCCAAAGGGTTTCTTTCAGACTTCGCCAGAAGCTGCCTCTAGCTCCGCTACGAGTTCAATACGGGCAGCTCCGCCATTGGTCTGCTATGGTCAACCTTTGACCAATCAAATCTCCAGATGAGATCAGATCTAATCAGATCAAATCCAATCAAGATCAAATCAGAGATCAAATTTGGCAGTTGATTGCCACAATCTCCTGACTCTCCTAAAACAAGTAAGAAGATCAGGGAAAATCCTCCAACGATATGAAAAGGATCAAGAAGGTCACCAACCTGCCAATTCTAGCTTCGCAGAAGCTGATCTTAGCCTCGCAGCAAGGCTACTTTCCGGATTCAAACAGATTCGATTCAATCTGTTTCCATATTTTCAAGGGACGATTATACCCTTACTCTCCTTATAAATAGCCCATCAGGGGCACAAGGAGAGGACAATGCGCCGAGAAGACTCCACAAGCAGAGACTTCTTCAAAAAGCACCGTGTGGTCTCGAATTCAGAGATCTTTTAGAGAATTGCTTTCTCTATCCAGGGTGTTGATACCCTAACGTCATCCTTCCTCTCAAGGAATCTCCGGAACCAGGCGAGAAGGAATTCCTAATTGAAGGCGATTTTGAGAAGCAGCAAGAGGGTTCTACCAACCTTCTATTCTCTGATTCCCGGAACCAGGCGAGAAGGGAATCTCATCGCTCGCATCGTCAAAGGGATAAAGTGGTCGCGCGCTGACCAGACTCCTATCGGCACACTTCTCCAGAATCTCTAAGGAGATCTACTTGTAATCTTTTTAAGAATACTTGTAATTTAGCTCCTCAAACTCTTTTTTGTAAGTTTTCCCCCTTTGCGAATATAATGGAAGACAATGTGCACTCATATTTTAGGGATAAAATTGTCTCCTGTATTAAGTTAAAAGGGGGAGCTTTGCTCTCTAAAATATCTCAAGCACCAAGACAAGTAAGTAGGGGGCTACTCAGGTATAATGTAAATTATTGTGAATTTTCTATCTTATTACGTGTATTGTTTATCCAATCAATTTATAGGTTGCCATCATCAAGAAGGGAGAGATTGTAAACCTTAATATTTTAATGATATATTAACTTATAAATTAAGCTACTAATGAGACGGGTTAATAGTATTTGTCTTATTTCAGGATAAGACTATACTTAGAGGATAGATTGATTTGAGCTACCAATGTCACATACAAAGAAAGATGGAAGAAATTATGTGAAGCTCCAAAAATTTTATAATCAAGCTAACAAAGAGCTTCTAGGAGAAAAACACCTCTAGCTCCACAAGATCAAGTTATTACAAGATACATCAAGTTATAAAAGAGTAAGAAGAAGCCAAAGATATTTTGAGTTACAAATTTTTTCAATAGAAACTATGTAAGTAATCATGCAGTAATTTATTATCAAAGATATATTTGACACATAGTAGGATCTTTTAATTTTAGTTTATAGGTAGAATCTCTATTCTACCACCTCACCCTACTACTTAGCCTGATTCTACCAGCTCTGTCCAGTACAGGTTAAACTGAGATATATTTTTCACAATTCTGTTTCATTTCTGTATCTTCTCTGGACATTATATTTACTGGTCTGTGATAAGTTGTTTATATACCCACTCTTTGCATTAACTTCTTTCACACAAGTGGGCTGTACATATTCTACTCTACAACTGAAAATCTGGGTCTGTCCATGTCAAAACTGTCCCTCGCTGTCCATGTGGTGTTGACAGTTTTTGACAGCGCCAAACTATCCAGTTTACGCAGCTATGTAAGAGATCCATTGTCCCTTTCGCTATTTCTAAAGTATCCTTACCCTCTCCATGTCTTATTGCTACAGAAGCATTTATTGCCCAAGATTATATACAGTTTTGATATCGTTTTACAGCAACATTAAATGCTTAAACGGGCAGAAAATCTACATCTCTCTATCTCCAACGGCTAGATCTGTTGTTGCCTTGTTATTTATATAGAGTATTGCCCATACATTGCAGGCGGAGAAGAGAAAATCAGTGAGCAGAATTTAAAGAGCCATTTATTCCTCAAAAGCTTTAACTTTCAATTTCCTTAAAGCTTAATAAGGAGTTATTATGCAAATCATCCTTATTCAATTTCTTCAACAACTCCTCTCATCAAAGAAGTGTCAAATTCAAATTGATTATTTAAGAGACATTCTCCATTCATCTCTTTCTTTAGAGAATCTTGGTTCTATCTCATCTATTTATTTTAGATTCTCTTCATTGCTAAATATTTTTGTTTGTGCCAATTTATTATTGATAGTAATTAAAACTATTTTGATTACATAGAGTCTCCAATTGTATATTCTATTTTGATTTAGTCATTGTGCTTATATTGATTCTAATTATTGTGTTAGAAAATAAACTCTATTAAGATCTTTATTGTAGCGTGCCTCAAGAAAGAGGTGTTGTGAAAAATTCAAGATTAGATAGTATCTTGGTGGTTGAAAAATCCAAGATCGGATAATATCCTGGTGGTTAAAAAAATTCAAGCTCAAGGAGAGTCTTGGTGATTGTAATCCTTGCTTCGAGAAGAAGTCTTTTAGTGGATTTTAAAATCCTAGAGAGGAGACCTCTAGGTAGTGGATGTAGGGGAGTTTTCTGAACCACTCTAAAATTGTTGTGTTGTTTTCTCCCTTGCTATCACTGTTACATATTTTGTTGATGATTATATTACTATTAGATTTATATTGTTATTTTATTCTCTGTTGTTTCTACCACCTGACTGAATTATCTTACCAGCAGACTGGGTCATCCTACTAGTCTGACTATTTTATAGTTTTGATATATATTTTATGTGTTAAATTTTATATTACCCTTGACCTTATTCACCCCCTTCTAGGGTCCAACATTTGGCATATAGTAGGATCTTTCTATTTCAGTTTCTAGGTAGACTCTCCATTCTACCACCTCATCCTACTACTCAGCCTGATTCTACTGGTTCTGTCCAGTACAAATTAAACTTAGAACATTCTGTCACAATTCTGGTTCAGTTATGATTGTTCTCTGGACAGTACATTTTCTGTTATGTGGTAACTAAGTTATAATACCACATAGGTTGTACTTCACTTGGTAAACTACCCATTCTTTACATTAACTTTTTTCACACAAGTAGGTTGTACACATTCTGCTCTATAACTGAAAATCTGGAATGTTCATGTCAAACTCTCCTTCTATGTCATGTGTTGTTGACAGTTTTGACAGCCTCAAATTGTCCAGTTTATACAGCTGTGTAAGAGATCCGTTGGGTATAAATTTTGGGAGATAACTTCATCTATTTCCCTCTTTCTAAAGTCTCCTTACCCTCTCCCTGTCTTACTGTTGCAGAAGCATTTATTGCCCAAGATTATGCACATATTTCATATCTTTTAACAGCAGCATTAAGTGCTCAAACGGACAGAAAAATCTACCTCTCTCTTGCTCCAACAGTTGGATTAACTTTGATGTTGCCTTATTGTTTATATAAACCTTGTTCATTCATTACAAAAAAAGTAGAACACAACCTAAAAATTTCAGACAAGCATAAACTGAGCTCTTCCATCTTCAAACTTTAAATTTTAGATCTCAAGAAACCAAAATGGTTAAGCCAATCATCTTCATTCAAGTTTTGATTTTCAGTGAAAGTCTCAAGCCTTCAATAAAAGAGAATTCCATCACTTCATTTAATTCTCTATTGAAGAATCTCATTCTCATCCTCTATATTTATTCTAAATTCTCATTCTTATTACTTTAGATTTATTGTGCCAAGTTATTGATTGATAATACTTAGAACTATATGATTGCAAAGAGTCTGCTATTGTATTTTATCATTGTACTTATTTTAGTTCTCATATTGTGTTAGAGAATAAAAATATTTGTCATACTCATTGTTAAGTGCCTCAAGATAGAGATGGTGTGAAAATTCAAGATTGGAGAGTATCTTGATGGTTTGTAAATCTAAGATTGAATAGCATCTTGGTGGAATGAAAATCCAAGCTCAAGGAAGAGTCTTGGTGGTTATAGTCCTTGCTTTAAAGAGAAACTTTTTAGTGAATTTGAAAATCCTAGAAATGAGAACTCTAGGTGGTGGATGTAGGGAAGTTTTCTGAATCACCTTAAAATTGCTTGTGTTCTCTCTATTGTTATTATTGTGGTTTATCTGTTGTGGATTTACTGTTACATTACTGTATTCTGTTCTCTGTTGCTTCTACCACCATACTTTGTCATCCTACCATCAGACTGGGTGATCCTACCAGTCTGCCTTCTTTTACAATTTGTCATATAATTGGTATATTAATTTTTAATTACCCTTGACCCTATTCACCCCCCTCTAAGGTCCAATAAGTATAAGTCGACTAGTTCTTATCATAAATCGACTATACCAAATATAAGTCGACTTATACTGTGCACAGCTCCTTGTGCACGCTTATTTTTTGATCTCCGAAGTTTTATCTACCTTCACAATGTATTTCAGTCATAATCTTAACATAGTAAACCTAGACAAAGTCTCTCGGGCTGCACTCATTAAAGGCCAATGATCCTTGAGCTTCCATCGTTAAGGGATGGCGACCCTTGGACTGGATTCAGTGAACCTAGACAAGTCTCTTGAGCTATACTCATTAAAGGCTAGTGATCCTTAGGCTACCCTTATTAAGATATGTGACACTTGGGCTAGTCCAAGAGTCATATAAATTGGCTTCCATGTAGCTCATTCGGAGCATCCCTAGAAAAACCAAATAAATATCAAAGACTTGGCTATTTTTTGATAGTGCAGTTACCTAGTGCAAAAGTGTGTCCAGCCCGTCAGTAAAGCCCTATCCTGTGTCAAATTGAGGAGGTCACTTACCTGAATATATCGAGAAGATCACCAGAGTATTTGGTTGGTGCATATTACAAAACATCAACTGCTGTTCCTCGGGACAATTTGGCTTTAAAATCCCTGCACCGAAGTAGGTCAAATATTGCTTCAAGTATCACGTTCAAGAATGCACAACAACTCTACCACATAAGTTTTGGATTTTCAATTTCAATGAGAGACCACTTCCTTCTAATCTTTTTTCTATTGTACTAACATTCTTGAAGCAATATCCTTGTAAACTACAGACCCTGCCAAGGTTATTGGAGTGGATTGCTTGAAGCTGGAGAACTTTGACAGAACAAACATCAATTCTTGGTGTTGCAAAGTGATCTTTGCGATGCAACTCCTAAAAATTTACTATGTTATTTTAGGAGAGAAACCCGCTTTGAAGAGGATTCAGAGACTGAAGCCTCGTGTGAACAAGATGACTACTTTTGCAAGCCTTATTGATCATCTTATAGATGTCTACTCCAACAAGCCCTCTGTAAAAGATATTTGAAACCGGAGAACCAGTACAAGACAAGGAGAGGTTGTCCAAATCTCATCTCAATGATAAGTTTTTAGATTTCAGGTCGAAGGATGATACATAAGTTTTGCCTCAGGTCAGAAGACTGAAAAGCTCATAATAAGCTGAAGGATGAGAGGATCACCCTTTGTAACCCTTTCATCTCAGGTACCACTATCAATAAGTTTTCTCCCTCTTGGATGTCATTCTTTTCTGACATTCATAGAAGGAAGAAGCAGGTGTTGTTGTCTGACCTGAAGAGGTTCATTCGGATTGAGAAGAAAATTAGGACGAGCAAAGAACAAGCTACTTGCCAAGCAGAAGGCGCCTACTAACATGGTGGCTTCCAAGTCCGGTAAGGTTTTTCCAAGAAGAATCAGCATCCGAAGAACCTGAATGTACAGAAGTAGATCAAGAATACTGGCAAATGCTTGAACTGCGGCATGCAAGGCCATTTTGCTAAGGCATGTAAAGCACCAAAGAAGGAAGAGAAAGAGAGAGCCCATAATGTTAACCAGATTAACAACTTTGTTTCTATGCTCTTACAGGTGACATCTCCCTCCAACAACTCTGATTGGTAGTTAGATACATGTGCTACCTGTCATGTCTGCTCCAACAAAGATCTCTTTTCCACCTATGTTGTTGCAAATTAAAATGTGTGAATGCCTGACCGTTCTACTACTGTTATGCTTGGAATCGGGATCATGGTGCTGATTATTACTTCAGTGAAGACCCTTACCCTGAAGAATGTGAAATATATCTCATCAATTTTCAAGAATCTAGTTTCTGGGAGCCAGCTATATGATGCAGGAATGAAGCTAGATTTCCAAGGCGAAAAAGTTATACAGTCTTAGAAAAAGATGTACTTTGGCAATACTTATCGCACTGATGACATGGATAAGATAAGCGTCACTTTACCTAGCTCAGTTATCAATGAAATTTTTTACTTCTGCTTACTCCTCTATTTTATGACACAACATATTATGTCATGAAACTATAGAAAAATGTTCAGTATGAAGAAGCTAGGCTTACTTCCAAACTGTGGGGGTCATAAGCTAGAAAAGTGTGAAGTCTACGTACATCGCAAGATCTAAAGGAAGCCCTTTCCAAATGTTACAAGAAGCATAAACCTATTAGACCTGATTCATTCGGGCACCTGTGACTTTAAGAGCTTCAAGACTCTAGGTGGCATGAAGTACTTCATCACCTTCAATGATAATCATTCTCTCTTCTTCTATGTGCACTTGCAAAAGTCAAAAAGATGAAGCCTTTAGCAAGTTTGTTGAGTTTCAGACTGTTCGGAGGGATTAATTGTATTGAAAAGAGGTTTAGAGTAAACCGTTGGTTGCCGTGTACCGATGATCAAGAACTTCAAATGTAAATGCAGGTTTACTTTGCTCATTCTGAATCATCATTCGTAGCATAAGTTAGGACGGGTCGTATCCGCAGGGAGGGTTAGCAATAGAAGCATTCAAGGTTTGTATTGAAATATTTGTGAAGAAAAACGAAGGTTCTTCTTTGTTTTAAGAATGAAAAATAAAACGATGTGGAAGGTGAGTGGAAAATCTTTGGGTGTTGTGTAAAAGAAAAGAAGAAACGAGAATAAAGATGGAAGGAACACGGAGATATTTGAAAAGAAGAAGTTTTCAGAAGAGAGATTTTTAAGAATAATATAAAGGGAAGCCATGACTAACTAACATTTTAATTTACTAACTTACTACTCTCGTTGGGTGATGCATGCCTCATATCGAATCATCGGCAATGGTATGTCTTGCTTTGCAAAGTTCTTGTGTTGTCCCATGTCGAAGGTGTTTCTCATCTAGGCTAGTTGCCTCCTTGAATCATTGGCTCCCCAAATAGATTTTCATTAGTGGAACAAGGATAGTCATTTTTAACGATGCTAAGAAACATACAAGATTCATTAGTCCATCAAAGCTATAATAAAGCGAGCATGAAATAAGAACTTATAATGTAGTCATTGGCATAGTAAAGTGCTCCATCTTCATGTTCCATCAAGGCACTTGTTCTAAGGACAAGGCTCTAAGTAAGGCTCACATGAGTCATGTGGAGGGAGAACTTAACATTTGCAAAGAATAAAAAAAAACAAGTCATCTTCATTGGAGGTAAAATAGACCTGTAGATTTAAGACTTAAAAGAAGAAAGTATCCAATGAATCATATAAGTTAGCAATCACCCAAGAGTTAGTAGTTAGTAAAATTAAAAATTAGTTAGTCATGTTAATAAATTATCTAGACATGGAAATAAAGAACAAGAAACAGTTCATTGTAGAAGTGAAATAGAAGAAAGTAAAAGTTTAAAGAAAAATAATGCACTAGAACAAGAGAAGATGAAGATTGAAAGCTCGATCCTTATATTGCGTTGTCACCGTCTCCAATTACAAATATTGCTCACTCTCACTCTCTCTTTTCTGGATTCTAGAAGGAGAAAAAGAAAATTACATAAGAGACTAAAAGAAAACCTAGAGAAACCCTAACATTCCCTATAAACAATGCTCTTTTCTCCTCCCCGATTACAGAGGCCCTAGGGGTCTATTTGTAGTCTTCATGAGAGAAGGCCATCCCACTTTAGTCTATGGATCAAACGCTGAAGTAACGGCCTAAAGATTGCCGCAGGTCCGCGGCTGTTTCTTGGCCGCTGCGCTAGCGGATTTTTGTGCCTTTCTGTTGTATCTCGTATCCTCAGTGGATCTTCTAGAAACGGAGAATACGCTTTGGGAACTGTGCAGATCTGGGCTTTCTTCTTGTGGGCTTCTAATTAATTCTTTAATTCCTCAAAAATCATAATTCTTGGGCCTCCTTCTCCATTAAACATTGGACCTGAAAAAAAGAGAAAAAAGCAATAAAAATCCAATTTTTATTTAGATAAAGCATAGCATAGTGGAAGAAAATGATATATAAATGACTCCAATCACACCCCCATACCTAGCTTTTGCTCGTCCCTGAGCAAAATAAGCAAGAGAAAAAATCCTAACTAAATTATTACACCACTTTCGTAGGTGACACGATTGCACTGAGCTCGTGCAACAAGCCGTTAAACCTCTAGGTTACCCTAGAGGAGGAGTGTTGTCTCCTGAGGGTTTTCAGCGGATTCCACCCACAAAATCCCAAAGAAAAAGAAAATGTTAGTGAAAAAGTGAAACATTTTTTATGGTCCATTTCCTTCAAGAATTTCGGTGATCTATCGGTTTAGGGTTATTCTAAACTTTTCCTTCTGTTTTATAAGTTTCCATTTGAAATATGTTTTCAACTTAGGTTAAGTTTTCCAAGAATAGAGAGAAACTAGATTCTGTATCAGGCCTAACACATATACATATGTATGAGGGATTTTTCTTAGACTTTAGTTCGTTTGTTCACACACACACACACACACATATATATATATATATATATATATATATATATATATATATATATATATATATATATATATGTATATAAATTTTTTTCTTTTATTATTATTATTTTTTTATAGTATATATTTACATTATCTTAGCTTCATTAGGCTTTCTAATTTACCCATGTAGCGAGCCTTTTACCGATGACTCTCAGACCAGATGGTCTTAGGGCACCAGATGAAGATACATCCCTAAGGTTCAAGGTCTCGAGTAAATTAGGCCACGAATGCTAAGGACTCAACCACTTTTAGGCGTGACTGGTTATGCTTCTTAAGGCACAGCCAACCAGTTTAATTAGTAATCAAGTTTTATTTATGAATATCTATATTTTATTTTATTATTTTATTTTATTTTATTTTTTTATATATTTATGTAAATAAAGTCAGTAAGTCTTTGATTAATCCCTCAATATGCAAATGTATATAGTGTTTAGAAAATAATTCAAAATCTAGCTATCTTTTCTATTCTTTTCTTTCTTAACCTAAAGATCCAACAAAATTTCTTATTTCGACTTATATTAAGAAATCTTAGTATAGAATTTCCTTAATACCTAAGATCAAGTTAATTGTTTTCAAAAAATGGATCAATATATTTTTTTTGTTTTTCTTTTGTTTTTTTATATATAAGAAACAAGAAACCTAGAAATCTAAAAGAAAAAGTCTAGAAAAATCCTATGTTAGTAAGAAAAGAGAAATATAAGAAAAGAGAAACCTAGAAATCTAAAAGAAAAAGTCTAGAAAATTCTTATATTAGTATCTACCCCCCATACCTATCCCATGCATTGTCCTCAAAGTATGCAATAAAATATATATAAAATAGGTAAAGAAAGATATCACCCCCGCCTTCGGCTTGGACCAGCGGTGGTGCTAGGTCCAGCCGACTGTGATCGCCGCAGACCCTCCTCAATGCGGTCTAGGCGAGATATTTGCTCCGCAACCTTTTTGCATAGTCGAATCTGCCCCCGAAATATCTTCTTTATGCCTCGCCAAATGGTAGACATGAAGGCACGTGAATCAGCTGGGGGGTCCTGTTGCCAAAAAGTCGGCTCATCCTCCTCTTCTAAAAGTTCCTCCGAAGAGGACTCTACAGGGACATCTTCGTATTGGACACTAGGAGTCCAAATCGCATGAAGACAACTATTGTAAGTGCTAGTCGCCCTCTCTTGTGCAACGAACACCCTATCATATGAGTTAAAAACTGCATCTGGTAAGAAAGTCCTACACAGACGAGTGATCAAAACTGGGTGCGAGTACTTTGCACCGCGTGTGCGGGAGGAGTTTGTGATGATACTATGAAAAATGATCTTGTTGATACATATAGTGTGCTATCGAGTCATCAGGTCGTGTATAATCTGCAACACCGGCCTGTTAAAGGAGGTTGTGTGGTCCAGTCCTAAAATATTGCGTTGAATCCAGCGACCAATGAAATGTACGTTTCTAAATGTATTACTGGCTTTGAACCCCCTATCTTATTCCGTACAATGAGCCCCCATGACAGCATGTAATCGATTAAAGGTAGGGGTCACTATGATGTGGGTTGCAAGGGATATTGTAGAAAAGCTTAACGAGCTCAGGACAATAATAAGCCTCGTGATCAGAATTATCATATATCAATGCATACCAATCTCACGGACGAATACGATCTAAAAATTATGCCATAACCATTCACATTGCTAGGTATTCTAGCAAAATCTTTTTCAGCGAAAATAGATGGTGCCATGATGAATAATAGGAAGCAACGAGAAGGGATACGCAAACCTCCCCCTGACTACGTGGGGGGAAAACTCAAACGAGATTGCAGAGAGCAATCTGTGATGGTAGCAGAGGTTTAGACGGTAGATCAGAGATCCTCACATGGCCGCGTCTGCAGGAAAATTTGGCGGCGACCCAGGTTCGGCAGGGTGGCCGCGGACGCGCGGCAGATGCCGTGAAAACGCGGCCGGATCATGGAGAGAGGGGCGTAGGAAAAATTTGGAGGGCGGCGCTAGATGTTTGTGTTGCAGATCTGAGATTGAAAGTAGGATATTGAGGAGAACACGGGAAGGGGGATATTTATAAGAAGCTGAGAAGGACGAAATCCCCAAATTGCCCAATTGGAAACTAGGAATTTACAACCCTAGGTTATTTAGAAAGAAAGGGAGTGGAGGGAAAGATGAAAAAACTTAGGTGATATTTAGCACCTAAGTCCCACTTATTTATTCTTTTTTTTCTTCTTTTTTTTATTTACAAAGGAGGTTTCAAAATGATTTACAGGAGACATCGGGGAATGGTATGGAATTACGTAGTCATATATAGACTGGGTCATAAAGACCCAGTTCAATAACATTGTGTGACTCAGACTCCGTGGTGAAAAATGGCGTTAGGCGTTGACCATTCTCTTTGAAAGTGTTGCCATCTTTGGGATCGAAAATTTCAATGGCACCATGAGGAGAGACGTTCTGGACGATGTAGGGGCCTGACCACCTGGTTTTTAGTTTACCAGGAAAAAGGTGGAGTCTAGTATTGTACAACAGAACTTTTTGTCTTGAGACAAAATTTTTCCTATGAATTAACTTATCATGGAAAATCTTAACTCTGTGTTTAGATATCTGAGCGTTATTGTATGCATCATTTTGTAGTTCTTCTAACTCAGATATCTGCAACTTTCTCAAATCACCAGTTTTGGCTAAGTCCAAATTCAGTTGTTTTATTGCCCAGATAGCACGGTGCTCTAACTCCACAGGCAGATGGTAGGGTTTTCCAAATACAACTCGATATGGAGACATACCGAGGACAATCTTGTAGGCGGTCTGATATACCCATAGGGCATCAATCAGTTTGATGGACCAATCCTTACGATTTTATCCAACAGTTTTTTCCAATATCAGTTTAATTTGTCTGTTGGTGACCTCCACTTGCCCGTTCGTCTGAGGATGATAGGCCGTGGATAATTTATGAGAGACAGAATACTTCCGCATTAGGACTTCAAAAGCCGGTTACAGAAATGACTCCTGTTGTCACTAATTATCGCACGTGGGGCTTCGAAGCGAGAAATGATGTTTTCCCGTAAGAACTTGATGACAACATGCTTATCATTTGTCCTAGTAGGAATAGCTTCAGCCCACTTAGAAACATAGTCTACGGCCACCAAAATGTATTGGTTGCCATAGGACAGAGGAAAGGATCCCATGAAATTGATGCCCTACAAATCAAAAATTTCTACCTCAAGGATCGGTGTAAGGGGCATCATGTCTTTATGTGTGATCTGACCCGTCATTTGACATCTGACACAGAGCTTGCAGAAAGTATAAGTGTCCTTAAAGAGAGTGGGCCAATAGAACCCACTCTGAAGGACTTTCTCAGCAGTCTTATGTGAACCAAAGTGTCCACCACAAGCCAGCTCGTGACAAAATGTCAATACGCTATGAAGTTCATCCTCAGAAAGACACCTTCTAATTATCTGATCATGGCAATATTTGAATAAATACGGTTCATCCAAAAGAAAAACTGTACTTGTTTCATAAAGCGATACTTGTCCTGACCGGACCAATTTGAAGGTGTTTGCCCGGTTGCAAGGTAGTTTGCTATATCAGCATACCAGGGCTCATTACACATCATAAAGATGTGTTCATTAGGAAAGTCTTCATTGATAGGTAAAGTCTCAATTGGTGCATTAGGAATTCTCAAAAGGTGATCTGCCACCACATTTTCAACGCCCTTTTTGTTTTTAATTTCCAAATCAAACTTTTGCAAAAGAAGTATCCATCGAATCAGTCTGGCCATTGCATCTTCTTTTGCATTAAGTATTTAAGGGCGGAGTGATCAGTAAAAATCATTGTCTTGGATCCTAGTAGGTATTGGCGAAATTTTTTCAACACAAACACAACTACTAAAAATTCCTTTTCAGTTGTCGTGTAATTTAGTTGGGCCTCGTTACGCGTCCTACTAGCATAGTAAATCACGTGTTACCTGTTATCAGTACGTTGTCTGAGAACAGCGCCTATGGCATAATCGGAGGCATCACACATGATTTCAAAGGGCCTAGTCCAATTAGGCGCTGAGATTATTGGCGCCGAAACAAATCTGTGTTTAAGCTCCTCCCAAGGTTGTAGACATTCTTTATCAAAATTGAAGGGTACATCTTTTCTTAAGAGATTTGTCAAACGTCTAGCAATTTTGCTAAACCCTTAAATAAATCTTCTATAGAAGCCAGAGTGCCCTAAAAAAGATCTAATGTCTTTTAAGCATTTCGGCTCAGGGAGCTTTATTATAACGTCCACTTTCGATCTATCAACCTCGATTCCTTTGTGTGAACTTCATGCCCTAGGACAATTCCTTACTTGACCATAAAGTGACACTTCTCCCAATTGAGTATTAAGTTTTTCTCCATGCATCGTTATAAAACTAACTTAAGATGGTGCAAGCATTGTTCAAAGGAATCACCATAAATGGAAAAATCATCCAAGAAAATCTCCAAAATTTCTCAACCATGTCGGAAAAAAGACTAAGCATGCAACATTGAAACGTTGCAGGAGCGTTGCATAGGCGAAGGGTATTCTTCGGTATGCAAATGTTCCAAAGGGACAGGTGAAGGTTATCTTGTCTTGATCCTCGGGAGCGATAGGGATTTGATTGTATCCTGAATATCTATCCAGGAAGCAGTAATACTCATGTCCAGCTAGTCTCTCCAGTATTTGATCGATGAAAAGAAGGGAAAAGTGGTCTTTACACATGGCAGCGTTTAATTTTCGGTAATCAATATAGACTCGAATCTTCGTTGGAAGACGAGTTTGTACTAATTCTTTCTTATCGTTTTCTACCACGGTAACCCCCGCTTTCTTGCGCACAACGTGGACTAGACTAACCCACTGGCTATCGAATATGGGATAGATGATCCCATTATCTTATAGCTTCAAAATTTCAGTTCTAACAGCCTCCTGCATGATTGGGTTTAGTCTACGTTATGGGTCACGTTTAGGTTTTGCATCTTCCATCAAATGAATCTGGTGTTGCACAATGGAAAGACTGATTCCCTTCAGCCATGGTCCAACCAATGGCTTCTCGATTTTCCTTTAATACTATAAGAAGATCATCTTCCTATTATTCCGTCAGATAGGACGCAATTATTACTAGAAATGCTTCCTTTTCACCCAAGTACTGATACTTGAGATGACTAGGGAGAACCTTAAGCTCAGAAGAGGGCACTTGATCTACCAATGGTTGTTCCTTGTGTAAGGGAAGGATAGTGGTTGCATCTGTTGCCCACTCCACTATGGATTCAATTATTTAATCAAGGTTGAAGTCATCAGACTCCAACTCAAATTCTCTATCAGAATCGTATTCAATCTCCATTTCATGTTCACTTGTTAATCCTCGATAGGTTCACTTCAAATGACTCAATTTTCAAATCTCGAGGTTGTTTTCCCAGGTGGAAAACATTTACCTCTTTTATCATATCTCCAAAAGTTAGACGCATTGATCCATTCCTACAGTTGATGATTGCATTTTGCAGTGGCAAGGAAGGGTCATCCTAGAATGACAGGTGTCTTAGCTTTGGGATTATGTACGGGTTGCGTTTCTAGAACAATGAAATTCACGGAGTAAATGAATTCCCCGACCCGAATGAGAACATCTGTAATCTCCCCCTTTGAAATTTTTACAGATCGATCAGCCAGTTGTATAGTAACCTGGTCGGATGGAGGTCGCCTAACCCGAGTTGCTGATACAAAGAGAAAGGAAAAAGATTGATGCTGCCTCCTAGATCTAGTAATGCCCTATTTATCGTGGTCTGTCCTATAATACAAGAAATAGTTGACTCCCTGGGTCTTTATATTTCACGGGAATTGGCCCAGTTAGCAACTCACTTATATTAGAAGCAAGGAAGACCTTCTTTGGGACATTAGTTTTCCTTTTCTTAGTGCACATATCTTTCAAGAATTTGGCATAGGAGGGAACTTGTTGTATGGCATCAAAAAGGGGTACATTGATCTGGACCTGATTGAACATTTCTCTAATTTTCTCCATTTGAGCATTAGTCTTTTGGTTTGCTAGCCTATTAGGGAATGGTACAATAGGCTTGTATGGTTGCTCATCTGCTTTATCGTTATTTGATTTGGAGGTTGAAGGTTGTGAACTTGAAGATGGATCATTTCTAGTTGGTGGTACTGGAACAGGAGATGTTGACACTAATTTATTTGGAACAGGATGAGTAGAAACCTGATTGTCTATCTGCTTTTCAGATCTCAAAATATGAACAGTGTTACACTGACTGGGACCTATGTCTTCAGCTTCATGAATAGGGTAGGGGTTCTTAGGATTGGGCACTGGCTGGCTTGGCAATGTTCCTTTTAGTCTTTCATTCAATGAGCTAGCCAGTTGACCTATCTGAACCTCTAACCTATTGATGGCCTGGTTGTGGGTGTTCATTATTGAGACCTGGATTTAGATAAGGTTTCAATCATTCTTTCCAAATCTGACATTTTTTTATCAGGGTGATTTTGTGTTTGTTGTTGCTGATATGTGGGCTGGAAGTTGTATTGGAAGCTTGTTTGAAAATTTGGTGGACTCTGTTGAAAACTCGGTTGATGAGACTGAGCAGGGTATTGGTATGAAAATGATGGTCTTGGTTGCTCATGACCAGACTGACTCCAAGAAAAGTTTGGATGGTTCCTCCATCCCGGATTGTATGTTTTGGAGTATGGATTGTAATTAGGTCTGGTGTATGCTGCAATCATATTCTCAGGGTACATTTGGGCTTGGTAGATGGGATACTCCTCAAACAGGTGTTTAAGAGTATGGCAGTAGGTGCAACCCGAGTTGATCACAGGTGATGGGTTGACCTGATTCACAGAATTTGGTTCCCTAACCTCGAGCAGTTCTAGCCTTTTCATCAATTGAGTTATCTTTGCCTCAGAAGCTATAGAAGATTCAATCGAATGCATACCAGCTCTGGAAGTGGCGGATTGTTTTCTCAGGGCAAGATTCCCACTGAACGATTTTTTTTGCTAAAGCTTCAAAGAGATCCCAACTTTGGTTCTCATCTTTCTTTAAAAATTCCCCTTGACACATGGTCTCGAGGAGTGCCTTAGTTTGATAATCTAGTCCATCATAGAGAATTTGGCACTGTCGCTACTTCTCTATGCCATGATGAGGACATTGAGCTAGTAAATCTTTAAACCGTTCAAATACTTTCAGAATGGTTCACTTGATTCCTGCTTGAACTGCATTATGTTTTTTCTGATGAGGGACATTTTGTGAATGGGATAGAATTTCTTAAGAAAGACTTTGACAAATTCATCCCATGTCGAGATAGAACTGGCAGGCAGATTATATGGTCACTTCTTGGCTTTGTCCTTAAGCGCGAAGGGAATGAACCTTAATCTAGCAGAATCTTCCCCTAGTTGGGGAATTCTCATCATCAAGCATACTTCTTCAGACTTACGAATGAAGAAATATGCGTCCTCTGATTTTAGGCTATGAAATCTTGGGAGTGTATTTATGAATTGTGGTTTAAGCTCAAAATTGTTCCCAATTGCTTCGGGTAAAAGAATGCATGAAGGTAGTGAAGTGCGAATGGGGTAGAACTTGTCTTGGAGAGAAGTATTGTTAGCTATGATTGAAATTGTGTTAGGAAGTGGTGTTTGTGCAAGTGTAGAAGTCCTAACAAGTCTTGCTGAAATTGGGTCCCCATACCACTCTTGCATGCACAATCACAGACAACGTTCACCAAGCAATCAAGCGAAAAGGAAAAATAACAAACAAGAAAAAAGGAAAAACAATCACCAGCTATCTAGGATTCCTCGACCTAGACGACTCCTAACTGTTCGATGAACCGAAGAAGGTTATTACTTGAGTCAGACCATAGCTAATCAGTCAGGTGAGGGCAAGATTGTGGGAGGTATCCACGCAGAAGCGACGGGCCTAATTAAGCCAAACCACCAGCCTTCGGGGTTTCGCCCCTCAATCCTCAACCTTAGTCACTGATTTGACTGGAGTGTGAATCAAAAACAATTTTCAACTTAGCTGATCTCTTAACGAGTCCGGATGTCCCTAGGGGCCAACGTCTATCAAATTTTATTATAAAGCTTGGGATTGTGAGTACTTGAAATCTGATTTTTAGGCCAAAGAAGGGTGATTAAATCCCCACCTTATCTTGTTATTGGGTGTTGCTCTTAAAATCAATTTTGTGCAAGTGTATAAGATAAATAAGATTCACTCAAAGCGATATAAATCAATCAAGAGACGAGTCCTATTCTGAATGCAATGCGTACGTACCTTGCTCCAGCACTCTTCAATAGTAAACTAAATGAATTGAAAAGACATGTGCCTAAAATGCAAACGTCTAATCAATTTTTTAAACTTTTCAACAAGTGTTTTACTGTTGGTTTATTAGCAGGCTCTTGGTGATGGCATACAAGAAATAAAGTTTGCAGAAAACTCTAATTTTGTAAAGCAAGCAGCCCTACAAAAAGCCAATCAGTATGAACTCCCTTTTGCCGCGGATTCACGACCAGAGCCGAGGGAACGCGGCAATCCAGAGAGTGCTTGGTCTCTGCTTTCTAGAACAGAGGCCCAAGACCACTTATATGTTACTGCAATCTTCTTTCCTACTTTCGCTGACCTATAACCTGCAACAGAGAAGAAAAATTCGTTTCAGTTCCAAAAATTCAATAAAAACCTTTACCCTCCCCGGCAACAGCGCCAAAAATTTGTTCGGAGGGATTAATTGTATTGAAAAGAAGTTTAAAGTAAACCGTTGGTTGTCGTGTACCGATGATCAAGAACTTCATGTATATGCAGGTTTACTTTTCTCCTTCCGAATCACCGTTCATAGCATAAGCTAGGATGGGTCGTATCCACAGAGAGGGTTAGCGATAGAAGCATTCAAGGTTTGTATTGAAATCTTTGTGAAGAAAAATGAAGGTTCTTCCTTATTTTAAGAAATGAAAAATAAAACGATGTGAAAGGTGAGTGAAAAATATTTGGGTGTTGAGTAAAAGAAAAGAAGAAACGAGAATAAAGATGGAAAGAACATGGAGATATTTGAAAAGAAGAAGTTTTCAGAAGAGAGATTTTAAGAATAATATAAAGAGAAGCCATGACTAACTAATATTTTAATTTACTAACTTACTACTCTCGTTGGGTGATGCATGCCTCATATCGAATCATCGACAATGGTATGTCTTGCTTTGCCAAGTTCTTGTATTGTCCCAAGCCGAAGGTGTTTCTCATCTAGGCTAGCTGCCTCCTTGAATCATTGGCTCCCTAAATAGATTTTCATTAGTGGAACAAGGATAGTCATTTTTAACGATGCTAAGAAACATACAAGATTCATTAGTCCATCAAAGCTATAATAAAGCGAGCATGAAATAAGAACTTGTAATATAGTCATTGGCATAGTGAAGTGCTCCATCTTTATGTTCCATGAAGGCACTTGTTCTAAGGACAAGGCTCTAAGTGAGGCTCACATGAGTCATGTGGAGGGAGAACTTAGCATTTGCAAAGAATAAAAAAAAACAACTCATCTTCATTGGAGGTAAAATAGACTTGTAGATTGCAAGACTTAAAAGAAGAAAGTATCTAATGAATCGTATAAGTTAGCAATCACCCAAGAGTTAATAGTTAGTAAAATTAAAAATTAGTTAGTCATGTTAATAAATTAGCTAGATATGAAAATAAAGAACAAGAAACAGTTCATTGTAGAAGTGAAATAGAAGAAAGTAAAAGCTTAAAGAAAAATAATGCACTAGAACAAGAGAAGATGAAGATTGAAAGCTCGATCCTTGTATTGCGTTGTCACCGTCTCCAATTAAAAGATTGCTCACTTTCACTCTCTCTTTTCTGGATTCTAGAAGGAGAAAAAGAAAATTACATAAGAGACTAAAAAAAAACCTAGAGAAACCCTAACAATTCCCTATAAACAATGCTCTTTTCTCCTCCCCGATTACAGAGGCCCTGGGGGTCTATTTATAGTCTTCATGAGAGGAGGCCATCCCACTTCAGTCTCCGGATCAAACGCTGAAGTAACGGCCTAAAGCTTGCCGCGGGTCCGCGGCATAAGCCGCGTTTCCGCGGCCGTTTCTTGGCCGCTGTGCTAGCGGATTTTTGTGCCTTTCTGTTATATCTCATATCCTCAATGGATCTTCTAGAAACGGAAAATACGCTTTGGAAACTGTGCAGATCTGGGCTTTTTCTTGTGGGCTTCTAATTAATTCTTTAATTCCTCAAAAATCATAATTCTTGGGCCTCCTTCTCCATTAAACATTGGACCTAAAAAGAGAGAGAAAAAAGCAATAAAAATCTAATTTTTATTCAGATAAAGTATAGCATGGTGGTAGAAAATGATGCATAAATGACTCCAATCACAGACTCGAGAAGAGAAGCAACTTGGGCGTCCAGTAAGGAAACTCAGAAGTGAGAGAGGTGGCGAGTACTGGTTGAAGGAAGCTAAAGCATTCATCAAAGAGCATGGCATCATTGCAGAGACGACTGCTCCTTACTCCATGCAGTCCAATGGAATTGCAGAAGGAAGAAGTGCATACTCACCGAGATAGTAAACTCAATGCTGATTACATCGGATCTACCTACATGAGAGAGGTGTTGTTGATGGCTCAATGGATTCAGAACTAGGTATCTTACTCCAAATCAGATACTACTTCACATCAGCTATGATTGGTATATCTAGCTTCTTGGATAATCTCAAAGTGTGAGAGTGTCTTACTTATGTTCGAATACTAGATATCAGAAGGCCAAAGCTTGGCCTTAAGGAAAATATGTGTGTGCTTCTTGGTTTTGCTGAAGATAGTGATGCATACAGATTTCTGGATCTTGGCACCAACTCTATCATTGAAGTTCGGGATGTGGAGTTCTTTGAGGATAAGTTTATCAAGGATAAAGGCTTTATTGCTCAAAGATGTGTATTGCACCAGATGAGTCAATCTCTCCAGAAGTTGAAGGTGTTGATGCTGAAGGAGAAACTCAAGAAGTTGCAGAACCACCTTCCAAGCACATAAGAAAGCAGAAGGACATTGGAGATGACTTCATCACCTGTAACGCAGAAGGAGATCTACAAACTTTTCAAGAAGCAATGTAGTCCAAAAATGCTCTTCTCTGAAAGAAAGCCATAGATGATGATTGACTCTTCGATCCAGAATCACACTTGGGAATTTATGGATGTGTCAGAAGATGCAAAGCCTATTAACTGTAAATAGATTTTCAAATGAAAGTTACGACCTGATGGTACCATAGAAAAGTACAAGGCGAGACTGGTGAAAAAAAGATTCTCACAGAAGAAAGGTATTGACTTCTTCGATATTTATGCATCAATTTGCAGAATTACTACTATCAGAGTGCAGACTACATGGGCGACCATCAAGAAGTTCATCATTCACCAGATGGGTATGTGAAGATAGATTTTCTAAATGCAGATCTCATTGAAAAATTTACATGGAGAGACTATAAGAACTTGATGCTCCTACGGATAAGATATGTAAGCTAACAATGTCTTTCTATGGTCTTAAGTAGGCTCTAAAACTCTGACATTAGAAACTTGACAGGATTGTTTGTAGCAATGGATATCGAGTCAGTGAATCCGACAAGTGCCGCTACATCAATGTTGTTGAAGGCAATGTAGGGTTGATCTGCCTTAATGTAGATGACATGCTTATCATCGGGTCTGACTTGGAGATAGTGAAATCTACAAAGAAATTTCTTTCGACCTAGTTTAACTTGAAGAATCTTGAAACTGTGGATGTGATTCTCAGAATCAAGATCATGTACACAAAAGATGGAATTAGATTGTCTTAATCCCATCACATAGACAATATGTTGAAGAAGCATGACTACCTTAACCCTTCAGAGTTGTCTGTGTCATATAACCACAACAAGAAGCTTCGAACCAACACTGGAAGACCAGTGAGGCAGCTAGAGTACTCAAGGATCTCTGGGAATTTTATATACGTAATGAGCTGCACAAGGCCAGACATAGCATTCTCTGTTGGAATGCTTAGCAAATTTACAAGCAATCATGGAAAGCCTCACTGGGATGCTATTTAGAGATTGATTAGATACTTGAAGGGAACCACGGATCTGAGCCTGATCTACATCGGATATCTTGCTATGATCGAAGATTTCTCAGATGCAAGTTGGCGCTCGAAATCAGATGAGTGCAGATATACTAGAGATTTTGTCTTCACCATTGAAGGAGTTTTCATTTCATGAAAGTCTAAGAAGCAAATTATGATTGCACAATCATTCATGGAGTCAAGTTCTTCGCATTAACTATTGTAGGAGATGAGGCTGAGTAGCTCAGTTGTTTTTTTAGACCTTCTGTTGAAAGAATTATAAGGTGCAATTACCATCTATTGTAATTATCAAGGAACAAGTATTGTGACAACAAACTCATTGTTCAATGAAAAACAGACTATTCATCAAAAGCATGACTATTTGAACGAGCTTATCTTCCACGGAGTCTTCTCGGCATTGACGTTCGATCTTCAGAGAATGCTACAGATCCTCTGACTATACACTTCAAAAAAGAATTAGTTGAAAAGACTTCCATTAGAATGGGTCTTAAGTACTGTAAGCCTTATGTACATTTACCATTTATATCAAGTTATAGTTCAAAGCTCATGCTACTAATAATTAAGATGCTTGGTTCAAAAAATTAAGTAAAACTTGCATGCATATTTTCTACCATTTGAAAGGATGGCTTTTAAGGTTTAATGAGTCCAAAGCATTTTTAGATGCGGGGTGTTGGGTAGGAAACACACCTAATAACTCACTTATGCTTGGGTGGAGATTGGCCGTCTCCTATGAGAACTTATAAAAAAGTACCTAAAGCCATTGCAGAAATTAAGGCATGTACAAGCCATAAATATCCAAGCACCCAGGCAAAGTTGTGGTTCAAAGTGATGACCACTACCAATCGGGTTTAATCTTGTGTGATTACTGGATTATAAGAAAGTGTTGGTTCAAGACTAATTTAAGTTCACCATGCATCTATCTTCTATTCAGTTGGTTTAAAGGGGATTCAAGTCCTTGTGATATCTACCTTATGCACAATGATTTAAACAATGTTATTGTTGACACTCAAAATAGACAGAGCTCCCCATTCATCTTCCGCCGGTCTGAACAACGTTTAACTTATTGACATCTATAAAAGATAAGTCGAATACAAGCTGATGACCGGAGGCAAGGTAGCAACATAGACATTACTAATCCAGCAAAGCAGATAGTAAGTCAAAGTAGCCTTTGAAGAAGACCTGAGCAGGCCTAGAGACACTAAGTTAGCTCAATACTTAGTCTCATATGAGCCCAAGAGATGAGCAATCTTGCTTAGCTTCGCAAGAAGTCCATCATAGCTCTACCATGGGCTAACTTATAGCTTCGCCCTGGGATTTTTCATAACTCCGCAGAGCTAGCCAGTTCGCTAGATGCTCTGCGGAGCCACGCGAGAAAAATAAGCTAACTTATAGCTTCGCTGAGAGTTTACTCCTAGCTTCGCCAGAACCTTCCCTTAGCTCTGCTACGAGCTTATTGGATTAGCCCCACTGCGGGTCTTTTTATGGTCACATTTGATCAATCAAATCTCCAGATGAGATCATATTGATTGAAATCAAATTTGTTGTTTTCTACCATAATCTTTTGACTCTCCCAATCAGGTAAGAAGATCAGGGGAGATCTCTCAATTAACTAGAGAGGATCAAGGGAGTATCCCTCATTTAGCAGAGCGAATCAAAGGATTGGTGCTACATGCTATTCCTAACTTCACAAAAACTGTTTCTAGCCTCGCAACAAGGCTACTTTTCGGATGCGAAATAGATTGATTCAATCTGTTTTCAAATTTAGAGGGCGATTATACCCCTGTTCCCCCTTATGAATAGCCTATCAGAGGCACACAGAGAGGAAAGGTGGGTAAGGAGAGAGAGGAGATTGGCTCGAGAAGCAGAATCCCTAGCAAGAGGCCTCTACCGATCCTCTGTTCTCCGATTCTCCGAACCAAGTGAGAAGGGAGTCCTATTAGGAGACAGGTCGATCATCTGACCGATCGCATCGTTAAAGGGATAAAGTGATCGCGCGCTGATCAGATTCCTACCAGCACATTTTTTTAAAAATCTCAGAGGAGATCTACTTGTAAATTTTTTTTGCTTTTTGTAAAGAAATACTTGTAATTTCTCTCCTCGAACACTTTTTGTAAGTTTTCCCTTACCCAAATTAATGGAAAACAGGATGGCGACTTTGCTAGGGATATCAGTCTTCTGGCGCAATAAGGAGACAGTGTCGCAATGCGAAGGTCAGAATCCTAAGCCTTTTACCTTCGAAAACTTGGTCATTCTTTTCGACCAAGGAAAATTCGAAGAGCTGCTCTCTGAAGGTAGTCTAGTGCTCCACATAAGGAAGTATAGGAAGGTCTCGATGGCCAAGGTTTCAAAGCAGAAACCAGAACGAGCCTCCTCCCAACTTCTCTCAGTCTCGCGCGAGGCTAGCCAGGTTCCCTACGAATCTAAATCTCCTCTTCTAAAGCAGATGTGGAGGCCAAAACAGAAAGCTCTGTGTGAAGCTTTAGGCACAGCTATACCACAGGTTCGCCTATTATGCGAAGACAAAGGCAAAATGCCTACCTGCTTCGCCAAGACTATCAACTGCGAGGCTAGGGCGTCAACTCTGCCTTCGCCCAATCCAGGAGCAGTAACTCCTCACGTCAAACTCGTTCTCACGAGCGAAGTTGCGGATGGCGTGATAAGCACAGCGCCAGCACCTCAGGGTACGCGCAAAGTTCCCATCCACTAGGCTGGAACTAAAGCACCTAATAGTACTAATCACCTTGGCAATAAGGTGGCGAACAAAGCGCCACAGTGTGCTTCACCCCCCAGTTCCTTAAGCGCTAAGTTCGCTCTTCACAATGGAGCTAAGGGTTTAGTGCTTATGCAGCTTCAGTGCCTAAGGATGCTCCCAAAGTTCTTAGTCGCTAAAGTACTCTCTAGTGCCAATCACCTCTACGGTGATGAGAAAATGAGGCATCATCCTGTGTTCGCTTCCAAATCTTGCGAGCAAGAAGGTGGTGTCGAAATTACCTGAATGCATCAATGCGTGATCTACCCGAGCCTCTGCGCTGAGTCGCTTAAGCCCAGCTGGGTCCAACTTGCGAGAGTTCTTAGCAAGCAAACGAAAGTCGGAATTACTCCAGACTTCTCCCTCCTGTTGTCAACAAGTGGGATGTCAGTTGGTGACGGTCCACTCAGTCCATTGCCAGATAGGACCAATCCCTACCACTCCTCCAAACCAACAGTCAGTCTTTGATCGACTATCAGTGCAAGCTCCTGTGAAGCATCGCAAAAGGGGCATATCCTGAAATCTACCAGATCTGCCCTCTGCATCCGTCAATATGATCAGAAGGGGATGGGAATCACATAAAGGCAGACAAGCGCCGTGTGATGCTAACTCTTCTCCCTTCAGTTTTTCAGATTCGGATTATAGTCCGGGCCTTGGCCAAGTCTTGATACACGAAGAAGGTGTCTTCTGAGACACCAGATCTAGGGTCGCAATACCCTACGGTTACGAGCAGCCATTCTCCTCAACCACAGTAACCTCACCAAAATGAGAGGATTATTCAATGGTCTGATGAGAAGGACGAAGACAGTCGGTATGCCTCTTCGACAACAGTCAGCTCGGTACGAAGAGATAGAGTGTTGGTGCATATGGCTGATAATGGTAATGATGACCTCCGTCGACGGTTGGCAGCTCAGGAGCAAACCTCCAAGGCTTAGTAAGAAGTCTTGGACAACATTTAACAAATGCTCGCCCAACTCCTCACTAACCAGAGTGACAATGATACCGGGAGTAATCATAACGTGGAAGAACATCATAACAATGAACAACCCAAGACTGAGAAGTCAAAGGAAAGTTCTTCTATAGATGCTGAAGTTTTTAAGGCATCCAAGCTCAGATCGCATCCCTAACCCAGAGGGATGAATTAAAGAAAGTAGGGGCAGTCTGTCTTTACCACTTAGAATGGGATTCAGTATCATACCTACCAAAGTTCAAGCCACCAACATTACATACGTATAATGGTAAGAGCTTGCCAAACCAGCACATCTATTACTTTCGGTCTCAGACCGGTAACGTTATAGATAACGATGCTATTATGGCCAGACTATTCATTGGCACCTTGAAGGGGGTAGCATTCGACTGGTTCCAAAGTCTTCCTCCGGCTCTATCAATTCTTGGATCGACTTAGAAACTCGATTTCTTTCTCATATTTACGAGGACGACACTGAGGTAACCATGGACAAACTCTTCTCTACTATACAGAGGAAGGGCGAATCTGTCTGTGACTATATGAGCGGTTTAGAAACTTATCTCTGATGTGCATAGCAGGGATGCCATTGCCCATGCTCTTGCAGACGTACAGGCATAACTTCCTTGACCAAGTAGAGATTCGTATAGGAGCTGTTAAAGCCCATACCTAAAAGAAACTAGTCGAACAAACTAAGATAGCCGAGAAGTCGGCTAAGAAGTTCGAACCATCTACCCCTAAAGGCAAATGAGGTATGAATAATAAGGGGCGTAGCGACATAGCGCAGTCTTCCCAAGCCAAAGGGAAAGAGACTATGTCCGTTGAATTGTCAGGGGACCTTCATTTGAAGGCAAGAAGAGAGGCTTCAATAATCAGGAGTCTAAGTTTCCTCTGCACAATACTCTTTCAAAGACGAGCAGGTGGTCGCAATATTCTATTTACTCCACAAAGGGAATAAATTGAAGCTGCCGGATGCTCAGCACCCTAATAAAGTGGGACGCACGAACGATCCCAACTATTGCCTCTTTCATAGGATGATTCATCATCCTACTGATAAGTGCTTTTTCGTTAAGGATAAAATTCAAGCTTTAGTCGACGCCAGAGTTCTGACTCTGAAATCAGAACAAAAGAAAGTCATTGCAAACATGGTGACCCTCGAGTTCGGCAAAACCCCAAAAGTCAGTGCCTGATGGGACCTTCACAATTCCTGAAGCACGGCTAGAAGTAAAGCATCCTTCAGCCAAAACTCAACAGATTAAGGGTTTTGTTCCCTTGACATTGGAAACAGGGGAAATCATGTGGATACACCCAGACCTTGCCAAGACGAACAATGGGATTCAAAGAAATTCAAGTCAAAAGGCAAACCTTGTAATGTTATCTCTATCTTGGCGGATGATGACAATCTCACATCAGCTTCTCTTAGCGATTCTGAAGGGGAAAACACGCTTGTACATCGCAGGCTGATGTACCTCAGCCGATAGGTACTCGATCCGAAAAATCATACTTAAAACAGTATGAGAAAGTTACTGACTAGACACAATAGCAGATGACATTAGTACAAATATCCACATCGGCTCCGCTCCGGACAACGGGAAAAGAGAAGTAGAAAGAAGTCCGATTTGACCATGTCCTTAAGAAGCCTCCAGGCCTAGGACTTAACATGCCTTTTCGCTTTGACATATTGGCCCAGTTGGCTAATATCCCAGCTCGTATCACCATACACGAGCTCCTTCGTCTCTTAAAAGAGAAAAGAAAAGCACTTAAGAATGCACTGGCTAACTCAGAATCATTTCTGACACATATGCCAGAAATCCCTAGGGGTGACACTTAGCCCACTTGCCCTAAATGCCATCATGAACAACCGAAAGTACCTGCTATTACTTTCATAGTTGAGGATATGCTTCTCAAGGATAATAAGCACGACCGACCTTTATACTACACCGGATACATCAGTTTGACATGCATTGAAAGAGTACAGGTTGATTCAGGATCCGCGCTTAGCATCATACCCAAAAGGCTCCTCTACTTTCTCGGCATACCATTGTATAGGTTATCTGCAACCACTACGACGATATACAGTTTTAATACAGGGAGTAGTCACCCACTTGGAAAGATTCGACTCCGTTGCTGAATTAGGAGCCTGAAGTCAGAAGTGACGTGCTACGTTTTGACGCTGACACATCATACAACCTGTTACTAGGACGACCCTGGATCCACGCTAACTGGATTGTTCCCTCTATTCTGCACCAGTGCTTCAAATATGTTGAAAATGATGTAACAGTATGAACTGTCTTCGCTGAGAAACAACCATTCAATGGGGTGAAAAACTACTTTACTGATGCTCTCCTATATTAGGAAGTCAGTGAAACATCAAAAGAATCATTGCCTGACAACGATGATAGTGGTAATGAAGCAGATTCAGAGTCTGAAGGTGAAAAGCCAGTTACTTTGGTCGGCGAACTAATTATAACATATTTTAATATTAATAAAGTAATTATTTATATTAAAAAATATATAATTAAATATTTCGTAATTTTATATTAATTATAATATTGTTATATTAATAAAATTTTAACTCTAAATAAAATAATAAAAAATTGGTATAAGTATTAATAAAATAATAAAGTATTAAATAACAATATTAAATAAAAAAATTAAATTAAATTAGTAAAATATTAAATATTAAAATAATATTAAAAATAATAAAAAAACTAAAGTTTAAAATATAAAATAATTAATAATTAAATAAAAATTGAGCACTATTAAAATATTAAATATTTAATAATATTAAATTATATATTGATTATCAAGTAACTGTTTTGAACTACAAGTGTATTATAAGTGGGATTTACATGACCACAAAATTAACTGTAGCAATTACAAGTGAGAAAATGTGAATGTAAAAGTGAGATTTACATGATCACAAATTTAACTATAGCAAATGTAAGTGGGAAAATGAGAGTTGCATTTTGCAACTTGTTTTTCAGCGAAACAAACAGCGGAAAATGAAAAAGAAGTTTTACGACTTACGATTTGTGAGATTTTGCGGCGAAACAAACAGGCTCTAAATAAATAGCTTTGAGTGTGATTTCCACACAGTAACTTCACAAGTGAATTTTTTTCCTGAAAGCTGAATGTTTTGTATTGAAGTATTAGACATGTGCGTTAAGAAACCAAAAAGTATCATCTGTAGGTGATCTAAACTTGAGGGGGGGCTCCAAGTCTAGTATTTTTACTTCTGTTTTGTAATATTCTTAGTTTTTATCATAAATTATTGACAACTTCAAGGCTTCTCTCTATTTTTATAGACTCTTAATCCCAAATTCTCCACTAGGGAAGAACTTCTTTTCTTAATAAGATTGTAACAACTTTATTGAAAAACAAATCTCAGAACATCTCCCAAAATTCCCAAAAGTACTAATCATAATAGGCTTTAATTCTAACTAAGATATAGATGCATCTAGATAGAATTTTTGTTTGGTCCCCAACTCCCTTATATGATGGCTTTTTTGCACAGATGAGGATTTTTTGGAAGACAATGAGAATTACTTAAGTTTAATTAGGGTTTAGATTGCACATAGACGGATCATTTTGTTCCATAAATCCCTTATCTAATGGCTTTTTTGCACAAATAAGATTCTTTTCGAATATAAGAAGATGGGCAATATTTTGGTTCAGGTTACATGATAAAATACTTTTTCCACTTCTAATAGTCCATGAAGTTGACTGACCCTGGAAATAGTTATTGACAAAGATTTCTATGGTTTTCTTTTACATGCTTAAGAGCACTGTTTTCCTTTACATGCTTAATTAAAGAGACCCTCTAGATAATTGAGATAAGAATTTGGGGAGGAAAAAGTCACAAGGATTTTACGTTGTAATTTTAATTGAAATTCAATCAGTAATGCCTGAATAAGTGAATATCCGTTATGTTTACATTCGGCATCTTTACCTTCTATTCTATTATTATGCAAATTATTTTGTTCCTATCGTCCACAGCCTACACTCATCTCTTTTTTTCTTATCAGAAAATTAGTCTTTGACTCCTCTCTTTACAATTAATTTAGTAAAAAACTCAATTACAAAATTTTTTCCGCCTCAACCTCAATCCACGTCAGCCACGTCCTCCATTTTCAAAATTTCGGGATTTTGGCGGAACTAACTCTATCATATAACTAACTTATATTTCACTTTCCAATTTTACCCCTTTTCAACTAATTTAGGAAAAACCTTAGCTATAAATTTTCAGATTCGGCCGATTAAGTTTTTTTTAAGCTTTTCTCATCTATTCTCTTCGCCGAACTTCTTCATCATTCATCTCAGCGTTCGTGGTTTTGATTTCATCGCCCTTGTCTTTCTTTTGCCATGAAGATTGTCGTATCAGGTTAAGTTTAAAATTAATTATTTTTATTTTTTTCTTATTAATTCTTCTGTGATCTTAAATGTACTGATCTAGTTCTTATTTCGATTTTGTTGGTCATTTTTTTAGGTTTTAGATAAATTAATTGTATCGGATGATTATTTTGATTCATTTTGTTTGATTTTTTTCTGTTTGCTTTACAAATCCAACAATTATAACTAAAATTTGGACTGTGATTTTTTAGATTAACAAACACTGCATAAAACAAAGACTAAATCAAAGTCCCAGCCTTATAACTAAAATTGTTTGTTAATTTGAGTACTGCGACTACGATCGCAGTTATACTGAATCAGCTAACTGTGTTCCGATATCTATTACACTGATAATTGTTTATGAGAACTGCGACCATGGTCATAATACTTCTAAATCTCATCAAAATATATTTCTATTACTATTTTCATTTCACTAGTGGTATTTGGTGATGTTCGATTTTCTCCTAAAAATATAGACATGTAGTTATTTAGCAATGTGACTTTGGTTGCAATCATAATAAACACATGAAATTTTGTTTCCAGACAAATGCGATCAAAGTTGTAACGCCCCAATCCCACGGGTACGGGGACGTCACTGCAACGTACATACGCAGGTCAGAAATACCCTCACGTATATACGCTAAGCATTAGTACAAGAAAGAATCAGAGTACGACAAAGCGTAGCGTCCATTCATGTGCCAACATAAGAAGTACAAAGTACGAGGTTATCAGAGCTTGTGACATACTTTTACATATCACATGCATCATATATCACAGCCCAGCACACAAGTACGATTTACAATATAATTACAATATGCTCACGAGTTGAAGGAGAATCCCGCGAGCCCAAAAGGAAGGTCAGGTACAACAGGAACCGAGACTAGTCAACTTGCTCGGCAAAGAAAGCTTGATCTTCCACAGAAGGCTTCACCTCGATCCAAGGTTCGGAACCTGAACATACAAATTCAAGGGAGTCAGGACCTCCCAAACAAGTAGAGCAGGTTACAGCCGAGTGGCATAAGAATAAGAGTATGAGAATTGGCACAATAACATGAATAAACAGCCAGCAAGTAAGGGAAGCACAACGTGATATAAACGAAGGAGGGGCATTGCATAAGCTTAAGCTACGTCTTCATGAGACTAGTACGTCGAGGGAATAATCCAAACAAGGAAACCCTCATCTATATACCTTCATCTCATGTCCGTAATCCAAGCACATGCAACAGCCACAGTTAACGTCTTTTATTGTTATTATTATTACTTGTCTTACTTTGATATCTAGCTATGTGAACTAGCGTCCCAGCACACATAGATCCATATCCTAGTAAAGCAAGGTTGTTATTGGAAACCAGCGGGGGTATCAACGAACTATGTTTACAGTGGGTCCCGTGCTTGCCCGGGACCACGGTCCAGGGTGTTCCGTTGCTTGGTGACGGAACCAGCCGCAAGGCCTATCAGGAGGGACTTATGTATGCCCTTTATCATGATGGTATCAGGAGGAGGGAGCCAGCACTCCCCTCGGTCGCCTGGAGGCCCACAGGTCAGACCGGAAATTTAGTTGCACAACATACCTAATACCACTGTAAACACGAACACATATTGATAGCCGCATATTTCCCCCGACCCGATGTAAGTTGTCTCATTTTATGGTTTATTAGATAATTATCAGATTTCGGGAATGAGCAGGAACATGTCAGGAATGCGGTTATATCAGGAGTACTGGTTCGTACTTATCATGTAATCAAATCATGAAGTCCGGTTATCATTCCCGTTACAGTGATAATTACAGGAGTCAGGTGTATCATGCCTTGTGTTAATAGATAGCCCGATAAGAGGTGATATTCATCAAGTAACATGTCATGAAATAACAATATATAAAGCATGATCCAAGTATAAGACTTATCCCCAAGAAAATAATTAACCAAAGTGATTCAGTCAAGATTAGTCGACTAAGGAAAGTGATTAGTCGACTAATAGGGGAGTTAGTCGACTATAGGAAAAGGCAAGTCGACCAGTAAGGTGGCGTTTCAGGAAATCAGCGTTTTCAGAAAAAGGGTTAGTCGACTAGAGTATTGGGGGAGTCGACTAGTCTGCTGCATTTCGCAAAACGGCGTCTCGTGAAGCCACGTTTCACAGATCCGCGTCTTGTCATAAGTCCGCGTCTCATGAATCCGCGTTTCACAAGTCCGCGTCTCACCAGAAAGAGTTAATCAACAAGGAATGAAAGAGTGAGCCGCGTTTCAAGAAAGAGCGCGTCTCTCAAAGTCGCGTTTCACAAAACCGCGTCTTCAGGAGAAAGTCAGTCGACTATAGAAAAGGGGGTAGTCGACTATATAGAAGCTGCGTTTCTAAGACTGCATTTCCAGCAGAGGGTTAGTCGACTATAAGAAATAGGTTAGTCGACTAATAGGTTGGGTCTTCAGAAAACTGCGTTTCAGGGTGAAAAGTTAGTCGACTAATGGGCTGGCCAAGTCGACTAATATGGGTGCAGAACAGAAAGCAAGTCCTGATGTTTGAGGGCTGAGTTTGTTGTTAAAATTACAAGTTATGGAAATAATGTCCAAGTCTTGGCGAGCAGAATTACTCGCCTAGAACGCGTCCGATGCCCTGTACGAAAAGTCAAGTGATGAAGATGAGTCCTTTGCCAAGTTAGTCACCAAAACGACCGCCGGAATAATCGCGAACGATTACCGGAAATCCACGGTGATAAAGCTCGGCCCAAACCAAAAGGAGGGCACCGGCCTAGAGTCCTGTCGACGAAGAAGAACACGGCTCCAATCCGAAGGAGTGGCCGGTCTTCACAAGTTGATGGGGAGAGTTTTGATGGTGCAAGTCTAGTGCATTTTGCCAAAGTGAGTTTTTGCAAACAATGCCACGGGGGACGAATCTATAGTCCGTCAGAAAGAGGTTGTCGAGGAGGTGAAGGTGGTATGCTTGGCGGAGGCTACGGTGGTGCAGGTGGTGGTGGAGATGGTGGTGAAGTTTTGGTGGAAAAATGGGTTCTTTGGTGGTGAAGGAGAGGAAGAAGATGGTGGTGGAGATGATGCTTTGGTTTGTTGTTGTAGTTGGAATGGAGGAGTATAAGGAGGGGAGATTGGTGGATGAAATGGTGGAAGAGATGGTGGTGTATGGAGGGTGGAATGGTGAGAATGGCCAGCCAAAGGGCTGTTTTGGGCTGCTGTTGACGTTCACAGCAAGTGGAGAAGGAAGAAGAAGTGAAAAAGTGAAGAGAGAGAAGGAGTGGGGAGTTATATATAATGGGTAAGTTTAGATTATCACAAGTTTGCCATTCCCTTTATGAAACTTGCGTTTCATCCAACCAATGGGTTGCGTCCCTCTTCACAAGGTCTGCGTCTGGCAATATAAGCTGGACGCGACATTAAGTTGCGCCCAAAAAGAAAAACGCAGGATTGTAATAAGAAAGAGACAAAAAGGTATGGGTGATTAGACAAGAGTTTGATTGGCCCATAAGCTTTAAATGCAGCATGGAGAGGGTGGCTGCATTTAATGATGAATCCAGCTGGTGGAATCTCGCGTTTGAGGAAGGAGAGAGAAATTGGGAAAAAGAGAAAAGTGAAGTAGTTGAATGATTTCCCGGTATCTGGGAAAATACCGAGAACTCCGGAAAGGCCCAAAATTGAAGTATCTCGGAAAGCTCCCAAAAATTTTCAAAAATAGTAAATATTATATAAAGATTTTTGGTGAAATCGGTTTTCAGAAATTCAATCCCATTTTCAAAATAAAAATCCTGGAGTTCACGATGAACGGTGTCTACACCGGGTAGGCTAGATTTTTGATAAAATCTGGAAAATCCCAAAAAATGCCCGAAGGAAGAAAATATAATTCTAAGAGGGAATGTGAAAGCGGAATTCAGAAATTTGTTTCCAATTGTAAATTAAAATTCCTGGAATCAACCAGTGATACTGGCCGACACCGGTTTTGAAGATTTACAACTTAATTCCGAAAAATTCTAGAAAATCATGAAAAATCTAGAATATTAAAAGATAATATTTGAAACTAAAATTAGTCAAATCTGAGTACCTAAACAGATCAAATCATGCAGTACTGCTATACGAATAAACATAAGATAATAAAATAAAATAAAATAATAAAAAAGAATACGCTTCAAAAATCAAGATACGTAACTGTGTACGTATGCAGAGGATGGGGTGTTACACTCTATCCACCTTACAAAAAATTTCGTCCTCGAAATTTCAGGAAGGGGAAGATGACGGTAGAGAAGAATAGGAAGAAAGAGTTTTACCAACTAAGTTGTAAATAGATGAGGGTAACGCTCACGAATAACGTCCTCTCGCTCCCATGTGGCCTCTCCTGGCACATGCTTGTTCCAAGAAACCAATACTAACGGTATTGCCTTATTCTTCAGAGTCTTGATACTTCTGTCCAGAATGGTCATCGGCTGTTCTTGGTAGGATAGATCTGGTTGTAGTTCCAATTCTGAGTGATCTAGAATGTGACTCTCATCCTTGACATACCTCCTCAACTGTGACACATGGAATACATCATGTACTCCTTCTAAAGATGGCGGTAATGCCAATCGGTAAGACACATCTCCCACCCGATCCAAAATTTCGAATGGGCCGATGTATCTCGGACTAAGCTTCCCACGAGTACCGAACCAGATTACCCCTTTGGTGGGTGATATCTTTAAAAATACATGATCACCGGTTTTGAACTCCAAGGGTCTTCTGTTCGTGTCAGCCCAACTCTTCTGTCGACTCTGTGCTGCTCGGAGGTGATCTCTGATGACTCGGACCTTGCTTGTTGTCTGAACTAGAATGTCTGGTCCCATAAGTCTTCTTTCGCCGACTTCGTCCCAACATATCGGTGACCTGCATTTCCTGCCATACAATGCCTCAAATGGGGCCATTTTGATACTAGCCTGATAGCTGTTATTATAAGAGAATTCTACCAAGTGAAGATAGTCTTCCCATGACCCTCTAAATTCTATCATGCAGGCTCGTAACATATCTTCAAGGATTTGAATAGTCCGTTCAGATTGTCCGTCTGTCTGGGGGTGATATGAAGTACTGAATTTAAGACGAGTTCCTAAATTTTCTTGGAGACTTTCCCAGAAATGTGATCGGAATCTCGTGTCTCTATCTGACACGATACTAACTGGAACTCCATGTAGACGAACAATTTCTTTCATATATTTGTCTGCCAGAACTTCTGTTGTCTGACCTACTCTGAATGGTAGAAAGTGAGCTGCTTTCGTAAGGCGGTCAACAATCACCCATACTGCATTGTTACCCTTAGGACTGCGGGGTAGAGCTGTAACAAAATCCATGGTAATATGTTCCCACTTCCATTCGGGTATTGGTAAGGGCTGAAGGAGTCCAGCTGTCCTCTGGTGTTCTATCTTTATCTGCTGGCAAACTAAGCACTTGGCCACATACTGAGCTATCTCCCTCTTCATAGCATTCCACCAAAATTGCTTCTTCAAGTCTTGATACATTTTGGTTCCTCCTGGGTGTATGGAATAAGCCGAACTATGTGCTTCTGCCAAAATCTTCTGTCGAACTACTCCTTGGGGAACACAAATTCTGTTACCAAAATATAAGGCATTATCTGAATGAATATGGACATCAGTTCTCAATCCAGCTTCTATCTGAGCTCTGAATTTCTGCAATCTGGGGTCTTCTTTCTGAGCTTCCCTAATCTCATCCATCAGGGTTGGCTGGATCTGAAAGGTCATCAACTGTCCTGTCTTATCAATTCCTTGCACTATCATTAAGTCCAATTTGATGATATCCTGAATTAACTCCTTCTGTCGCGTGAGTTGTACTAGCATTTTATTTTCTGGCTTCCTGCTCAATGCATCTGGTACTGTGTTGACTCTGCCCGGATGATACTGTAAATCTATGTCATAATCTACCATTAATTCAAGCCACCGTCTCTGCCTCATGTTTAATTCTTTCTGCGTGAAAATATATTTTAGACTCTTGTGATCTGTGTAGATTAACACTTTGTCTCCCAGAAGATAATGTCTCCAGATCTTTAATGCGAATATCACTGCTGCCAGCTCTAAGTCATGAGTTGGGTAGTTTCTCTCATGTGGTTTCAGTTGCCTGGATGCATAGGCTATGACGTGGTCATATTGCATTAATACACACCCTAGGCCTTTCCCGGATGCATCACTGTATATAACCATTCCCCCTCTTCCTGAGGGAGTCTTCAAAACTGGAGCTGTAATGAGTCTTTCCTTTAATTGCTCAAATGCTGCAGCACATTCCTCGGTCCATATATATTTTTCTCCTTTCCGGGTGAGCTTCGTTAACGGGGCTGCAATCTTAGAAAAATCTTGAACAAAGCGCCTGTAATATCCGGCCAATCCAATAAAACTCTTAATCTCTGTTACTGTCCTTGGAGTTGGCCAGTCCTTTACAGCCTGAATTTTACTGGGGTCTACTGAAATCCCTTCTTCTGAAATTATGTGTCCAAGGAAGGCCACACTATTTAACCAGAATTCACACTTGCTTTGCTTAGCATGAAGTTGTTCCTGTTGGAGAGTCTGTAACACTATTCTCAAGTGGTCTGCATGCTCTCTGTCGTTCTTCGAATAGATCAAGATGTCATCTATGAAAACAACTACAAACTGGTCCAAATATGTTGAGAACACCCTGTTCATCAAATCCATGAAAATTGCAGGGGCATTGGTGACTCCGAAAGGCATAACTAGAAATTCATAATGGCCATAACGAGTCCTGAATGCTGTCTTTGGAATATCTTCTTTCTTTACCCTTAGCTGGTGATATCCTGATTGCAAATCCAGCTTTGAAAATACTCGGGCCCCATGAAGCTGATCAAACAGATCATCAATTCTTGGTAAGGGATACTTGTTCTTGATTGTAATCTTGTTCAATTCTCTGTAGTCTATGCATAACCGTTTTCCACCGTCCTTTTGTTTGCCAAGAGCACTGGTGCTCCCCATGGTGAAGCACTTGGCCTAATCAATCCTTTGTCAGAGTATTCTTGTAGCTGTTTCTTTAAAATCTCCAACTCTGTGGGTGCCATCCTATATGGAGCTTTGGATGTCGGAACTGTACCTGGAAGGGTATCAATAGAGAACTCAATTACCCTATCAGGTGGAAGTCCTGAGATCTCCTTAAATACTTCTGGAAACTCATTCCAAACTGGCACTCTCTTCTTCTGGATCTCACCAGCAGTCATCTGTGCTTTTCCTTTGGCAGGTTTGCGTTCTCCTTCAAATTGGAACTCAGGCTGAAGCGGTATTCTGAAAATAACTTTCTTGCTTCGGCAATCAATGACCGCATGGTATTTACTGAGCCAAGTCATGCCTAAGATTATGTCGTACCCTCTAGTATCTAGTACGAGCATATCTATGGCCAAGGTTCTGTTACAGAGCTCTACAGGGCAATCAATACAAACCTTAGTAGTTATGACTACTCCATTCCCTGTGCTAATCTCCCATTGGTGGTCTAAAGTTCTAACAGGTATATAATGCAAGTCAACAAAACGATCAGATATGTAACAATGAGATGCACCCGAATCAAAGAGGGCAAGAACGGGCTTCGAGTGTACCCTGATCTTACCTGTTACCACTTCTCCAGAAGTTTCGGCCTCTTCCGCTGTCAGGTTGTAGGCTCGTTCTCTTCCACGACCTGCTGCAGCTCTAACTCCCCTCTGGACTGGGCGGATAACTTGCTGTGGGGGAGGGGAAAGAGCTCTCCTAACCATCGGCCCCTGGTTCCTCTGTCCATCTGGCCCTGGAAGTGCTGGTAGTGCTTGGGTGGCTATTCCCATTCTCTTGTGGGGGCAGACTTCTACTGAATGTTCACGGGAACCACATGCCAGGCATAACCCATTTGCACTACGGCAATTCTGTTGAGAGTGACCTGGTTTCTGGCAAAAGTGACAGATAGGACCTAGTTGGGCCCTCTGAAAAGGAGCTGGTCGAAATGGTCGTCTCATGGCTGGGACTCTTGCTGTTCTGAATGGACCTCCTCTTCCTGCTTGTGGAAACGGCCTCTTCATGGACTGATTCCTCATCATGTTAGATTTCCCTTTCTCCAGTCCTCGCTCCACCTCCCGAGCTATGGTAAGGACTTGGGAATAAGTTTTCAGTTGCTGGGGCATCAAGAGGATCTGAATGTCCATTCGCAAACCCTGTTGGAATCTACTTGCTCGCTTCTCTTCATCAGCTACCATATATGGAGCGAAGCGGCTCAGCCTCAAGAACTCAGCGGCATACTCATCCACAGACCGGTTCCACTGCTGAAGTCGGATGAACTGTTCTTCCATTTCTTTCTGGGCGGTGGCAGGGAAAAATCTACTATAGAAGCTTTGGGAGAACTGGTCCCACGAGACAGGTTTCTCTAGTCTTGCTTCTTCAGCTAGCCACCAGGTCCTGGCTACATCCTTAAGTTGAATCTTGGCGACCTCTACCTGATTTTCTCTTGGGATCCGGGCTGCGTTCAACAAGTCTGTGGTGTCGATCAGCCATTGTTCAGCATCAAGCGGTTTCTCTCCTCCTGTGAATATCGCCGGCTGTAACCGCCTAAAATCTGATACGTTCCCCGGCCTCTGTTCCTTAGGAGTTGCTAACTCTTGCCGAAGGAGTTCCGTCTGTTGTTGCTGGTTCTCCATCATAGTCTGGATGACTCTCAGAATCTCAACATTCTCTCCTGTGGGTCCGTTTGATGTTTACCCGGAGTTGCTACGACCCGTCCTTCTATCCATACTTATGTTGGTAAAAAGAAGACTGGAAACTGGAAAGATAGAAGGATTTTAGGACACAAGGAAAGGAATCAAGAAGGACTAGATAACTTGTACATTGTAGTTGGCAATGGCAAATTCCATTAATTTGCTGCTTGATTGTACTATAGGTGTGAGAGCATAGGCTCTGATACCAACCTGTAACGCCCCAATCCCACGGGTACGGGGACGTCACTGCAACGTACATACGCAGGTCAGAAATACCCTCACGTATATACGCTAAGCATTAGTACAAGCAAGAATCAGAGTACGACAAAGCGTAGCGTCCATTCATGTGCCAACATAAGAAGTACAAAGTACGAGGTTATCAGAGCTTGTGACATACTTTTACATATCACATGCATCATATATCACAGCCCAGCACACAAGTACGATTTACAATATAATTACAATATGCTCACGAGTTGAAGGAGAATCCCGCGAGCCCAAAAGGAAGGTCAGGTACAACAGGAACCGAGACTAGTCAACTTGCTCGGCAAAGAAAGCTTGATCTTCCACAGAAGGCTCCACCTCGATCCAAGGTTCGGAACCTGAACATACAAATTCAAGGGAGTCAGGACCTCCCAAACAAGTAGAGCAGGTTACAGCCGAGTGGCATAAGAATAAGAGTATGAGAATTGGCACAATAACATGAATAAACAGCCAGCAAGTAAGGGAAGCACAACGTGATATAAACGAAGGAGGGGCATTGCATAAGCTTAAGCTACGTCTTCATGAGACTAGTACGTCGAGGGAATAATCCAAACAAGGAAACCCTCATCTATATACCTTCATCTCATGTCCGTAATCCAAGCACATGCAACAGCCACAGTTAACGTCTTTTATTGTTATTATTATTACTTGTCTTACTTTGATATCTAGCTATGTGAACTAGCATCCCAGCACACATAGATCCATATCCTAGTAAAGCAAGGTTGTTATTGGAAACCAGCGGGGGTATCAACGAACTATGTTTACAGTGGGTCCCGTGCTTGCCCGGGACCACGGTCCAGGGTGTTCCGTTGCTTGGTGACGGAACCAGCCGCAAGGCCTATCAGGAGGGACTTATGTATGCCCTTTATCATGATGGTATCAGGAGGAGGGAGCCAGCACTCCCCTCGGTCGCCTGGAGGCCCACAGGTCAGACCGGAAATTTAGTTGCACAACATACCTAATACCACTGTAAACACGAACACATATTGATAGCCGCATATTTCCCCCGACCCGATGTAAGTTGTCTCATTTTATGGTTTATTAGATAATTATCAGATTTCGAGAATGAGCAGGAACATGTCAGGAATGCGGTTATATCAGGAGTACTGGTTCGTACTTATCATGTAATCAAATCATGAAGTCCGGTTATCATTCCCGTTACAGTGATAATTACAGGAGTCAGGTGTATCATGCCTTGTGTTAATAGATAGCCCGATAAGAGGTGATATTCATCAAGTAACATGTCATGAAATAACAATATATAAAGCATGATCCAAGTATAAGACTTATCCCCAAGAAAATAATTAACCAAAGTGATTCAGTCAAGATTAGTCGACTAAGGAAAGTGATTAGTCGACTAATAGGGGAGTTAGTCGACTATAGGAAAAGGCAAGTCGACCAGTAAGGTGGCGTTTCAGGAAATCAGCGTTTTAGAAAAAGGGTTAGTCGACTAGAGTATTGGGGGAGTCGACTAGTCTGCTGCATTTCGCAAAACGGCGTCTCGTGAAGCCGCGTTTCACAGATCCGCGTCTTGTCATAAGTCCGCGTCTCATGAATCCGCGTTTCACAAGTCCGCGTCTCACCAGAAAGAGTTAATCAATAAGGAATGAAAGAGTGAGCCGCGTTTCAAGAAAGAGCGCGTCTCTCAAAGTCGCGTTTCACAAAACCGCGTCTTCAGGAGAAAGTCAGTCGACTATAGAAAGGGGGTAGTCGACTATATAGAAGCTGCGTTTCTAAGACTGCGTTTCCAGCAGAGGGTTAGTCGACTATAGGAAATAGGTTAGTCGACTAATAGGTTGGGTCTTCAGAAAACTGCGTTTCAGGGTGAAAAGTTAGTCGACTAATGGGCTGGCCAAGTCGACTAATATGGGTGCAGAACAGAAAGCAAGTCCTGATGTTTGAGGGCTGAGTTTGTTGTTAAAATTACAAGTTATGGAAATAATGTCCAAGTCTTGGCGAGCAGAATTACTCGCCTAGAACGCGTCCGATGCCCTGTACGAAAAGTCAAGTGATGAAGATGAGTCCTTTGCCAAGTTAGTCACCAAAACGACCGCCGGAATAATCGCGAACGATTACCGGAAATCCACGGTGATAAAGCTCGGCCCCAAACCAAAAGGAGGGCACCGGCCTAGAGTCCTGTCGACGAAGAAGAACACGGCTCCAATCCGAAGGAGTGGCCGGTCTTCACAAGTTGATGGGGAGAGTTTTGATGGTGCAAGTCTAGTGCATTTTGCCAAAGTGAGTTTTTGCAAACAATGCCACGGGGGACGAATCTATAGTCCGTCAGAAAGAGGTTGTCGAGGAGGTGAAGGTGGTATGCTTGGCGGAGGCTACGGTGGTGCAGGTGGTGGTGGAGATGGTGGTGAAGTTTTGGTGGAAAAATGGGTTCTTTGGTGGTGAAGGAGAGGAAGAAGATGGTGGTGGAGATGATGCTTTGGTTTGTTGTTGTAGTTGGAATGGAGGAGTATAAGGAGGGGAGATTGGTGGATGAAATGGTGGAAGAGATGGTGGTGTATGGAGGGTGGAATGGTGAGAATGGCCAGCCAAAGGGCTGTTTTGGGCTGCTGTTGACGTTCACAGCAAGTGGAGAAGGAAGAAGAAGTGAAAAAGTGAAGAGAGAGAAGGAGTGGGGGAGTTATATATAATGGGTAAGTTTAGATTATCACAAGTTTGCCATTCCCTTTATGAAACTTGCGTTTCATCCAACCAATGGGTTGCGTCCCTCTTCACAAGGTCTGCGTCTGGCAATATAAGCTGGACGCGACATTAAGTTGCGCCCAAAAAGAAAAACGCAGGATTGTAATAAGAAAGAGACAAAAAGGTATGGGTGATTAGACAAGAGTTTGATTGGCCCATAAGCTTTAAATGCAGCATGGAGAGGGTGGCTGCATTTAATGATGAATCCAGCTGGTGGAATCTCGCGTTTGAGGAAGGAGAGAGAAATTGGGAAAAGAGAAAAGTGAAGTAGTTGAATGATTTCCCGGTATCTGGGAAAATACCGAGAACTCCGGAAAGGCCCAAAATTGAAGTATCTCGGAAAGCTCCCCAAAATTTTCAAAAATAGTAAATATTATATAAAGATTTTGGTGAAATCGGTTTTCAGAAATTCAATCCCATTTTCAAAATAAAAATCCTGGAGTTCACGGTGAACGGTGTCTACACCGGGTAGGCTAGATTTTTGATAAAATCTGAAAAATCCCAAAAAATGCCCGAAGGAAGAAAATATAATTCTAAGAGGGAATGTGAAAGCGGAATTCAGAAATTTGTTTCCAATTGTAAATTAAAATTCCTGGAATCAACCAGTGATACTGGCCGACACCGGTTTTGAAGATTTACAACTTAATTCCGAAAAATTCTAGAAAATCATGAAAAATCTAGAATATTAAAAGATAATATTTGAAACTAAAATTAGTCAAATCTGAGTACCTAAACAGATCAAATCATGCAGTACTGCTATACGAATAAACATAAGATAATAAAATAAAATAAAATAATAAAAAAGAATACGCTTCAAAAATCAAGATACGTAACTGTGTACGTATGCAGAGGATGGGGTGTTACAAAAGTTGTAGTTTAAATGAGAAAGTGTTTGTTAATCTAAATGAGAAATTGTCTTGGGACTCCTGACAACTGCGATCAAAGTCGCTGTATAAATAAGAAATTATAATTGTGTTTCATGACAACTATGATCAAAGTTGCAATATAAATGAGAAAGTGTTTGTTAATCTAAATGAGGAATGTGCCTTGGACTCCTGACAGCTACGATCAAAGTCTTCTGTCCTGACAACCTAAATAGTTATGTTCTACTAGAAACTCATCCTGAAAATTACAAGTTCTCACGACTATTCATATCTCTTGGTGCTTACATTTGAGGGTTTTACTTCTACCGTCATCTATTTTTTTGGATAACCTTCCTAAAGGCCAACAATAAAGATAGTATGCTTGCTGCGACGAGACTGAATGATGATGATGGTATGTTTTTACTTTTCATTTCGTTTGAATTTCTAATCTTTTACATAGCACCACATGATATATTATTTTCTCCAATTGTCAATAACTTGGGTGGAGTTTCACAAAACACATACTAGCGTGTGTATAATGAGTACTGCGATCACAATCACATTTCTGTTAAATAGGCATTGATTATGACTTTGATCGCATTGCTTGCAGACACAGTGTTTGTTTTAGGAGGACTGTGACCATAGTCGCAGTATTCATAAGTTCATACAAGAGCTTATTTTTTTTGTTTTTTTAATATTTGTTTGACATCACTTTATATTTTTAAACAAGTTTTTTCCATTTACCATGGTAATAGTTAATTCTTAGAGTGATGACAATTGACATTGGTTCATGTAACACCTCAAGACTATTGTAGTTGGGGACAAAATCTACACATTTGTATAGGCATTCTGGATTATTGAAGTCATTTCCAACTGTTTTTCCAGATTCTTATCATTCTTATTGTTACTGCGTCTGAAGCTCAACTTGACAGCAACTATATCCAATAAGGATTGTAGACGTTCATTCATCCTTAAAAAGTTCAAAAAGCTTGTTTATGCACCAACTCACAGGGGTTTCAGATAGAGTGTGAAAATTTTGTCAACTCGGAAGTCAACAAGTGACCAAATTCTTAGCCTGTGTGCCATATGAACACTAGGCGAATGGTTACTTCCCTGAAGAAAGATATGATCGTGCATCCTCTATAGTGGCTAAGAGTTTCAACTCATGGATTCTTGAATAATGACAACTTCCTATAACATCCATGTTAGATTTGATTCAAAGAAGATTAATGATGAATTTTGCGGAGAATAAGAAAATGTTTAAGAGTTGGAACTCGATGTTTTGTTTAACATTTGAGAAGAAAATGGATATTAATATGGAATCTTTCAGAACAATAAACTGATAAGGTCAAGCAATGTCATCTTTGAGGTGTTGTCGTTGGGCGAAGATTTTCATTACGACTTTCTTGTTCGTTCAATCTTTGGCAAAGTGAGGGTTTTCCTTATTCTCATGTTGTGTGTAACACTCCGATCCTAAGGATACGGAGACGTTATGGCGACGTACATACGCGAGGTGAAAACACACTCACGAGTACGTTAAGCCTCAGTACAAGACAGGGCCTCTATATACACAAGAGTTCCAGCAGGAAATAAGTACAAGAATACCTGCAGAAAGGGGTTAACGATCATAACAGATATAAATACAGGAATAAAGGAGATAACAGGAACAAAGCACAAAGATACCTATGAAGGAATCCCGATGGTAAAGTCTACTATGTGAATCCAATGAACTAGCTGCCCGAACGATAACTCGGATCTCCAACCTGGGCACGCAAACCCAGGGTCGTCAGAAAGCGACCTAGTGAGTGGTAAAATGAAGGAGGAGGTAGTAATATATACAATAGTAATACAAGCACGATACATATATATAATACATGATGTTGTACTAGTGATACCATATAATACGTATATAAGAAGCAGTAGAAAATATAATCATGTCATATTTTTAATACCAGCACTACCTAGCATGTTATCATCGGGTCATATCTACATTATAACTACAGTTGTAGTATGTATACGGGTATAAGAAGCAGTAGAAAATCATATTTGAAACTGAAATCGGCTCAATCTGATTACCAGAAAGGTCAAATCACCATTATACATCGTATCGCGTACCGATACTGTGATAAGTACATCAGGGAGCAGGGGGTTACATTGTGGCTTCCATTAGTAGTATTGAAGGATTTCTGTATGACTACTGTGATAAGTTTTTCCTAACTTTTATATTTCTGCTTTCTTACAGTCAGTTTATCCAGCCTTTATTGATGAGTATTGATGATAATGAAGTCCCGGAAAATCCAACAATATTGCCACCCGATGCTAAATGTCCAATGGGAAGACCAAAAAAAATCGAGCTGAAAACAGGAGTTCATCACCAAAGAGGAAGATGAAGTGTAGTCGGTGTAATTTGTAAGAAAATCACAATAAATCTACATGTACTGTAAACATGGATTAGTTCTCATTTGCAAGTTATTGTATAAAATAATTTTTCTGTTGATGGTATTTAATTTTTTATACTGAATTATACTGTTAGTTCAAATGTTTTTAATTTTAAGTCAATAATGTGTTCAAGATCACAGTGATAAATATATTTAGCAGATTTTTTTTTTTTAACATACTACGATCGTGGTCGCAGTCTTTAAAAATAATAAGAACTATGTCAGTTCACTCATGATTACGATTTAGGTAGAACTTCTAATAGAAAGCGTTAAGTTTTACATTTGTGTACTCACTGCGATTAAGATCACAATCCTTTCAAAAATATACTAAAGTACTGTGATCACGGTCGCAGTTATTATAATTAATGATTTTTTTTGTAATTATAAGCATAAGTGCGACCATGATCGCAGTCCTTATAAAGAAGCTAATTCTTATGAATGCACTAAAATTTTAGAAGGTAGTTACAAGTGAGTGAAGAAATAGTCCCAGTCCTCATAATAAGGACTGCGATCATGATCACAATACTCATAAGGACTGTGACCATAGGGACTGCAACTACGGTCGTGAGGATTGCGACCATTGTCATGGGGATAAAATTCGCAGTCGAAGTAGCAATAGTAGTTCTCATAAAGTCGCAGTCGCAATTGCGGAGCGCTTTCAGTTGCGGTCGTGATCTAGATTAAATGTTATAATAAGGGTATTTTAGTCTTTTTTCATTTCGTGATTAAAATCCCGCTCGACATGTGTCTACAATCTAGCGCCTCTAAGAAAAATGAGGCCCAGGTGAAAAAAGTTATAATTGAGGTTTTCGCTAATAAATTTTTAATATAGGAGGTTAAGACGAAATCCCCCTTTTCTTATTTCTTCTAACTAAATATCTATGTGTATGTCATGTCCACACTTTAACTATGAATTACTGATATGGAAAAGTTATTTATCACCTACTAATTTTAAATAAGTGTGTTAGTATAATTTGTGCATTGAGAATGAAAAATGTATCTTATTGTCAAGAATTGCAATTATTCGGTATACGAGACAAACACTATCCAAACACAAAAATCGAATTAATTTCTTTTTTAGTTACACATGCAATTACAAATGCCAAAAATCTAGTTTAATGCAGTAATCTTTATAGATTTCTGGTTTACTCAAACCCTCGAAAATATCAAAGAGATCATTACAGTTAAGATTACCTCACATCTCATAGGGTATGCAATGAGATGCTGGAAGATGGATTTAGTTTCACGTGATATAAAATAAGAAATAAGTTCGCATGAGTTAAGATTGAAGACTTCAATAAAAGATTTTCCTTTAGAGCCATACAAGCTCTTCGCCTCTCAGTCATTGCATCAACCTCAATAAAATCTATTGTCGATGGAAAATGATTATTATTATTTTTTTTTTTCCCCTTTTTCTCACTATCATGTCTTGAACCTGTGATAGCTGCTCTCAGTCAAAATTCTTTCCGAATTGCCTCTCCCTAGTTTGGCTAGCTGCCAGGCTCTAGCTTGTTTCTCCATTCTACTTTGTCCCTCCAACAAAATGCCATATTTCCAGACAAATGAGACCTCCTTCATCATTCCATCTGCCCGTGGATATCTCAAATCAATCAATCTTATGTCACTAACTACAAAACCCTAACCCTAATAAAAAATGCATGTGTAGATTAGGCCAAGCCTGTCAGTAACAAAAGCAGCTTTTTACAGGCTATCAGATAACTTCCATCTTCAACTTCACTGGCTCACATCACGTTCACATACTATCAAGAAGTTAGAAAGAGAGGGAGACAGAGAGAGAGAGAGAGAGAGAGAGAGTGAGCTTAAAGCTCAAAGTGCCCAATTGGAAAACTTCTCCCTCCCTGTAAAGAGACTGAAAATGTTTTAAGTAATAATAAGTGGGGGATGAGAATTGAGAATTGAGAATGATCAACATTATTTAAATTAAGCACTTACCAAAGCAGCAGTTGGTGGATTCCAGATAACTTTAGAGGCCTTTGATTGATGTACTACTTTGACAAGAGGAAAAAAACTTTTTGGTCTAATTTCCTGTTTTTTAAATTCTTTTCGTCTCCATGCCAAAATCTCAAGTGGAGAGCCCACAAAGAGTTTGCAAACTAGAGGTTGAGGCCAATTGGAACCAAGTTTGCCCCAACTGAGGAGATTCCATGTTATCTGTTTCCCTTCTGGTTTGCACTACTGGTACTGAGGTTGGAGGAGAACTTGGTCTGGAAGCCACCAAAATGAGATAAACAAAAGAAAAATTCATCACCTCATGATAATTTGTTTTTGTGATTTTTGGTTTTTAACTTTCTATACTTCTTCAATCTATGAGAATTTGGATGATGCAAACTGCTCTTAAAATTTATGACAAACTCTTCTCTTGTTTTGATTAAAATTTTGACGGTAATTAGGAGAGATGACTGATGTCAAAATTTGATGGTAGACGTAAAAAATTGTCTAATATTTCATAACCTCATAGTGAAAAACTTAGACCATGATTGTGAACATAATGAGAAAGAAGGCTTTGGTTTCAAACCTTATTAACCCTTAAATATGTATCACCCTTCACTTCAAAGAAGTTATACCAATATATATATTTATCAGCAGATATTTGATTCAGTACCCACAACGTACCAGCACGGTAATCTCTCTTTTTTTGTAAAGTATCACGCTGATACCCTGAAGGTTCGTGGTAGTTTTTCTTTCAAACTGCATATAATTGATGACTGAGCAAAGTAACTAGATAGTTATAATTAACATAAAAGGAAAATAAATATACTTGGAGAGAAAAAAGAAAGATTGATTCTAACAAGTGCAAGGGTTGGTTATAATCCTCTTTTTTTGAGAAGAAACTCGTGGTTAACCGTTAGTTTACACACACACCTTTTATTCACATATGTCGCACTTCATGAGATTCAAACTAGTACACGTTGGAAACAAACCCCACGACTTGCTGTGCGGTCACATGGGAAGACGTTATAACTTGATGACAGCTAGGCCATGATGTGTACTGGTGACAGGGCCAAAGTGATTAACCAGCTTTTTTAAGAGGGAGACTGGAGGAAAATGCCCACTATCTATGTTTTCCTTTAATTAAATTAAAAAAGAGTGTTGAGGGAGGGAGGGAGGGAGGGAGGACGAAGACAAATGGTGGCTGTTGTTGCTGCTTATCTAAATGGGGTGGCCGGGAAAAAGCTAAAAGGATACTTGGCTTCTCCATTGCCCATTTGGGACCCTTTCACGTGGGATTGCATAACCTTTTTGGAGTGGTGTGGGTGTGGACTGGATAGAATTTGGATATGGAAACCCTGCAGGTTGACATGATATGGACCATCTGTCCCTGGTTTTTACAAATGTGGAGGGCTTTAGCCTTGAGGAATATACCCACTTAAGTTTAATCAACTCTTAAAATGGCAAGAAATTATAGGTAGAAAGATAGAAAAATAAATAATATTATGATAAGAAATTATATAATTATGTACTCCTATTAAAATATTACATAAACTTTTTATCATTTACCAAAAGCTGATCATATAAAATCTTACTAATGATTTTGAGTTGGTTTTCCTATTTTCTATTTTTTTTAAGGTGCCTACACCATGAAATATTAAAAAGCAAAAGAAGCAAAAAAAAAAAAAAAAAAAAAAAAAGTTAGTATTATTGTATACATTCTACCTCCTACGTTTTTGAATATTTCTTGATCTCCTAAAATCAGTTATGTTATGAGTGTCATTTATGTGATAATTTTTTTAAAAAAAAAAATTCGAGTTTGAATTACAATTAAGTACATACTCTCCATAGGACTCAATAGGATTAAAAGTGTTCATAATCTGCATCAGAAGTTAGCTTCATATTTCCTGCGACTACCATTTGCCATCTCATAGAGAACCTAACCTGTGAACTCATGCACTCAGTGAGATTAGATTTATTCACTCTCACCCAACAAAATGTTAAATGTTGACTACAAATACCATTTTCAGAACTCAACCATTATTCACCCTGATATCAGGATAAAATTTTCATATGCTTCCCATTTCCTTTCCTCAAATGGCAAAGAAGCTCTACTGAGAGTTTTGACAAGACCAAGGGGCAACAGGTCACTAGAGAGAGAGATCTACATATGATTCCTCTCCCAACAGCTGTTTAGAGTAGCCCATGGTTTCAAGCTTGAGCTAATGCTGATCAGATCACGAGTCTGTAATGAGATATTTATGTTTGAACATGCAACCTCTCTCGATCGCGTAGAGTCAGCTCCAACCATGCGAGCTTCACTTAGGATCGATGCATTGTACTTCCTTCAGATTCAACAGACAAAATGATTGTGATCACTGCACGAGGAGAGATTATTTTCAGAGTTTAGTGTTCTTTACAGCTCTTAATTGAATTTAACTTTGTTGTGGAGGGGAATATAAGGGTTTTCTTATTATGACTTTTGTCCCCTCCAACTTGTTCTCGAGGAAGGCGGGGGTGGTGGTTGTCAGTTCAAGTAGTTATCATGGTGAAATCATGCCACCACGGATTTCTTGTCGGGCAATTTTGTTAAAATATCCTCTTTGGAATTTAATTTTAGAAAAATATCTCAAAATTTTAATTATAAAAATCAATTTTTGACGAGCTACGAAGGCGTCATGTAGGCGTTGAATATTTTCATTTTTCGTCTTAACATTAGGATGCCTCGAGGTGAAATTTTTTTGATTCAAATTTGATGAATCCGGACATAAGTCCGAGTTCATCAAATCCAGACATAAACTTTTTTTTTTATGTTTTTATTTTCTTTATTGTTTCTTTTAATATATTCTGAAAGCATCCAACCAAAATATTCCCTCAACTTTGAGTTGCTCCAAAAATTCTCAGACTCCCTCTGCTGGATTCCGCCGCCTCCTCCTCCACGACCACGACCCCACCACCCTCCACTCCTTCCTATGTTAATCTCACATTAAGTGGCCCACTAACCTTTGGGTTTTTAATTGGATTTCATAATTATAGCCTAACTGATATTGTGTATGCCCAAATATAAAGGTTACATTGTATAAGATTAATAATAATTATATGGGATAGAAAGGGCCATGATGGGTGGTTTTATCACATATAGTTACTTGCAATTGTAGACCCTCATTTCTCCTCCATATAGGAAAACAAACTCTTCCCCTTTTTGTGGTGCCATCAATTATTCAGTTTTTTTAGGGTTTGTGAAAAGAGAAGGAGACAGAGAGAAGAAGGAGTTCTACAGATTAGGGTTTGTAAGGATCAAGAAAGGGACTGAGATTTTCATCAATCCTTCACATGGCTTCAGGTATGTATATGCATTTGTATATTTCTTCTTGAGATGTATATTGATTCTAGATCCATGATAGATGATTTAATTATCATGAAGTTTATTTAAGTTTTAATCTAACATCCTATACTACCTTCCCTCCCTCCCTCCTCCTCTCCCTCCCCAACTCCCTCATCCCCTCCCTTGCCGCCCCCCAGTTCCACCGCCTCCTGTCGTTGGCTCTCTGCCACCTCCTCTCTCACTGTCGGCCGCGACCAACTCCTCTCCCCCAACCTCCTCCCCACCACCGAGGTTCCGAGGGGAAGATGAAAGTGCTCCATCCTCCCTCAACAGCCGCAGTCATGACTTGCTTGCTCTTAGTCCACGCCGACACAAGCTTCGATTGCTCAAAATTTCCATTCATGGCAGAACAACGCATTGCAACTTGTGAATTAGAGCAAAAGGGAGCTGCATTTATCAAAATTTAAAGACTACCCATTAGAAAACTTCTAGTAAAACAAAAATGCATCAAAGGTCCAATTTTTCATAGAAAATTCACCTCAAACAAAAAAGAAAAGGAAACTTATTATTAAAATCAAAGATCACCCATGTAAAATCACTCAATGCTAAAATGCTAGAAATGAATTAAAATTAGATTTTGCACGTGAATTTTCTGCCAAAAACAAATGGTTCAAAGAAGGAAGCTAGTGAGAGGGAGCAGTTCCTTTTCTAAGAGTTCGGAAGGTAGCCAGCGAATTGTATTGGGAATCCCAGCAACAGGGAAGAGGGACACCAGAAAATAGTTATCAACCACACGAACAAGTAAACAAAGAAAAGAAAGAGAACATAAGATTTAACGAAGTTTGACAATTTGCTTACGTCCTCGGAGCAAGCGGAGATAGTTTTTATTATATCAATCAATTACAGGTCACAAATAATGGGGACAATACCCCTCTTTATATAACCAAAGAAAACAACGAAGAAAAGAAACCAAAAACATCTAATTTGGATCAGAAACGAATTCAGAATTAGATTTTGAAAACTAGCCGCTGCAGCCACATTAGTCGACTAGAAAATAACCTAGTCGATTAATAACCTCTATAAGTCGACTAGGAATTTGGCCTAGTCGATTAGTTTATAGTAAAACAGATTTTTCAACTCTTTGTTTGTACCATTAGTCGACTAGGTCATTGCCCTAGTCGACTAGGCTGGGTTTCTCTTGTGCAATTCCATCATTGATATGATTGATACGCTTTCGTATTTGACACTATTGACTGCATCAATTTTTGGCTAACTTTCAACAGAGTTTAAAAAACTCTATCAATAAGATTTTACTCTTTCTCCCCACAATTCTCCACCTTGGTGAAGATTTCTCAAAGCTGAGTCAAACACAACATAACACCATGTTGACTCTAATTTGGCTGCACCATTGAGGTTGCCTATGTACCCATACCCAACAGGATCAAACCACACGTCGTTCATCCAAACGAGCTCCACTGAACTCACAGAACTGGAAGGATATGGGGTAATTATTTGCAATGTACAAACTTCACTCCCGAAATAATCTTAGTTAGCATATCAGCAGGATTCCCCATCGTGTGAATCTATAACTCGATGTCACCTTCATCAAGAATCTCCTGAACAAAGTGGAACCTGACATCAATGTGCTTCGTCCTTGCATAATATACCTGGTTCTTTGCCAAATGATAGCACTCATGCTATCACAATTGATCTTCAATAGATCCTGATCAATCCCCAAGTCGTCAAGCAACCCTTGAAGCTAAATTATCTCCTTCATAGCCTCTGTGATGGCCATATACTCAGCCTCCGTAGTAGATAATGCGACAGTAGATAGTAGAGCGTCAGCTGACCGGTACTTGGAACAATATAAACACATATCCAGTTATGGACCGGCGTTTGTCGAGGTCTCCTGCGTAATCAGAATCAACATATCCGATATACTCTTACTTATCAACAACATCCTTCTTGAATACCAAACCAAGATCCATGGTACCTTTAATGCATCATAGAATCCACTTGACTGCCTCCTAATAACCCCTCCTGGAATCGTGCATATATCTGCTAACCATTGAGACAGCTTGTGACAAGTCGGCCTTGTACACACTGATTGCATACATTTATTGCATTATTTTTTATTATATTTTCACATTTATCATGTAATAAATCTGTTAAATTCCTTATCTTAAATGTCTATTTTACAGAAGATAATCATGGGGAGAAAAAGGATAAAATTAAATAAATATCAGTTAAATTCAAATTTAACTAGATCTACTTGATTAGAGGAGGATGATCCCAAATCTAGTTGGTTAAATTTAGATTTTTGGTAAATCAAGTGGTTAATAAAAAGGAGAATCGTCAAAATCCAGAACCCAAACTGAAAATCTAGCATAAGATAAAAGTGAATCGCGAAATCTAGGATCTGCGTCCCCCGGGTGTGGCCACTGGCCAAACCCTGGCCATTAAAACATGGCAAAAGCCGCGATTCCGTGATAATCTTGATGAATCAAGCGGAGCGTTTGCTTGCCTTATTTGTATACTCCTCTCTCCTTTTGGTTTTTACCTATAAATACTGAGATTTCTCAGTGTACAGAGGACGATCAAGTAGAGAGTAAAAGTTAGGCTATTCTGTTGTTTATAACTTAGGTTTTTTTGTTTTCTTTTATGTAATTTTTATTTTATTTATGTAACTGAGAGGAGAGGAGAGTTTCATGGAGGAATAAGAGCAAAACTTGTACTAAGGGTGACACCGGTGTAAGCAAGTCTTTTCTTTCATTATTATTTGAATCAAATCAAAGTTTCTTTTCTTCTTTAATCTTATTTTGTTTGCTTCCCTCTTCTGTGTTTGTGAATCTAAATGACTCCATAGCCTCGAAGTTGCCTTGCCCTTGCTAGTGCCGTTGATGGCTTATAGTGATGGATAGTCATTTCTATGATAGTGTAGCTTGCCCCATCATTTTGTAGGGTAAATCAGGAATGGGGAAGATCCTATTTGTCATACTTCGCTCGCCTTCAAACAAAGGTACATTGTCAATACGGGTCAAAGGTAAGCAAGCGCCAAAAAGATAAGTAAGTATTTTTTAGGATTTAACTTTCTCTTTTTAAATTTTTAGTTTAGATCACTAACATCACCATCACTCAACTCTATTCATTAATTTTCACTTTCTTTATACAAAATCATTTTCTATTTTCCCTACCTTCTCAATCAACCACTTTTTTAACAGTTTAACATAACTTATTTTCCTTTCCTTTTCAAGAACTGAAAGAAGAACTTTATCCATTTATTGTGAACTAAAGAGAACTTACAAAAAGCTTCTGTTGCTAGTCCCTCATTGTGGATCATGACCCGCATAGCCACTTGTTATAGCAGTAGTATTGAGTATTTACACTTCTGTTCTGTATTCCTAAAATTCTGTAATTTTTGTGCAGGTTAAAACTCAATCAAATTTTTGGCATCGTTGTCAGGGAGGGAACGGTGTAATTGTTTATTTAACGATTTTGGTGTTCTGTTTCAGGGTGAAAAAAATTAGATTTCGTGTTCAAGCATTGCAAAAGAAGACTAGTTTAAGTATTTTACTTTATTTTTAGGATTTAGGATCATTGTTAGATAGTTTATAAGAAGTTAAATCTCAATTTTATTTTTATAGCTCAGTCCAGAGATAAGTGAGAGAGAAAAAGTGTGTAATTGACTATTGAAGTAACAATCAAAGGAGATTCACCATTACTTATCTCTACTCAAACTTTACTGGTATGTCTATGTTTTTATTTCATTAATTTGTTTATGTTTCTATGAGTAGCTAAATCGATTTTCTGGGCTTACTATTCTCCTTCTTCTATGAGTTTTCTTCTTGATCGATATCTATTAAAAAGAACCCAATGAATCATATGGATATATAGATTAAGCCTTCATATTGGCAAGTGTTCTTGAAGGCACATGAGGATGGAAAATGATTTGAACTAACTCTTGAAATAAATCTTAAAAAGAACTTGTTTTTATTCCATGCTTGCTTTAATGCTTTGATGGTTTAATATTCAGTTTAAAGAATGATTTTAAATTTTAAGTTCAATTTTTAAAAACTATCTTATGTGTTTTACTTGATCTCTTTTTACATGACTTAAATTTTCACCTATGATCTCAATGAGGCATTTTAAACTTTCAAGGGAATGACACAAGGTTGAATAATAGATAGTGAGCCCGGATCTTTCTTTATTAAATACAAACAAACACAAAATTTTCAAACTCCTTTAAAATCATCTTCTCCAAAACCTCCTCCAAAATTTCAAGTTTTCTTTAAATCACTTCTCTATTTTCCCATTTTCTTTTCAATTAAAAAACACCAACACCAATCTTTGTTTCTAAAATGATACATCGAAACGCTTTCATCGCATTCCTCCTCGTGAACACGACCCGTTAGTCCTAAACTACACAGTAATTCTCTCACATTTTCTACAACCAATTTTTGGCGCCGTTGCCAGGGATCAAACATGTTCGACCATTCCTGATTGCCTAGACATATTGATAATAATGAAGAATTATGATGTCTTAGAGACTTTAACCAAGAGTCAATTTCATCATACAGACTTGAACTTAACCAATTTCAAACTTTGCACAAATTGATAAGTTTTTCATTCAATGAGATTGAACTTGAATATGAATGTGACCCTGATCCCCAATCTTATGATTCAGTTTCCATTTTCGAATTTATGTTGACTCCGGTATCATTACCCAATTTGGACCAACTTTCGGAGCTAACAATTATTCCCGTACCCATAAATCTTGAAATTGAAGCACCAAATTTGGATAGTGACATTCCACTGATGGGAGAAGACTGTGAATTTTAATTTTTTGATTTGGACTCAACTCTTGAACTAAAACTGACTCTCGAACCCAAAGTTGATTTTTCTGAGTCAATAATGGTTCCTGAATCTATCACCCTTGAATACAAGCCAATTATTTCACCAAGTCACATTCTTTTGTTGGACACAAGTATTGACCATAACGACTCAGTGATGATTATTCAAGACTGATCGTGTAAAAGAAATAAGTTTCATGATAGAATCTTTCATGATCCTATTCATATTAGGGATTGTAATTATGTACATAGAAAAGAGGTCAATAAAGGTGAATTCCGTGAACCACCACATTATCTTAATTAGGTAGCAATGCTTGACCCAATCCGACCACCACCGGAACCATCACCTTAAGGTAATATTTTCCTTCCCGTTCTTCTTTTTTATGTATTTATGCATTCATTCATACATTGAGGACAATGCATGAGATAGGTGTGGGGGCGGGTTCTAACATAACATAGGTTTTTTTATAAAAAAATATAAAATAAAATAAATTAATATTTTCTTTCTCTTTTAAAAACTTTTTTAAAAGAGAAACAATATTTTGACCTAGTAAGAAATTAAGTAAATTTTAAGGAATAGAAGAATCATATAAGAATTTCTTATACTTAGTCAAAATAAGATTATTTGTTTGATTTCTAAGATTAGGAAGAAAATTTAGAAAAGTAATTTAGTTTTGATTTTTATCTTGATGAAATATGCATATTTTATACACTTACACACTTAAGGTTTAAAAACAAAGAGTCTTATGCCTTATAAAAAAAAGAAAAAAGAATATATATATATATATAAATATATATATATATATATATATATATATATATATATATATATATATATATATATATATATATATATATATATATATATGTATGTATATGTAAATGTGTGTGTGTGTGTATATATATATGTATATGTATAAATCCTCTGATTAAGCTGGGTACTTGTACTTCATAAAGCATATGTATTCACGCCTAAAAATGGTGTGTCTTATAAATAAAATCCTTAGTTTTGTGGTATTATTTGCTCGAGTTCTTAAGTCCTTGGGGTGTTTTTTTTTTCACCCGCTGCCCTAAGACCGTCCAGTTTAGGTGTCACCGACTAAAGGCTCGTTACATAGACAGATTATAAAGCCTAATAGAACTAAGGAATAATACCACCAAAAATATAAAAAAAGAAAAGAAAATAAGGCATAAAGTTAAGAGTTAAAGAATCTCGAATCAATAAATTCACTGTCACAAAGGTGCATATGACTTAGGGTAAAATAATAGACTAGATGAGAAATACAATTTGACTCCTTATCTTTATTGATAACAAGTTTTTGAATAGAGACTAAGCTTAGGATTGAAAATTTTGATTTTCCTATAACTTATAGATTACTTAAACTCTTATAATAATATTTCAAATATTTTTTCTCTTTTTCAAAATGCTTTTCGAAAAAATTAATACTTTGTTTCTCTTTCTTTATGGATTTTGTGGGTGTAATCCACTGAAAACCCTCACGAGACAAAACACATTCTCTAGGGATAACCTAGAGGTTTAACGGCTTGTTGCACATACTCAGTGCAATCGCGTGACCTGCGAAAGTGGTGTAATAATTTTTTAGCAGATTTTGATGTTTTGCTCGAGGACGAGCAGAAGATAGGTGTGGGGTGTGATTGCATACATTTATTGCATTATTCTTTATTACATTTTCATATTTATCATGTAATAAATTTGCTAAATTCTTTGTCTTAGATGTCTATTTTCATGGGAAGGAAGAGGATAAAACCAAATAAATATAAAAACATGTATGTCATAGGTCTAATGAGCATGATATTTGACATAATGAACATAAAAACATGACATGCTAAAAATCAATAATATGAAAGCATGTACACATAATGGGAGATTGAGATTGTTATCAAACCATGAGGGCACATCTTTAGGTCTCCAAACCAAGGTGGTCCTCCCACCAAACTCCCCTTGAAAGTGATGCATCCAAAATATCATCTTTAAGCTCGGAACGCATCCACCTCAAGGCACCATCACTCTCACGTCATGTGAGAGCCCACACCTGCATCAAATAAAATAGGGTGAATTTTGGTACCCGTACTCTTTTGAGTCCATGGGGGTTAGCACCTTTCCTAACCCAAATAAATTTACTTGCTAAATTTGAATCATGTATCCTATCATAACAAAATTTAGTAAGGTGGCCCTTACGTCCACAATGTGTACATGTGTACACATGAGCATACAAAGTGTTATGAGTGTGAACGTGAAGAGCATGTATATGCCGTGGTTTGTGTGCATGTAAATGTGGAACTTGTTTCTTTCGAAACATGGATTCCAAACGTGTGTGGTTCAAAGCACATTGGCTCAAAGTAGAGCCCAAACAATAAACATTCTTCTTCAAAATACAAATATCATTTTCAATCATGGAAAAAGAGGTGTATGCAATAGATATGCTAGAAGGTGAAGCTATACTAGCATGGCAAACATGTGTATCTAAATCATTTTTCAAAAAAATGTTTTCTTTAGAAATCAAATCCAAATCCTTTGAAATAGGAACAATTTTGTTTTTCAAAGTTTCATTTTCTTTTACAACAAAATCAAGATTTAAAGTAAAATCCTCATTTTTCTTTAAAACATTTTTATTTTTCAAAATCTTGTTTTCATTTAGGGCAAGATTAAGTTGGGATTTCAAAGAGTCCCTTTCATTTGAAATCTCATCCCTCTCTTGCAAAACAATATCAAGTTTAGAAAACAATTTTTATTTTCTTCTTTTAGTGCAAAATTTTTCTTTTTCAAGAGATTATGTCTTTCTAACAATTTTTCACAACGTATAGCTAGTTCATAATTTGAAGCATGTGCATCCATACACTCATTGCAAGAAAACTAGAACTATCATCTAGTTGAGTATTCGAATATACCTCAAGGGAGTCATTTTCTCGGACCATGAAGCAACGTTGTTCGGATTCTTCTCCACTAGATTTCTTCTCCACAATGTTTGGCATTTGAAGTTTGGAGGAGGTCAAAGTGTTCCATACTGCAAAAGCGGAATCATAATGAGAAACTATAAAAAGATATTCTTTGTTAAGCGTGCTACTAAGTGCCTTTAGGGCTTGTGCATTGGCCTCTATATGCTTGCTACTACCAAGATAGGATTTCTTGGTAGCGGTAAGGAAAACATGTAAACCTAAGGTTTTTTAGATACATGGACATCCTAACTTTTCAAACAACAATGTTGGAAGTATCATACATGGGAGGGGTCATGAAGTCCATGAGTGTGTGTAAACAATATAAGTGTGCAAATGTAAATCTAGATTAGCAACCAAGATCTCACTCCTAAGTGGTTAAACCTAATATCAGGAGCGTAGGCTCTGAAACCAATTGAAAGTACACCTAGAGGGGGGTGAATAGGTGTAAGGCTAATTTATGACAAATAATGCGGAATTAAAAACTTAATGCAACACACTTAGTATAACCAAAGAGTGTAGCCGAATTCCCGGTGAAGGGCTCTGGACTGACTCCTCTTGATTCCTCTGAATAAGAGTTGAGGTGCTATATAAAACTCTCTTGGTTAACACAAGTATGGGCACATAATCAACACAAGCATATATATGATATGATAGTATGATGCAATTGAAAGATCACCTAGAGGGGGGGTGAATAGGTGATGGCTAATCTAATGGTCACTTATGAACAAATAATGCGGAATTAAAACTAAGTTGACCAAATTAAAACTTCTTTTAATTAAACACTTATGTATAACTCAAGAGTGTTGCCGAATTCCCCTTGCGAGGCTCTGGACAAGCTCCTCTAGATTCCCCTTGAATGGGTTGAGGTGCCGCGTTGGCTCTCTTGGTTGGATACTAGTGTTAACAACAATCCCAAGCAAGTATGTATATCAATTAAGCACAAGGGCATATATCATGCATATATAAGATGAACACAATGAAAGTAAATGCAAGATATAAAAGAGACAAAGAGAGAGAGAGGGAAGAGTAAGCAATCGCAAACACAAAGGGTTTGTTTCGAGGTTCGAGCACACTTGCTCTACATCCCCGCCTTCGACACACGAAGGGTTTCCACTATGCAAGATCCCAATGGATCTCTCCTCGGTGCCGTACACCTACAAACCCTCGGACTCCCAAGTCCCGTACACACGCAAGTCCACCGACTCGCCGAGGCCGTACCTCTACCACCAAGAGTTCACAACCGAACTCCAACCACCAACAACGAGCACACTTGCCCGTTTCCTCAAATACAAAGAAAAGATCTCTTTGATGATCACAACACTTGATCACCTAAAGAGCACTCTCACTACAACACACCTATAGGAATATCTAGCAATGGATAGCTCAAGTGTGGTGTGAGAAAATCAAGGAAGGAAAGCTATGGAGGAAAACTCAAGAATCACTTTAACACTCTCTTGATAAAAACTCCCTTTAAGATGGGAAATATTTGCACTCAAATATGTGGAGAGAACTTCTGAAATCAGTTGGAAAAACTAGCTCAAAGGTCTCCAAAATCTTCACCTTAAAACAGTTGACAAAGTCCCAATTTATAGGCTTCAGAAAATAGAGCCGTTGGGAACCTGTCAGAGCTGGCGGTCGACCGCCGGTCGACCGGCCAACGGTCATTTTTCTGACCGTTGCAGCCACCGGTCGACTGGTGAGTCGACCGCTCTTCTGGAAAGAACTGTCGGTCGACCGGTCCGGTCGACTGGCATTTTCCAGAGAGCAACAGGTTTGGGTCGGTCGAGTATCGGTCGACTCCGGTCGACTGATACGCACATGCACAAAAAATTGTGCATGTCGGTCGAGTGCCGGTCGACTGCCGGTCGACCGGTCACTGAGAAATTCTGAAAAATCAGAACTTCCAGGACCTGAAAAATTTGGATTTGGTTTTGGGTCTTGGATAAAATGTTTTGGTCTTGAAAAATCATAGAGTATGAGCATGTGTCATACTACTATCAAGGTAAAATACTTGGTAAAAATTCTTTTGATAAAAACCTAATTTTCCATGAAATGTTTTTCCAAACCTTTATCAAATACAAAAACAAGATATTTGAGTCCATTTAAAAGCATAGTGTGTATGGATATGATCCACTCCATAATCAATATGAAATATCTATGTTTTTGAAATCTAGTATACAACTTGGTTTTGGTTAAAGAATATACATGATAGAAATACCAAAAACCAACAAATATTTTATCTTAAAGAAAACTCTTTTTCTAAAATAAAAATTCTTTTCTAAACATAAAAATCTTTTATGAAAGCACTTTAAATCAAGAGTTCTAATCAAGAGTGTGTGTGTGTGATATAACTTGAGCAATCCACCAACTATCTATCCTTTACATTTTTACTAAAACAAAAATACAAATTCTATACCTAGACACAAGTCTTCATCTTCTTGAAGTCTTCCCTTGAAGGCTTCTCATCTTCTTGACTTGGTCCAAGCTTGATCCAAAAACTCCTTGGATCACTACATGCAAGCTCCAAATCTTGTTCTTTAATCCTTTGTTGAGCTATGCACCTACTAAGATCTTGATCATGAATCTGTCACTAATTAAACACAAGATCATTAGTAATTATAACTATATGAGTTGATCATCATCAAAACTAGGGTGAAGGGCCTTTGGGCCAACAATCTCCCCCTTTTTGATGATGACAAAACTCATGGAGTTATATATGCATGGATTAAAGTAAAGCTTCAAAGAAGCTCCCCCTTAACTCATGCATAATAAATAAGCAATAGATATTCAATGAAGCACATGACATGTATGCAATGTAATCAAATCATAAATCAAATCTTTTGCTCCTAATTGCAAAATAACATATATGCATAAATACAAATCTTACTCCCCCTTAAGAAAGGAACCAAATACTTCTCCCCCTTAAGTAAGGAAATCATGAAATCATGCATATAAAATCACAAATTCTTCTCCCCCTTTTTGTCAATCATCAACAAAGGGTTCAAAGAAAAATACATCAAACAAATTTTTCTCCCCCTTTAAGGAAATCAAGGAGGGTAAATACAAATTAATCAATAAAATTTATATGCGATATAAATTCATGAAGAGGAAGACGTTAAGTTAGCTTCCCGACACATATACATTACATGAAAGAGGGATGACAAGCCCTAATTCACATAACGTATAATATGTCATGCATAAGAGGAGATGTGAAGCTCCCCCTACACACGTATATCATATAAAGAAGAGTTGTCAATCTCCTCAATTTATAATATACTCAACATGAATCTATATGTAAGAGAGATGTTAAGCTCTCCTTGCATATAGACAATACAAATCAAAAATTTTGAATTTTTCTTATGAAAACAAAATTTTGAAATATCTTAAAATACAATATTTTCTTTTAAGGTACCAAATGTAGAACAACCAAATTTTGAATTTTGATACCAATTATGAAATACAATGCATAAGCTTGAAGATAAATAAGATTTGAAGTAAGCTTAGCATTAACAACTTTGTGCTTAAAAAATATAAGAGTCAATTTTAGCTAAAGCACAAGTACAAATCATATATATGTATGAAAAGAGTATATCAATTGAAGTAGATACATACATATATGAAAGAACAAAATATGAGTATATACAACAAGAGTCAAATTGATACCAATTGAAAATATCCAATGATACCAATTGAAAAGTAAGCATAAGTGTATACATCATATAATCTACCATATGAAGAATTCGAACTAGTTAAATGAACTTGTTTTAAGAACTAGTACGAGATCCTTCCATCAAGGAATAAGTTAAAAAGTTTTTTCATGAAAGATCAATGAAACACAAGGCACTAAAAAGCACTCTATCCAAAAAGTCCATATCAAAAAGAAGTGAGTGTGATAGTGTTATGTGAAACATGGTATCATGAAAATTAGCAATAAAACTCAATATTCCTTAAAATCATAAATTTTGAAAATACGAAAATCATCACAAATTTTAATATATGAAAATCATCAAAATTATATTTCATAGCATATGTATGTTTTGACAAGACATTAAGTATACATACATATCCCCAAAATTCAATTGAGTCCTTATAAATAGATTTGCATGAAAAGCAAATGACTCAAGGGTTATCCATGTATATTTTAATGTTTTGGCAAAAGAAACTTATACATGAAATGAAATCACATGATCATAACATAAATCCAAATGGGAGTACAAGTTTAAGAATGTAATGATCATCAACATAAGGCTATACTAGTACATCTAATAGGCACAAATAAGCATTCAACCCAATCATATATAGATTTATTTGTGGTCCATAAGGTGTACAAGTATAAATCCAAGTGTTGACAAATACTAACATCTAAACTAATATTCAATACAATGAAGCATCAAAATTTTGAAATCACAAAAGAATTTATCCATAAAAATAGGATCATGTGCAATACTTGAAGAATAGATAACTAGTTTAAATGAATTTTTGACAAACTAGTTAAAGATCCTTCATAAATAAAAAATCATATGTTTTTCATGAATAATACTAAATACATAAAAGTTCAAGCACTCATATTCCATAAAGCTCCAAATTATATATTTTCTTAAAGATAGAGTGTTCAAAGGTTATGTAAATAGTGTCTACATGAAAATAGTCATTGAAGCCCAAAAACGATCATAAGTCAAATTTTTAACAACAAATCATGAAAAATCATTTTTCACTAAAATCAACAATTTTCATGGTATATGTATGGTTTATACAAATCTAACAATATGCATACATATCCCAAAAATAAAAGAGTCTATTAAATGTTTGCATGAAGGCAAGAGACTCACGGGTATACATGTATATTTATTGGATTTGAATTAAGCACCCATATACATGAAGTAAATCACTAAAATAGGTAAAACATGTATAAAAGAGAATCATCAAAACTAGATTATACATATGCATAAAGTGGATACAAGTGAGCATGAAGTTCAAATTATTTGAGAGTCAATTGTAATTCACTATTTGTATATGTATACATACAAGTTTGACAAATCTACATCTAAGCATGTAAATACCACATGAAGCACACAAAATCTTAAAACATAAACATGCTATGAATATGATAAAGTATAAAGCATGTACATAAATAAAATAGGAGTTTAGAGGTTGTTACCAACTCCAAAGCTCCAAGTATGGTGGTTGTCCCACCAAGCTCCTTGATAGTGATGCAACCAAGTGTATGTCCATCATGTCCATTGCAACCACTACCAAGGTACCAACCTTCTCACGTTTTGTGAGAGCCCTCACCTACATCAAAATCAAAAGGTGGGGGTTTTGGTACCCATGTTTTCTTGGGTCCTTTGGGGTTAGCATTGTTGTAAGGAACCCAAAATTTATTATACTTAGCAAAATATAGATATGGTTTCTTATCAAAACAATATCTTGCTAGATGGCCTTTGCGACCGCAATGTGTACAAATGTACACCTTAGCATGATGCTTATGAGTGTGATTGTGATCGTGATGTGCACCATAAGCATGAGCATGATGAGTATGATGATGTGCATGAGCATGGGGAACTTGTTTCTTTTGAAACAAGGATTCCAACTTAGAATGATTGAATGCACATGTGCTCAAATTAGAGCTCAAATTATTTATCTTATTTTTCAAGTTCTTAATCTCATTAGTAGTGGCATGAAAAGCATGATGAGATGAAGAATCATTTTTCTTTTTCTTTTGAGAAACATTATCTTTTTCTTTTTCAACAAATTTTCTTTTTAAAGATTTGTTTTCTTGCAAAATACTTTCTTTTTGTTTTTCTACCATAGCAATCTTATCCTTCAAAGACATATTCCCTTCACATAAATCATTCAATTTAGACATAAGGGAAACATTCTCATTTTTCAAATTCTCATTTTCTTTTTCTAAACATGCAAGTTTATTTCTAAGAGAATCATTTTCTACATGCATGCAATCAAATTTCTTTTTCAAAATATTGTTGTCTTTTTCTAAGCATGCAATGTTATCTCTAAAAGAGTCTTGTTCTATATGCATGCAAGCAATGTCCTTTTTCAAATTTTTATTTTCTTTCTTTATCATGTCATATTTTTCAATAATCATATGGCAAAATGAAGTAAGCTCATCATATGACATACTAGCATCCTCATCATCGGATTCGGTATTTACCTCAAGGGGGTCATCCCTTGGACCATGTAGCACTTGTTGGAGGTGTCGCTTCCAACATCCGAATCGCTCCCCGCATAGTATTGTTCATTTTCGCCAAGGGAGATGAGGGTGTTCCATACTACAAAAGCCATATCAATATTAGCAACCCTAAATAAGTAATCATCATTTAGGGTACTCTTCAAAGCATTTAGGGCTTTAGTATTAGCCTCAAGATTCTTACCATCTATACAATAAGCATTATTAGTAGTGGCAAGATATACATTATAACCTAGGGCTTTGAGGAATAATGACATCTTAACTTTCCAAATGTGGATGTTAAGAATATCAAAGGTGGGTGGTGACATAAAGTCCATGGTGAGGTGTGTGTGTACAACAAATATTGTGATTAGCCCAAATGTAGGATCTTTAACTCTTAGGTTGTTAGACCCTTATCAAGAGCACTAGCTCTGATACCAATTGAAAGATCACCTAGAGGGGGGGTGAATAGGTGATGGCTAATCTATTGGTCACTTATGAACAAATAATGCGGAATTAAAACTAAGTTGACCAAATTAAAACTTCTTTTAATTAAACACTTATGTATAACTCAAGAGTGTTGCCGAATTCCCCTTGCGAGGCTCTGGACAAGCTCCTCTAGATTCCCCTTGAATGGGTTGAGGTGCCGCGTTGGCTCTCTTGGTTGGATACTAGTGTTAACAACAATCCCAAGCAAGTATGTATATCAATTAAGCACAAGGGCATATATCATGCATATATAAGATGAACACAATGAAAGTAAATGCAAGATATAAAAGAGACAAAGAGAGAGAGAGGGAAGAGTAAGCAATCGCAAACACAAAGGGTTTGTTTCGAGGTTCGAGCACACTTGCTCTACATCCCCGCCTTCGACACACGAAGGGTTTCCACTATGCAAGATCCCAATGGATCTCTCCTCGGTGCCGTACACCTACAAACCCTCGGACTCCCAAGTCCCGTACACACGCAAGTCCACCGACTCGCCGAGGCCGTACCTCTACCACCAAGAGTTCACAACCGAACTCCAACCACCAACAACGAGCACACTTGCCCGTTTCCTCAAATACAAAGAAAAGATCTCTTTGATGATCACAACACTTGATCACCTAAAGAGCACTCTCACTACAACACACCTATAGGAATATCTAGCAATGGATAGCTCAAGTGTGGTGTGAGAAAATCAAGGAAGGAAAGCTATGGAGGAAAACTCAAGAATCACTTTAACACTCTCTTGATAAAAACTCCCTTTAAGATGGGAAATATTTGCACTCAAATATGTGGAGAGAACTTCTGAAATCAGTTGGAAAAACTAGCTCAAAGGTCTCCAAAATCTTCACCTTAAAACAGTTGACAAAGTCCCAATTTATAGGCTTCAGAAAATAGAGCCGTTGGGAACCTGTCAGAGCTGGCGGTCGACCGCCGGTCGACCGGCCAACGGTCATTTTTCTGACCGTTGCAGCCACCGGTCGACTGGTGAGTCGACCGCTCTTCTGGAAAGAACTGTCGGTCGACCGGTCCGGTCGACTGGCATTTTCCAGAGAGCAACAGGTTTGGGTCGGTCGAGTATCGGTCGACTCCGGTCGACTGATACGCACATGCACAAAAAATTGTGCATGTCGGTCGAGTGCCGGTCGACTGCCGGTCGACCGGTCACTGAGAAATTCTGAAAAATCAGAACTTCCAGGACCTGGAAAATTTGGATTTGGTTTTGGGTCTTGGATAAAATGTTTTGGTCTTGAAAAATCATAGAGTATGAGCATGTGTCATACTACTATCAAGGTAAAATACTTGGTAAAAATTCTTTTGATAAAAACCTAATTTTCCATGAAATGTTTTTCCAAACCTTTATCAAATACAAAAACAAGATATTTGAGTCCATTTAAAAGCATAGTGTGTATGGATATGATCCACTCCACAATCAATATGAAATATCTATGTTTTTGAAATCTAGTATACAACTTGGTTTTGGTTAAAGAATATACATGATAGAAATACCAAAAACCAACAAATATTTTGTCTTAAAGAAAACTCTTTTTCTAAAATAAAAATTCTTTTCTAAACATAAAAATCTTTTATGAAAGCACTTTAAATCAAGAGTTCTAATCAAGAGTGTGTGTGTGTGATATAACTTGAGCAATCCACCAACTATCTATCCTTTACATTTTTACTAAAACAAAAATACAAATTCTATACCTAGACACAAGTCTTCATCTTCTTGAAGTCTTCCCTTGAAGGCTTCTCATCTTCTTGACTTGGTCCAAGCTTGATCCAAAAACTCCTTGGATCACTACATGCAAGCTCCAAATCTTGTTCTTTAATCCTTTGTTGAGCTATGCACCTACTAAGATCTTGATCATGAATCTGTCACTAATTAAACACAAGATCATTAGTAATTATAACTACATGAGTTGATCATCATCAAAACTAGGGTGAAGGGCCTTTGGGCCAACAGCAATGCACAATGTAAGAGAGAGTTAGAGAAAGTGGATCAAACGCAAACACCGAGATATGTTTCGAGGTTCGAGCACACAGCTCTACGTCCCCGCTTTCACACAGAAGGATTTTCACTAACTTGTCCACACAGGACTTTCCACACAGGGAACCTCCACTGAGGATTTCGGTAAATACAATTTAAGAGTACACAACTTCTCTCTCAATAATACGACGTCTCACTAGAGGCAAGGCATTAAGCCAACACAATATCAACCTCACAAATAAGGGATAGGCACAAAGCCAAACAACTACAATCACCTCACACTTGAGGGATTCCAACACAACCTCCACTATCACCTCTCACTAGAGGGATATGAATACAATCACCTCTAACTAGAGGGATATCACAAATCAAGGAGGGTTTACAACTTGGTGGTCTCTCTCAACCACAAACCAATTTTCTCACAAAAATAAGATCCTATAGATAGGATAGATAGATAGCTCAAATGTGAGAAAACAAAAAGTTTGGAAATAAAAAACACAAAGAAAAACTCTTGAGAAAACTTCTAGAATAGATATAAAAATGAAGATAAAAAACAATCACAAAGATTTTCTCCTTTTCTTGATTTTTCCAACCCTTTAAACAAATAAAGATAAAATCTTTTAGCTCTAAAAGCTCTTTAAAAACTTGTATTAAATACTAGAAAGAATGAGAATTTTTGCTCTTGGAAAACTTATTGAAAACCAACTCAAAAATGGGGGTATTTATAGCCCCATAAAAATTCTGCCCGTTGGCCGCTGGAAAGGGCTAAAATGCCCTTTCAGTCGATCGGGCGGTCGATCAGCCAACGGTCACATTTTTGACCGTTGAGCCCACCGGTCAACAGGCTCGGTCGACCGAGACTGGATACAGAGAGCAGAGCTCTCTGCCAATCGACTGGCTCCGTCAACCGGGTCCATTTCCAGAGAGCAGAGCTCTCTGGACAGTCGACCGACCCGGTCGACCAGCCCACCAGCTCAAGCTGGCGTGCATGCTTGTTTACATCGGTCGACCGCACCGGTCGACCGACAGACAGCCAGTCTAGCCATTATAGGACTTAAAAACTTAGGTTTTTTATCTTTAATTAAATCCCATAAAAACACATAAATTCCACAAAAATCAGTTCTTATATTATCTTTGAAATACAAATATGTGCGATAAAGATTCAACACATATTTCAAACAATTTGAACCATTTTTGTGTTCTTGAAAATTTGCCTTAAACCAAAATCCGTATTTTCCAAAACTTAGATTTTTGAAATGGAAATTCGTTTTCTCCAAAACTCATATAAATACAAAAACATGGAAACAGTTTTGAAGCATATTATATATGGATAAAATCCAATATACATGAAAGGTATTATATCTATGTTTTTGATATTAAATCCAAAAGTAAGTTTTGTTTAAATACAAAACTTCAAATGCATGAATAGCCTATCAAAATAAGTTTTTCTAAATAGATGAAGCATAGATGTATATAGATCAAATCTAATATACATTAAACCATGTAAACTTGTTTTCATTCTATGTATTCATGAAAACCAAGATCAGTTAAACTGAAAAACCAAAACATGAAACTTGTGTGTGTGTTGTGAACTTGAGCATATCACACTATCTAATCTTTACAATGATCTAAACAAAAACTTAACTAAACAAACCTATGTCTTCTTGTAGAACGCCATCTCCAAGTCGACTTGATCCAAACGTGATCCACCGAGCTTGACTGCAACTGAGTGCTAGATGTGAACTTGACGCTCGAGCTCTTAAATCGCCATGTGAAAGCTCCAAAATACCTTTGTTGAAGCTAATCACCTACTAAAATCTTGGTTAAATATCTGAAACTAAATATCACAAGATTATTAGTAAACTATAACTACATGAGTTAATCATCATCAAAACTAGAGTGAAGGGCCTCTGGGCCAACATATAGATCTCCTCTTCAAGATCGCCATGAAGAAAGACGGTCTTCACATCGAGGTGATCAAGTATCAACTCGTACTATGCTACTAGTGTCAACAAAATCTGAATAGACGAGTTTTTTACAACAGGTGAGATACCTCATTGTCGTCAATGCCTTCTCGTTGAGCGTTGCCTTTAGCTACAAATTTGGCTTTGTAGCGTACAGTATCACAATTTGAAGATTCATGGTTCTTTGCAAATACTCACTTACAACCGATCGCATTCTTTCCCTTGGGTAACTTTGACAGTTCTCAAGTGTTATTCTTGTGTAGAGAACTCATCTCTTCTATCATGGCATCCTTCCACATCTTGGACCCCAAACTGATTTCAGCTTCCCTGTAAGTAGACGAGATTGCCTCTTCAACAACTGAGAGAGCATAGGTCACGATCATTTTAGTAGTGAGCCAACTAGGCTTACGTAATTTCTCCGAGTTCTTCCAGCAGCAATAGATTCTTAGACATTACCTAGAGCTTGTCCTTGATCCTCATCATTATCAGCATCCTGTTTGGCTACCTAATCATCTCCCTGTGTCACCGAGGGTATGACCTAAAATGATTCTGATTTTTCTAGAGACGGTTAAGTAGCATCACCTTCCACCTGCTGTAATATCCTATTGGTCGTCTGACTCTCCACCTGCTGAGAGTTTGTAGGCTTCAAGAAGTCTCATCAAATGTGATGTCTCTTCTCAAGATAAATTTTCTGTCTTTTAGATCCCAAATTTTATAGCCTTTTACTTCTTTCTTGAATCCTACGAACACACATTTCTTTTGGGTCCAACTTGTCTTCCTTGATTTGATAGTAGGCTGAACACCTAAATACCCGTTGTACAGGTAGGAAATTGAAAATATTACAAAGTTTCCTTAAATCAATGAAAGATTATAACAACTCAAATTCCAATTATAAGAGAGAGGAGATACTTAAGCTCAAATCTCCTCTTTGTTTAATGTTGGGTTCTTTGCATAGCAGTGAAAAGTGAATTTTGTTTTCCATTGACTGGGTGAACGATAAGATTCTTTAGAACTTTTCTCTTTAGATCATTGATGGAGTATCATAACCCTATCAAATGAAATCTCAAAGAGACTTGGGAAAAACTTGAACTCAACAAGTTTGTATAGAAGAGTTGAACTCTTTATAAAGCCAATATTCCTCAGCTGAAAAAATCCGACCAACAACCCCTTTTTCAATAGCAACTTTAGCTATTTATAGGGGGTTCTAGGGTTAAAACTGTCCCCTAAAAATCCTCCATAATAGGGGTTAACTCCCCTCATTACGTGGGCAGTAATTGACCCAATAATGAGGGCAGTAACTGAGACGCAGGGCTCATTTGCAACTGAAATGCGGGCTTAAGCTCTGTGTTTAGCCATTGAGATGATGTTGGACGCAGGCCTTGAGCTCTGCTGATGCAGGCTTCGAGCCTTTTGTTTTGGCATTGTTGTGGTATTGAGACGCGGGTGTCGAGCTCTGCTGGACACGAGGTTTGAGCCCCGTGTTTTGGAATTGCTGTGGTGCTGAGATGCGGGCTTCGAGCCCTGCTGGACGTGGGCTTCGAGCCCCGCATTTTGGCATTGCTGGGGTGCTGAGACACGGGCTTCAAGCTCTGCTGGACGCGAGCTTCGAGCCCCGCATCTTGGCTTTGCAGTGATGCTGAGACGCGGGCTTCGAGCCCCACGTCTTGGCTTTACAGTGATGCTGAGACGCGGGTTTCGATCCTCGCATCTTGATACTGCATCAATAGTTTTAATTAGTCTTGCGTCTGAAATATGGACTCTGCATTTGACGACTTGTCTTCAGTAATTTTTAGACAGTCTGCAGAACCCCCTCCAAAGTTTTCAAAATTCTGCGGTTGACTGATTAGTCTCTAATATTGCATAATTTTTACCACATCTTCACATTTATTTTATATAAAATATTGCCAATAATAGTTTTCTTGTGTAATCCTAGGTACATGGTGTATGAAGAAGAAGACCCAAAATCACTATTTAATGGATGATTAAAGGCCTACAAGATAGTCATTGACCTTAGATGGTGATTCTATCAGACCTGGGTGCTCAAATCTGAAATCCAGAAGGTATAATCGACAGGGAATCGAAGCGACAACGCACATTAGGTGGCGCTGCGTGCGCCGCTCCTGTACAGCCGCGAAAACACAACTTTTGCCGCATTTTCGTGGCCTACTGGCGCGGCCGTGCTAGTGCTTTGGGCCAGAGTTTGTTCTCCTGGCCTTCTTTCTCCTGATGCCTATAAATACCCCTTGGGGTTCTTCAGATGGAGATATACAGGTTAGAGTTTTCTTGTCATGTTGTAGTGTAGGATAGTTTAGGTTAGTTTTTCTTCTTTTTTCTCCTTTATATTTTCATTTCTTATAGATCTTATAATAGGAGAGAGAGTGGTACATGGTTGGGAAGCAAGAGTGCTTGTAATAGAAGGTGACAATTTATGAAAGGTTCTCTCTTTACCCCTTTTTATTTTCTTCTCTCTAACTCCTTTTACTTGTTTAGCTAATTTTCTCTCATGGCAACTAACTACTAACCACTAAGTTGCTAACTTCTTACGTGATAATCCACATGAATCTAATAGCCTCTACTTGGTCTTACTCTTGCAAGAGCCATTGATGGCTCATGCTGATGGATTCTAACACTCTAACATCCTAACTCTCTAACAAGCTAACATTACTTTATTCCATACTTACTCTTATTTAGTTTTGATGGTTTAAAAGTATCTTGTACTTGTTTGTTGAGTTTGGATGTGATGAGTTAACATATGGGTCATGCTTTAAAACGCTCTTGAACCAAGGACTAGTGATGGCTAAGGATACATGTAAGGCAACTATCACTAAGAGGTTAGTATAGTTAGTGGAGCCACTAGTAGTTAGTAGCCATGAGTTTTAGTTCTCTTTTACTTTGTTTTAGATTTATAAACAAAATCATAAAATTCATTCTTCTATGTTTCTCACTTCTTTTTTTCAACGTACTTCTATTTTTATTCTTTGTTCTCTTTTCTTTTCATTCTTTAAAACGTTGAAGAAACTTTAACACACACATGAACATACCGGTAAAGCTTCTATCACTTTCCATCCCTGTGGATTCGACCCGTTTAGGCTCATGCTATAACGGAAGTATCGAGAAAGCCAAAGCACGTACTTTTAACTCTTGATTTCAAAACATACACTTTTCGTGCACGATTTTCCTCCGATCAAATTTTGGCGCCATTGCCCGGATGGGAACGGTTTGATTTAACGTTTTTGTTAACTTTTCTTCTTTATTTTTGGTGTATAGGTACAATTTTTAGCATTGCAGAAAGTCCACACTTCCTTTTGTGTGGTTAGATAAATTCTTGTATATTATTATATTCTGTTGCTAGTTTTTGTTATTTATGCACTATAATAATTTAAGAACTAAAATATGAAAATTGAATGCTTTAAAACGGTTTAGACATTTGCATTTAGGCATGTGTCTATTTCAATTTAAATATAATGTATTTTGTTCTTGTGTTGTTGTGATCTTAAAGCAGATGTACATATTGCATTGCATATAGTTAGGACAAATACATGGGTGATTTACTCTCTTTGTATGTTCATTCTTATCTATATTACACAATTGAACGAATTAAACTTAAGGGTAAAACCCAGTACAACATAAGGTAGGCAAGTCATACCTTTCCTTAGCCCAAAAATCACCCCCCTCACACAACACAAGCCTTAATAAAAATTGCTAGACATTGGCCCCTAGGGACATCTCAGACTTATTTAGGAGATTGACCTAAGGGGAAAATTGTTAGAGTTTGACTCTTGTTAAATCGGTGTCAAAGGTTGGGGATTGAGAGGCGAAACCTCAAAGAACAGTGATTTGGCATAATTAGGCCCGTTACTCTGATACAGATACCTCCCACTGATCTTGCCCCTACCTGGCCGATTAACTTGTGGTCAAATTCTGATGATGTACCCTTTGTGGACAGTCTAACCAGTTAGGAGTCGTCTAAGTCTAAGTCAACCCTAACATAGGCTTGTTTTCCTTTTCTTTCTTTTTATTTGTTTGTTTGTTTGTTTGTTTTTTATAAATTGTGAAATGTATTTTAACAAAAACAATTTTTTCAATCCTAATATGAATTCATATTTTACTTCGACCTCATTTGACTCGGATAACTCTGACCTGGCTATGTACAATATGAACCAATCATATATGCCGGGTTAGGATTATCCGACTCAATATGACCCATATCCCCAATCCTATGACTATAATTTTCAAAATAACTTCCACTCTTCATAAAGTTCATGGGTATTCACCTCCCCTGAGTCAAATTTTCAACCACATTATCTACAATTTTCACATATTCATTCCCCAATTCTGCTTCATACCCTCCTTTTCCTTAACCACCAATTGAAGAAAAATCATCATTGCAAAGGACTTCAGAAGAAGCGATAGAGGCCCAAAAATAATTTGAAAATATGATGGACTTCAACATATCCACAAAATTTTCAAAATTCATATAGTTCTTTTCTGGCATCACTCAAAGAAAAATCATTATGGAAAAAAATTATAGAATTCGTGCAAGAAACTGAGTGAATAATGCAAAATATGATTGAGTTTCCATGTCCATCAGATGTTCATTGACTCAAGAATCAAGTCATTTTGAAAATCCAGCTTCAATTTCATCATACCAACCTGAATTTGACCAACATCAAATTCTTAATAGTTTGACAAGTTATCCAATTTCTGAAATTAAACTTGAATATGAATGTGAACCTGAGCTTCAATTGTCCAATCCTTGAATCAATATCAACTCTTGTAGTGTTACCTAAGCTAAGTAACATTCTTGAGCCAGTTTTGATTCCCATAATTTCTAAACTTGAATCGATCATTTCACCCATTCAGGTTCCTTCTGTGGACGAAAATCAAGATTCAATTTCAATACATCCATTTGAACTTACCCAAAATTTTGAGAACCACCTTGACATTTTGGCAAGTTATCCTTTTCCCGAAATTAAACTTGAGCTTAAAAGTGATTCTGAATCTCAAGTTGGTAATTCCATTTCACTTTTTAATTCAATAATGGCTTCAGTATCTTTACCAGATTTTTTTTTCTATTCCGGAGTCAACATTGAATCCTGTACCAGTACACCGTGAAATTGAATCACCAATATCTTATGATCATACTTCATTGATGGGGAAAGTATGTGAACATCAATTCTTAGGTTTGGACCCTATTTTTGAACTAATTTCGACTCCCCCTTTTGAATCTCGACTTGATTTGAGTCAAATTTCTGAGTCGGTATCAGTTTTTGTTCATGTTCTATTTGAGTCCAAATCAATCATCTCCCAAAATCATACTTCATTGTTAGACAAGGATGTTGAAGAAAATGACTCATTAATTATTTTTAAAAATTGAAAATTAGATGGGGATAATTTTTTAAATAAGATCATTCACTCAATCATTCTTTTACTGGGTCGTATTAGACAGGTCACTTGTGGGTTTCTGAAAGATCAACGATTTCTGAATTGGATAGCAACGCTTAGCCCAATCAGACCACCACCTGAGCCACCACCATGAGGTAATTTTCCTTCCCTTCTCATTTGTTTCATCTATATACACATTCACGATGCATTGAGGACACTGCATGAGATAAGTGTGGGGGAGGATATACTAACATAGTTAGTTTTAAATTTTCTTTCTTTTACACTTCTTTTTAGGAACTTTTTAAAAAAAATTCTTTTGTATAGAAACTTTTTTCTTTTTCTTTTTACAAAACTTTTTGAATTAAGAGAAATAGTTTTGATTTATTTTTAAGAAAATTAAAATTATCTTAGAAATTAGGAAGACCTAAAATTATTAATTTTTAAACCAAGTCAAAATAATAGATCTTGTTCAAATTTTAGGATAAGGAAGTAAGATTGAAAAGATAATTTGATCTTGAATTTTTTGCCTTAGATTTAAGCACTTCACACTTACACAATTTTTTGGGATTAAAACAAAGACTGAAAATGCCATAAAAATTATATAAAAATATATATTAAAAAATAATGATAAAATCACTTATTGAAGTTGGATAATTATGACTCAGGAAGCATGATTATTTATGCCTAAAACGGTGGACAAAAATGAAATAATCCCCTTTAGTTTTGTGGCCTTATTTACTCGAGTCCTTAAGTCCAAGGAATGTTTTCTCATCTGGTTCCCTAAAACTATCTGATTTGGGAGCCACCTGCTAAAGGCTCACTACCTGGGTAAGCTAGAAAGCCTAAGAATACTAAGGGAGAAAAAAATAATAATATAAATAAATAGCATGAAAGTTAGAGTCGATATCCCAAAAATCTTCACTGTTCACGAAGTGCATATTTTTCTAAGAGTTTTATGAAAGATCAAATAATCGATTCAATTTTAAATTCTTACATTTAATTTATAACAAGATTCTATATTTCGACTTAGTTTAAAGAAGAATAATTTTTGATTAACCTATGACCTTGGATCACTTAAGTTTTCACAAAAAAAACATTTCAACACTTTTCTCTATTTCAAAATGGGTTTTCAAAATACTAACATTTGATTTCTTTTTTTATGAATTTTTGTGGGTGTCATCCGCTGAAAACCCTCAGGAGACAAAACTCCGCCTCTAGGGAAAACCTAGAGGTTTAACGGCTTGTTGCACATACTCAGTGCAATGTAATAATTTTCATAATTTTTTGTTTTGCTCGGGACGAGAAAAAGATAAGTAGGGGGTGTGATTAATCTCTAATATTGTATAATTTTTACCACATTTTCATATTTATTTTATATAAAATATTGCTAATAATGGTTTTCTTGTGTGATCCTACGTCCATGGTGTGGAATGAAGAAGAAGACCCAAAATTACCATTTAATGGATGATTAAAGGCCTACAAGATAGCCATTGCGCTTAGAGGGTGATTCTGTCAAGCCTAGGTGCTCAAATCCAAAATCTAGAAGAAACAACCGACAGGGGACTGAAGCGACAGCGAACATAGCGCCGCTCTGGTACAGCCACGGAAACGCGACTTTTGTCACATTTTTGTGGCCGTACTGGCACAGTCGCGCCAGTGCTTTGGGCTAGGGATTCCCCCTGGCCACCTTTCTCCTAAAGCCTATAAATACTCCCTTGGGGTTCTTCAGATGGAGATATACAGATTTAGGCTTTTCTTTCCATGTTGTAGTGTAGAGTAGTTTAGGTTAGTTATTATTTTTTTTCCTCCTTTGTATTTTTCATTTCTTATAGATCTTGTAATAGGAGAGAGAGTGGTACATGGTTGGGAAACAAGAGTGCATGTAATAGAAGGTGACAATCTATGAAAGGTTCTCTCTTTACCTCTCTTTGTTTTCTTCTCTCTAACTCATTTTACTTGTTTAGTTAATTTTCTCGCATGGTAACTAACTACTAACCACTAACTTGCTAACTTTTTACGTGATAATCCACATGAATCTAATAGCCTCTACTTAACCTTGCTCTTGCAAGAGCTATTGATGACTCATGATGATGGATTCTAGTATTCTAATATCCTAACTCTCGAACAAGCTAACATTACTTTATTCCATACTTATTCTTATTTTGTTTTGATAGTTTAAGTGTAGCTTCCACTTGTTTAATGAGTTTGGATGTGATAAGTTAACATATGGGTCATACTTTGAAACGTTCTTGAATCAAAAGCTAGTAATGTCTAAGGATACATGTGAGGCAACTATCACTAAGAGGTTAGCATAGTTAATGGAACCATTAATAGTTAGTAGCCATGGGTTTTCTTTCTCTTTTACTTTATTTTAGATTTACAAACAAACTTACAAAAACCATCCTTCTATGTTTCTCAATTCTTTGTTTTCACCGTACTTCTCTTTGCATTCTTTGTTCTCTTTTCTTTTCATTCTTTAAAATATTGAAGGAACTTTAATACACACGTGAACATACCGGTAAAGCTTTTATCGCTTCTCGTTCCTGTGGATTCGATCCGTTTAGCCTCATGCTATAACGGAAGTATCGAGGAAGTCAAAACACGCACTTTTAACTCTTGATTTTCAAAACATACACTTTTCGTGCATGATTTTTTCCCGATCATTGGTTGGGACGGGTTTCAAAACACTTTGGACCTTTTTTTGGACAGCAAGCTCTTAAGACTGGACTGGCAATCTTCTGAGATATCTTGAGCTTGATCTTGTTTGAATTTCAGGCTTCAGGAATGTACTATTAAACTCTTTGAAGCCACCAGAGATGATCGTCGTGAGTGTCTAGATACGCAGTTCAGACCTCATCAGTCCTCTGAGCTGCTTGTCGGTGTACTGTTGAACCAGGGGGAAATCGCCAATTGCTTTTGCCAGTGTATTGAACTGATTGCAGAGTAAGTGACAGAACAGAGGTGTTGTAAATGCAAAGGTCGTGATGCCTTGGAGACGCGGACCTCATCCAAAATAGAAACGTGACTCTCGTTTATTAAAGAGACGCGAACATCGAAGTGGAGACACAGCTCTCACTTTATTAAGGAAACACAACTCTATTAAAGTAGAGATGCAACTCTCTTGTTTTACCAAGACACAAGCTTAAAAATACTAAAGACACGTGGTCCTTGAAGTGGACACGCAGCTTTCACTTTGTTGAAATGACGCGGACTTTGAAGTGGAGACGTGGACTTCTCTTTGTTAAGGGGATGCGGCCCTCAGTTGTAGAAAAGACGCGACCTTCCATTTGTTGAGGGACACGACCTTTAACTTGCTGGAGGGGACACGACCCTTGGTTGGTTAAGGAATGCGGCCTTCAACTTGTTGGAGGGGACGCAACCCTCGATTTGTGAAGGAACGCGACCTTCAAAATACAGCCCTTGAAACGTCATTTGTAGTTGTAGAGATGCGGTTCTGAGGACGCGACTATCCATGCGCGAAGATCTTTTGAGGCAGAACCAGCAGCGACGGCTGGGGACGTGTATCTGAATTGAAAATCCAAACGTCGTTGGGATTTCTGGAGATAAATATGCACATGTCTTGCTCAGACTGGATTTGAGATTTGTGCCGCAAATTAAGGCTCTTAATTGACATTTAAGAACAACTTTGATTTTTATGCCGTTAATTAAGGCCAATAACGAGCCTATAAATAGGCAATGAGCCTCTTAACAGTCATTCATCTTGACTGTTTTCCTTCACAGGCACGTATTATGAAGAACTTTCAGAGTTCTTAGGATGTCTTCTTCCCCGGGCATGCATCCTGAAGAACTTTCAGAGTTCTTAAAAGAACCCAAAACTTTAATACTTTCTCGCAATCTTCTTCGAAGACTATCACTGTTAAGTGATTTAAAAATCAAAAAGCATTTCTTCTAGTGCTTTCATGGTCGTATCTTGACGGATGATGTCCGCCCTCCAGAGAACTTTTCTTTCGGTGGGACATGGCCTTTGCCATTACCATTCATGATGAGGCTCTGTTCCTTAAAGCTCTATCATCGCCGATTATGAAGAGATTCTGTCTCTTGATCTCTCCCTGAAACTTCAGAATACTTCTTTTTGAAGTTTGGATAGTCAATTTGAGATACACGCGTCCATGATCTGCAAATGTGATTCTCATGTTAATTGATGAAACGCGAGCTTGTTAACTTCTGAGTACCAAGTTCTGCGTCTTTTGTGATCTTTAGACGTGAGTATGGTGAACTCTGTGTCTTGAAACCTTAAACGCGGGTCTCGCGTACAAGACTCGCGTCTGAATTTCATAACTTAGAAATTTTTTCCCTAAGTCTGCCCCCTTAATATATGCTTCACGTTTTGATCATCAGACGCGAGTCTCATGTTTGGCTGTGCATTTGGATCCATACTTTTTGTCTTCGCAGAAATTTAACCCGCGAGTTTTTTCTTCTTGCAAGTCTTGGCCATATCGATGGTAATGCTTCCAATGTCTTTGCTGAGTCCATTGAGGTAGACATGAAATGACCAGTTTGTTCAATTGGCGACCATTTAAGAAGTCAAAACTTCTATCCAAGGGCGAGGAAGATCCGCGCAATTCTTGATACACATTAAGATATTATTGGGCATGATGCACCAGTAAGGTCTCGTATCCTTTCTGATTACAATGAGCATGGCACATTTGAAGGTCACGTGAAAGAAGACGTCACCATTAAGGTCCGGGATCCTCCCTTCACCAATCTTGGTCAAAGAAGTGACCACAATGAAAAACTTATGCTCATTGGATGACTTTCTGGTGGCAAAACTTCTATTAAATGAAGAATTGAGGCTTTGTGAAGATCTTCGTACCAGTTGGCCGGGTGGAATCAAAATGCTCCCTTGCATTTTGACCTTGAGAAATACCATTGTTCTCAAGAGGAGAGAAAGTTGATCTATTGTTCCTGACCACAGTTAAGAAGATGAGCTCTGTATATCTTCAATGTTTCAAGGAGTGAGTGCAACCTTTCACTGGATAAGAGGGACTTCTTTGTACTCTTTTACTATAACACTCAATCTTATTTGATAAGAGAGCGTTTTGTATTACTTTCACATTTTTGAATATCAATAAAAGTGACATTTTTTTGCCTTCTTATTTGTCTTGACTTCCTTTTTGTATTGAAAATCAGACAAGTAAAAGCGATTACCTTTGATTTGCTAGAGGTGTGATATTTAACTTAGCAACTCAAAGTTAAAAATTTTCATTGAAGGAATTTAAAAAGGTTACTGTCAGAGGTGTGATGTTAACTTAACAGGAGACAGAATTTGCAATATGAAGCAAATTAAATTGTCAGAGATGTAATATTAACTTGATAAGGATGTGAGCTAGAGTTGTAATGTTAACTTAGCCCCACAAGAATTTCAGTTTAGTTGAAAAAACTGAAGATACCACTGTCATAGGTGTAATGTTAAACTTAATAGTGGAGGTAATGCTAGAGGTGTAATTTTTAACTTAGCATTGGTCATCGCGGCTTCGATGCGAAAACTCGAGGGAGGTTTATTGTCATAAGTGTAGTGTTGAACTTAACAATGAACCGGATGCTAGAGGTGTGATGTTAAACTTGTAAGTACACCTAGAGGGGGAGTGAATAGGTATACGGCTAATCTAATAATAAAATGTGAAAATTAAAAACTTTAATTGCAACACACTTAATGTAACCAACGAGTGTAGCCGAATTCCCGGTGAAGGGCTCTGGACTAATTCCTCTTGATTCTTCTGAGTAAGAGTTGAGGTGCTATATGAAGCTCTCGTGGTTAAATACAAGTGAGGCACACACAAGCAATCATAAGCATGTATATGATATGGCAATATGAATCAATGCGCAAAGTAAAAGAGAGAGTTAGAGAAAGTGAATCAATCGCAAACACACGGATATGTTTCGAGGTTCGAGCACATAGCTCTATGTGCCCGCCTTCACACAGAAGAATTTTCACTAACTTGTCCACACAGGACTCCCATACAGGGAACCTCCACTGAGGATTTGGGGCAATTACAATAACCGTGAGTACACAACTCATCTCTCAATTACAACACAACCTCTACACTTAGAGGTTAGGTACAAAGCCACTCAAAATCCACCTCACACAAGAGGGGTAGGTACAAAGCCAAAAAACCAACCAACCTCTCACTAGAGGGATAGGGCAAAAAGCCACTACTCCAACAATCAACCTCTACACAAGAGGGATATCACAAATAAGGAGGGTTTATAACTTGATGGTTTCCACAATCACAAACTATCTCTTTCTCACAAAACAATGATCCTAATAGATAGGATACATAGATAAGCTCAAGTGTGAGAAAACAAAGAGTTTTGAACAAAGAAAATCACTTGAGAAAAACTCCAAATAGATATAGAATTTTTAGACCAAAAATTAATTCTCAAAAGACTATTTTTTTGAATTATCAAACACTTTTAAAACGAATAGAGAATAAGAATTTTGAACCGAAAAATTTTTTGCTGAAAAACACTTTAAGAGTATGGAATTTTTCTCTCTATAAATCTTACCTAAAACAATCCACAAAACCCCAATATATAGGCTACAAGAAAACTAGCCGTTGGGGTCCAGTCAGCAGCCTGGACGGCTGTCGGTTGACCGGCCCGATCCACCGCCAACGGTCAAATTTCTGACCGTTGGGGGAGCAGTCGACCGGCCCAGTCGATCGTGGCCTGGAACAGAGAGCAGAGCTCTCTGCCGGTCGATCGACCCGGTCGACCGGGGCTTTCCAGAGAGCAGAGCTCTCTAGACAGTCGACCAGGTCGGTCCCCGGCCCCCCAGCCAGACTGGCGTGCATGTTCTGTGCACGTCGGTCGACCGACTCCTGGATCGGTCGACCGGTCCGGTCGACTGGCAGAAGCCAGAACAGGACTTTTCAGGATTTAAAACTTAAGTTTTTATTATCTAATTAAATCCCATAAAATCTCTAAAAATTCAAAAAATAGTTTTAGTATAATACTTTGATATACAAACATATTTGAGTAAAATCAAACCATGTTACAAACATTTTGAAATATTTTTATAACTTAGAAATTTTGCCAAAAACCAAAATCCGTATTTTTCAAAACTTAGATTTTCGAATTGAAAAATCGTTTTGTCCAAAACTCATCCAAATACAAAAACATGATATTGAAACAACTTTGAAGCATGTTGTATATGAATATAATCCAATATACATGTAAAGATATATATCAATGTTTTTGACATTAAATTCGAAAATAAGTTTTGTTAAAACACTAAAACTCCAAACTCATGAAATAGACTATCAAAATAAGTTTGTTTAAATAGTTGAAGCATAAATGTATATAGAACAAATCTAATATACATTAAACCATGTAAACTTGTTTTGATTCATCTATTCATGAAAACTAAGATCGGTTAAACTAAAAACTGAAAACCAAAATCAAAACATGAAACGTGTGTGTGTTGTGAACTTGAGCATATCACACTATCTAATCTTTAACAATGGATCTAAACTATAAACTAAACAATGTACCAAAGTTTTCTTGTAGAGCGCCGTCTTCAAGTCGACTCGATCCAAACGTGATCCACCGAGCTTGACTCCAACGAGTGCTAGATATGAACTTTGACGCTCGGGCTCTTGAATCACCATGTGAAAGCCCCAAAACACCTTTATTGAAGCTAATCACCTACTAATATCTTGGTTAAATATCTGAAACTAAACATCACAAGATTATTAGTAAACTATAACTACATGAGTTAATCATCATCAAAACTAGAGTGGAAGGCCTCTGGGCCAACAATCTCCCCCTTTTTAATGATGACAAAACTCATGGAATTATATATGTATGGATTAATGTTAAGCTTCAAAGAAGCTTCCCCTTAACTCATACATAACAATAAACAATAAATATATGCAATGAATACTAAACATGAATATGCATCAACATACATAAAACAATGAAATGAACATGCTCTTGATACCAAACTTTTAAAAATAAATTACTTTTCCTTTTTAAAATGAACATGTTCTTAAAATACCAATAGAAAATATAAACTTAAAATATTACTCTTGATCCAATAAAAATTTCAATTAAAACTTTATCAATAAAAGTAATAAAAGCTCTTGATACCAATCAATAAAAAATTCTTGATCCCAACTGAAATGATAATCAATAAAAGCTCTTGATACCAATGATAAAAATTTTAACAAAAGTTCTTGATACCAATAAACCAAAACAATAAAGCATGATTATCCATGCTCTTGATATTAATATCAACAAAACATCAAAACATAAAACAAACTCTCTTGATACCAATTTGAACAAACTTTGATATAAACTTATAAATAAATAATAAGAATGCATATAAACTCAAATACTTCTCCCCCTTTTTGTCAATCATCAATAAAGGGGTCAATGAAAACAATAAAATAATGTTCTCCCCCTTTTTGTCTTAAATAAAAAAATATCAATAAAGGATGAAATCAAATCAAAACATCTTGATACCAATTGAAAAAAAATATATCAATTTAGTGCATCATGATATCAATTGAAGATAAATAAAACATACCAATTGAAGGTACATAAAACAAATATTTTTAATATAAATTTAAATAAACATGTATATATTATACCAATTGAAGGTAAATAAAAAATGTTGAAGAATTCAATCAAAAATTTTGATATCAATTGAAAGATGTAAACATATAGACAATCTTGATATAAATTTTTTTTAAAGATTAGTACCAATTGAAAGTAATTTTTCATTAGGAGATATGATACCAAAAAAGTATCATTTTTCAACATAAAGTGTGGGAGTAAAATACCAAAGGTAAACAAACCAATTAAAAGGTGAAATATGAATTTTCTCCCCCTTTATGAAATTTCAAACAAAATGATGCATAAGCTTGTATAAGATACCAATTGAAACATAATCAATTAAAATATAATAGTCATTTAAGAAATCAAGCTTAGCATAACCAAAATTTGTGCTCAAAAATATAGAGATATAGTAAGCACAAATAAAGCATATATATATATGTATGAAAAATTTAATACCAATCAAAATTGATACTATTTGAAATTGAAACATACATATAAAAACATATATGAGTATACAAAAAGAATATCAATAGTGATACCAATTGAAAAGATCCAATGATACCAACTAAAAACATAATAAGATCAAGTGTATAACTCATACTTCCTACCACCCGTTTCATGCACATGTTTAAAAGGATTTTCAATAATGAGCATACAAGGTATAGTCACCCAACCAACAGCCCTTAAATGGGTAGGGATTTTCAAAAATAAGTTTGAAAATATAGTATGTTTAAAAACTCTACCAAATGAAGAATACGAACTAGTTTAATGAAAAACTTGTAAAGTAGTACGAAATCCTTCAAGTAAGGAATAAAATAAGAATATATTTCATAAAACATGAAAATCACTAAACCAGTGTCACTCAAAATCTATATAGCACATATAATACTCATGAAAATAAAATCATGAGAAAACATCAAGTAATATGAGTGTACAAGTGAAAGACAAGTCATGAAAAAGGTAATCAAGCTCAATAAGAAATTCCTTAAAATATGAAAGTCATCAAAACTAGAATTCTTCAAGGTATATGTATGTTTTGTACAAACTAGAGTATACATACATATCCAAACACGAATGAGTCCACAAAAGTTTATGCATGAAGGCAAGTAGCTCAAGGATGTATATGTATAGCTATTAATTTGGACAAAATAGACATATACATGAAGTTAAACATAAACATGAAAACATGTACAAAATAAGAATACAAGTCAAATGTATGAATCATTAAAACTAGGCTATACTAGTACATCTAATAAGTACAAATGAGCATTCAAGTACAAACACATAATAACCTATTTGTGACTTACTAGTTGTACAAGTATATATCCAAGTTTTAATGAAAAATAACATCTAAACATGTAATCAAAACATGAAGCATAGAAATCAAAACAAAAACTCAAATGATCATTATGTAAATGAACATGCATTAGATCTATGATATATACAATAGTTAAACTAAAGTGAGAACACAAAATATGGGTCCATATAAACATGGGTATCTCAAATACTAATCATTCATATCACTAGTCTAATAGTCATGTCATACTAATCATGAAACATCAAAACATGCTAAAAATGAATAATATGAAAGCATGTAAATATAAATGAGGAGTAAGAGATCGTTACCAAAACCGAATAGGGCAACTCTCTATGTCTCCAAACTAAGGTGGTCCTCCTACCAAACTTCCGTTGAAAGTGATGCATCCAAATAGTCTTCTTTTAGCTCGAAATACATTCACCTCAAGGAACCATCGCTCTCACGTCATGTGAGAGCCCACACCTACATCAAATAACATAGGGGTGGTCTTTGGTACCCATACTCTTTTGGGTCCATGGGGGTTAGTTCCTTTCCTAACCCAAACAAATTTAGTTGCTAAATTTGAATCATGTATCCTATCATAACAAAACTTAGCAAGGTGGCCCTTATGTCCACAATGCGTACAAGTGTACACATGAGCATACATTGTGTTATGAGTGTGCACGTGAGGAGCATGTGTATGCCGTGGTTTGTGTGCATGCATAGATGAAATTTGTTTCTTGCGAAACATGGATTCTAAACGTGAGTGGTTCAAAGCACAATGGCTCAAAGTGGAGCCCAAACAATTAACACTTTTTTCAAAACATTTATATCATTTTTAATACTTGAAGATAAAGTGGTGCATGCAATAGGTAAGCTAGGTGAAGCTACACTAGCATGGCAAATATGTGAATCTATATCATTTTTTAAAACAATATTCTTCTTAGAAACTAAATCTAATTCTTTTGAAATAGAAATAATTTTATTTTTCAAAGAATCATTTTCTTTTAAAACAAAGTCAGGTTTTGAAGTTAAAGATTCATTTTTTTTCAAAACATTTTCACAATCATTTTTATTTTTCAAAATTTCATTTTCTTTTAGAACAAGATTAAGTTTGGATTTCAATGAATCCCTTTCATTAGAAATCTCCACTTTCTCTTGCAAAACCAAATCTAGTTTTGAACACAAATTCTTATTTTCTTTGTTAAGTCCAAAACTCTTCTTTTTCAAAAATTATATTTTTCAGGCAATTTTTCACATACAATTGATAGTTCTTCATTCAAAGAATTTGGATCAACATAATCATCATAAGAAGGACTAGCATCATCACCATCTAATTGAGTTTCCGAGTATACCTTAAGGGAGTCATTCCCTTAGACCATGTAATATTGTTGCTCGGATTCTCCACTAGATTCATCCTCCATTTGGATTGGCAATTGAAGCTTGGAGGAGGTCAACATGTTCCACACTGCAAAGGCAGAATCACAGTTAGAAACTATAAAAAGATATTCTTTATTGAACGTGCTTCTAAGTGCCTCAAGGGCTTGTGCATTGGCCTCTATATGCTTGCTATTATCAAGATAGGATTTCTTGGTAGCGACAAGGAAAACATGCAAGCCTAGGATTTTCAAGTACATGGACATCCTAGCCTTCCAAACAACAATGTTGGAAGTATCAAACATAGGTGGGGTCATGAAGTCCATGAGTGTGTGCAAACAATATATGTGCAAAAGCAAATCTAGATTAGCAAAATTAAGATCACATTCCTAGGTGGTTAAACCTAATATCAGGAGCGTAGGCTCTGATACCAATTGTAAGTACACCTACAGGGGGGTGAATATGTGTACGGCTAATCTAATGAACAAAATGCGAAAATTAAAAACTTTAATTGCAACACACTTAATGTAACCAACGAGTATTGCCGAATTCCCAGTGAAGGGCTCTGAACTAATTCCTCTTGATTCCTCTGAATAAGAGTTGAGGAGCTATATAAAGCTCGCGTGGTTAAACACAAGTGAGGCACACACAAACAATCACAAGCATGTATATGATATGGCAATATGAATCAATGCACAAAGTAAAAGAGAGAGAGTTAGAGAAAGTAGATCAATCGCAAACACACGGATATGTTTCGAGATTCGAGCACACAGCTTTACGTCCCCGCCTTCACACAGAAGGATTTTCACTAACTTGTCCACATAGGACTCCCACAGAGGGAACCTCCACTGAGGGTTTGGGACAATTACAATAACCGGGAGTACACAACTCCTCTCTCAATTACAACACAACCTTTACACTTAGAGGTTAGGCACAAAGCCACTCAAAATCCACCTCACACAAGAGGGGTAGGCACAAAGTCAAACAACCAATCAACCTCTCACTAGAGGGATAGGGCACAAAGCCACCACTCTAACAATCAACCTCTACACAAGAGGGATATTACAAATAAGGAGGGTTTATAACTTGGTGGTTTCCACAACCACAAACTATCTCTTTCTCACAAAACCATGATCCTAATAGATAGGATAGATAGATAAGCTCAACTGTGAGAAAACAAAGTGTTTTGAACAAAAAAAATCACTTGAGAAAAACTCCAAATAGATATAGAATTTTTTAACCAAAAACTAATTCTCAAAAGACTATTATCTTTGAATTATCAAACACTTTTAAAACAAATAGAGAATAAGAATTTTGAACTCAAAAACTTTTTGCTGAAAAACACTTCAGGAGTATGAAATTTTTCTCTCTATAAATCTTACCTAAAACAGTCCACAAAACACCCAATATATAGGCCAAAAGAAAACTAGCCGTTGGGGTCCAGTCAGCAGCCTGGACGGCTGTCGGTCGACTGGCCCGGTTGACCGCCAACGGTCAAATTTCTGACCGTTGGCACAGCGGTCGACCGGCCTGGTCGACTGTGGCCTGGAACAGAGAGCAGAGCTCTCTACCGGTCGACCGGGGCTTTCCAGAGAGCAGAACTCTCTGGACGGTTGACCGGGTCGGTCGACCGGCCCTCCAGACAGACTGGCGTGCACGTTCTGTGCACGTCGGTCGACCGAGTACCGGATCCGTCGACCGGTCCGGTCGACCGGCAGAAGCCAGAACAGGACTTTTTAGGGTTTAAAACTTGGGCTTTTATTATCTAATTAAATCTCATAAAATCTCTAAAAATATACAAAAATAGTTTTAGTATAATACTTTGATATACAAACATGTTTGAGTAAAATCAAATCATGTTACAAACATTTTGAACTATTTTTGTAACTTAAAAATTTTGCCAAAAACCAAAATCCGTATTTTTCAAAACTTGGATTTTTGAATTGAAAAATCATTTCGTCCAAAACTCATCCAAATACAAAAGTATGATATTGAAACAACTTTGAAGCATGTTGTATATGGATATAATCCAATATACATGTAAAGATATATATCGATATTTTTGACATTAAATTCGAAAATAAGTTTTATTAAAATACCAAAACTCCAAACTCATGAAATAGACTATCAAACTAAGTTTGTTTAAATAGTTGAAGCATAGATGTATATAGAACAAATTTAATATACATTAAACTATGTAAACTTGTTTTGATTCTATCTATTCATGAAAACTAAGATCGGTTAAACTAAAAATCGAAAACCAAAATCAAAACATGAAACGTGTGTGTGTTATGAACTTGAGCATTTCACACTATCTAATCTTTAACAATAGATCTAAACTATAAACTAAACAATGTACTGAAGTCTTCTTGTAGAGCGCGGTCTCCAAGTCGACTCGATCCAAACGTGATCCACCGAACTTGACTCCAACGAGTGCTAGATATGAACTTTGACGCTCGGGCTCTTGAATCACCATGTGAAAGCTCCAAAATACCTTTGTTGAAGCTAATCACTTACTAATTTCTTGGTTAAATATCTGAAACTAAACATCACAAGATTATTAGTAAACTATAACTACATGAGTTAATCATCATCAAAACTAGAGTGGAAGGCCTCTGGGCCAACAAAACTTAGTATCGCTCATCTCAGTTTTGATATGGAAGCCTGAGAGAAGTGACTGTCAGAGATTTAATGTTGAATTTGACTGCACATTGATCACTGTTAGAGGTGTGATATTAAACTTAATAGTACTTTATCAGAAGTGTAATGTTAACATACAAGAGTTGGTTTGCGATATGAACAATTTTTAGGACCTGCCATTCTATTGAGGAGAATTGACAAGTGAAGTTTGGGTTGTCAGAGGTGTAGTGTTAACTTGCCAATTTTAAAGACTTGTGACTCAATGTAAGGGAGTCGACAAGTGAAAGTTCGTACTCGCTTGGGAGTATTGAAACTTTTCACTTAGAGATATGGTGTTAACATAATAATGATTGAGTTTGTGGCCTACCACTCCATGGGAGGGAATTGATAGGTTTTTTTGGTGAAAAATAGAATGAATTGTCAGAGGTGTAATATTAATATAACGACATTGATTTTCTAGGGGTATGAGAGGTTTACCATTAAAGGTGTAATATTAACATAATAGCGGAGAGATTCTGAGTGGGTATTTAATGAAATTTTATCGTCAGAGGTTTAATGTTAACTTAATTGGCTCCATTGGGGATCGAGAAAAATGGCTTGTCAGAGGTTTACTATTAACATGACAAGTCTGTGCTCATTTTACCAGAGAAATGGATACAGGTTTTTTTTTTTTTTTGGGTCCTATCATTCCATGGAAGGGAATTGGTAAGGAATTTTGGAGGAGAAGGTGGGATAAAGTCCCTTAGGATTTTTAGCAAATCCTCAGCTATCAACGGATTTGGTATGCTTTTACTAACTACTGTTTGAATTGTGCTAGCCATGCTATTCCCCTCAGCATTATGAGTTGTTGAGGGCTTATGTTGGACTTAAAACCAACATTTTCCTCTATCTTTAGCCGTCAAAGTCATCGGATTTTGATAGCCTCTAGAGAAGGGTGACAAGACTAATACTCAGTTAGCTTATCTTTATCAGCTCGATTCTGTTGAGGATTGGACTGTGTTCTTATGCACCGTTTGCCTGATCATTCCTCTTAACCAGCTTCTTATGTACCGATTAGAACTCCTGCGATGTTTGATCATCGACACTGTTCCTCCCTATCGCCGAATAGTTAGTGATCAATGAGGAATATTATACTCATGTTAAGCAGAGCATTATCAAGCAACTATTGATCAATGAGGACTATTATGCTCGTATTGAACACAACATAGTCAACTAGCTATTGATCAATGAGGGCTATTATGCTCTTTTTGAGCCGAGCATAGTCGTCAATCGAGAATTCTGAAGGGAATGCATTTGATACAATCATCATATATACTTAACCCAACGATTAGAGGTTCAATGTTAACATGATCAAGGGTAGTATTTCTTCAAGAATTTACCATTAATCGGCATCATAGTATATTGCCTTTTGGATTTATCAGGCGATGTGCTCCATTTGAGTCGACTGACTCTACCAAAAACGGTCCTTCCTATTTGGGTTGAAATTTTCCTTTCATCTTCTGCGTCATGACCATTGGCCTCTTGACAATCAAGACGAGGTCGCTTTTCTTAAAAGTTGCTCCTTAACTTTCTTGTTGAAGGCTCTAAAAATTCGAGCTTGATAAAGCTCGATTTGCTATTGAGCTTGTAGACATTTGTCGTCCAAAACTTCCAACTCCTGGAGTCGCAATCAATGCTTTTCCTCTTCTGTCATCTCCATTGTCAAAACAACGCGGAGAGATGGGATCTGAATTTCTAGTGGGAGTACGGCATCACACCCATGCACCAATGAGAATGTTGTAGCTTTTGTTAGGGTCTCACTATTGTGCGATAAGCCCATAAGCATTCACCTAATTTGTCATCCCAATCGAGTTGACTTTTTTAGATGAACTTCTTGAGAAGTTTTCCAATGGTCATGTTAAAAGCGTCTGCAAGACCATTTGTGGCTAGGTAATATGTTGTTGAAGACATACTTTAAATTCTGAACTTGTTACAGAATCTCTAGAATGTTTGGCTGACGAACTGAGGACCATTATTGTGGACAATCCGTCATGACACGCCTAATGTTTGGTAAACTTGATCACATCAAATGGCATCACATCCTTTAGAGGGATAGCATCTGCCCATTTGAAAAAGTAATCGGTTATAACTAAGATAAACTGATACCCTTTGGATGAAAATGCGCTGATAGGACCAACCACGTCCATTCCCCACATCTCAAATGGCCAGGAAAAACTCGTAGGATGAAGATGTCCTGGTGCCTGATGAATGAAGTCGATATGGATCTGATAGGCGTGGCATTGCTTAGCTTAAGCGATAGCGTCAGGGATCATCTTTAGCTAATAATATCCCAGTCTTCAGAGTCGATCTCTAAGCTTTAGATTAGGTTAGTGAGCTTCGGACATACCATCATGAGCCTCTTTGAGTGCCTCATGTGCCTCTTTATGTGATACGCAGCGGAGGAGGTTTCCATCACGCGATCAGCGATACATTGTTCTTGTAATCGCATTGTAGTAGAATCTAGGGGCTTTCCTTCTAATGGCAGTCGCCTCTTTAGGATCATCGGGTAGTATGCCATACAATGCATGGTCGATGTATGAGAATCACCAATTCTTGAGTTCTGGACCTGCTGAAGTCTCTAGAGTTTCTTTGACTTGAAGGTCTCCTGTTGGCTTTTGATCATCTTCATGGGAGAATTTTGGATAGTACAAGTCATGGCTGTAAATGAGTACTCTCTTTGTCACTCTGGGTGGAAGGGCCAAGGAAGAGGCGAGGGATGCCGATGCATCCGTATGCGGATTTTGCTGGCGAGGTACATGGTCAATATAGAAGTTTCTGAATCTCTCTGCCATATAGATGGTTGCATTGTTATAGGGTGCTAAGTCTTCATGTCGGACTCGTACTCCCCGCGAACCTATTGATGATGAGCTTTGAATCACCGTACGCTTTGAGATTTTTAACGCCAATCTCATCGACGATTTGCATCCCGATCAAGAGAGTGTTATATCCCACTATATTGTTGGAACATGGCTCAGTTAATGAGAAAGCACGAGGAAGTACATAGTTCTGTGGGGAGACAAGTACTACCCCCACTCCCACTATGATATTTCCTCGAGGACCCGTTCTCGATGCGCCGTTGAAGAAAAGCTACCATATTTGTTCTTTAAAAGACATCTGTGTCATGCAGACTTCAGCGATCTAATCTAGGAGATCTTCCTAAAGTTTGATCGTTCTTAGATTTGGATGTTCAGCCAAGAAATCTTCCACTGTCTCTCCCGTCACAGCTTTTGTGGCAGGAATTGCGTCTCGTATTGGGAGAGCAATATGGCCCATTTTGCTAATCGACCATTTAGTGATGATGACTTCGTCATTAGCAATCTTAAAGGATTGACTATTGATATGACGTGTATGGTTTAGCTCACCAGGTAGTGTCGCATTGTCTGAATAGCGAACATCAGCGCTAAGCGTTCTTTTTCTATCGGGTTGTATCGATGGTCAGCTCTGATCATGGTTCTACTCAGGTAGTAGATTGGTTTCTCGTGCCCATGATCATTATTTTGAGCTAGTAAAGCTCCTAGAGAATAATCCATGGTTCGAACGTATATCAGGAAAGTTTTTCCTGACACCGGAGCTGTAAGGACAGTTGGATGTGTAACGTACCGCTTGATTTTCTCGAACGCTTGTTGGCAAGCATCGTCCCAGACAAATGACACACCTTTCTTTATCAATTTGGTGAAGGTTTGGCATCGCCCTGATAGATTTGTGATAAACTTTCGGATGTAGGCTAGTCGCCCTTTTAATCCTCTAAGCTCTCCAAGATTCCTTAGAGGTTGCATCTCCTGAATGGCGCAGACTTTCTCTGGGTCGAGGTGGATTCCTTAGGATGTCACGATAAACCCAAGGAATTTACCGCTGGCTATCCCCAAGAAGGATTTAGTGTGATTCATGTTCAATTGATGCCCCCGTATGATATCGAATACTGTTTTCAGATCTCCTATGTGATCACCTTTGGCACGGCTTTTCACTACAATATCGTCTACGTAGCATTCCACTGTTTTGCGTACATGCTCATAGAAGATTGTATTCATAGCTCTCTGATATGTGGCTCTAGGCATTCTTTAATCCGAAGGGCATCATAGTACAGCAATATACCCCTAGTGGTGTCCTGAATGATGTATGCTTTTCATCATCGGGGAACATCTTAATTTGATAGTATCCAGAGAATTCATCCATGAAAGACATTCATTCAAACTCACACGTATTGTCGATCATAACATTTGTGATTGGAATAGGAAACTTATCTTTAGAACAAGCTTCATTTAAATCATGGAAATCAATGCAAAGCCGGATTTTCCCATTCTTCTTGGTGACAGGGACGATATTAGCTACCTAATCAGGCTGTTGTTCTTCCCTGATGAAACCGGAGTCTATAAGCCGTCGTTATTGTTGGTTGACGGGCTTTGTACCGGATTGATGTTGAGGCGATGCATAGCAACCTGAGGATCAAGCCCAGGCATATCCTCATAGTTCTAAGTGAAAACATCTATATACTCTCGCATAAAACATATTAGATCTTCTTGAAAGTGCACCTAGAGGAGGAGTGAATAGATGTACTTGCTAATCTAGGACAAAAGATGTGGAATTAAAAACTTAATTACAAGAGCACTATGTGTAACCAAGAGTGAGCCTGAATTCCTTGTGAAGGGCTCTGAAACTACTCCTCTAGATTCCTCTAGATTAAGAGTTGAAGTGGTATTATAAGTTCTCTTGGTTTAACACAAGTGTGGGCACACACAAACTATCACTAGCATATGATATGAACAATATAAAGCAATGCAAGATATAAGAGAGATAGAGTTGAGAGATAGTGGATTAAACGAAAACACAAAGATATGTTTCGAGGTTCGAGCCACTGCTCTACATCCTCGCCTTCACACAGAAAGATTTCCACTGCGTCCACACAGGACCTTCCACAAAGGTACGTCTACTAAGGAATTACAACTCAACACTGGGAGCACACAACTCCTCTCTCAATACAAACACCTCTACACAAAAGGTCGGCACATAGCCAAGCACAAAGCACAGGAAAATATACTTGGTGATCAAAAAGATCACAAACTCTCTCTTGGTGATCTTGAAAGATCACAAACAATTTTTCTCACAAAAACAAGATCCTTTACATTGGTATAGAATTAATAGCTCAAGTGCGAGAAAACAAAGTGTGTTAGAAAAGAAAATACAAAGAAAACACTTGGGAAAAACTCTAGATAAAATATAAAAATTTTGGATAAGAACTAGAATCCAGAAACTTGTTTCTTTTGATTTTCTAAAAACTTTGAAACAAAATAAAGATAGAGAATATTTGGCACAAAAACTTCTTTTTAAACTGAAAACATTAGAGAAGTAGGAAAATTTTGCTCTTAGAAATCTTAGCAGAAACAGCCTCCAAAGACCCAAATTTATAGGGGTCAAGAAATATAGTCGTTGGGGTCCAGAACAGGTCAGAAATAACCTGTCAATCGACCGGCCATTTCTGACCGTTGGGCTTATCGGTCGACCAGTCAGTCGATCGCCCTAAGGCAATTTGCCTGTCGGTCGACCGCCTGGTCGACCGAGCCAGATTCAGAGAGTGAACTCTCTGGTCGATCGACCGGTCGGTCGACTGGGGCCAGATCCAGAGAGCAAGTTCTCTAGATCGCTCGACCGTACGATCGATCGGCCCAATGGCTAGAACCTTGTGCATATCCTGTGCACATCAGTCGACCGCCTGGTCGACCAAGCTTTGGTCCGATCGACCGGTCTATCGACCGCCAGCAGGCTCAAAACACGTTTTAGGGTTTGAAAACTTGGTCTTTTAAATACCAATAAAATCCTATAAAATCACATAAAATCCATAAAAATAAGTTCATGCAAGCACTTGGGATACAAATATGTTTGATTAAAGATCAACCCATATTACAAATAATTTGAACTATTTTTGAGGCATAAAAATTAAGCTTGAAACCAAAAAACTGTATTTTCAAAATTTTGTTTTTTTTGTCTTCAAGAGTTTTTGAGAAGACTTCAAAATGAAAAACTATTTCTCAAAAACTTGTTCAAACAAAAATAAGATATTGAAACATATTTGAAGCATAGTGTATATGAATAAATCCAATACACATATAAAATATACATCTATGTTTTTGACATTAAATCCAAAACTAAGTTTTGTTAAGAACAAAACTTTAAACCATAAACTAGATATACATCACAATAAGTTTTTAGATAATATGAAACATAGATGTATATAGATGAAATTCAATATACATTAAATCATGTAAAACTTATTTTTATTCTATCTATTCATGAAAACCAAAGATATGTTCTTGAAATTTCAAAACGGTTAAACCGAAACAAAAAACTATTTGAACTTGTGTGTGTGAACTTGATCATATCAATACTATTCAATCCTTACACAAGATCTAAATAAAAACTAAATTAAACTAACTGAAGTTTTCTTATTGGTCTTCATCTTCAAGATGACTCGATCCAAACTCGATCAAATTGAGCTTGATGCGATCGTTATGATGTGAGCTCTTGAATCAACACTTGTTTGCTTCAACACTTTGACTGTGAATCTCTTGTTGAAGTCGAATCTTTACTAAGATCTTGATTAAAATCTAAAACTTATTAAACACAAGATCATTAGTAAACTAACCTTCATAAGTTAGACATCATCAAAACTAAGGTGAAAAGTCTCTAGGCCAACAATCTCCCCCTTTTTGATGATGACAAAACTTATAAGGTTATATATGCATTTATTAAGGATAGGCTTCATAGAAGCTCCCTCTTAATTTATGCATAATCAATAAACACATAAAGATATGCAATATAGCTCATAAATTCCAAATAAAAACAAGATATATATATACACACACACACGCATAAACACTTAATAAAACATGCATATATAATCCGAAATTCTTCTCCCCTTTTTATCACTCATCAACGAAGGGGTGATGACAAAAAAACATTGCCAATAAACATATTTAAAACAATTTTGATACCAATACAAAAATCAGTTGAAAGAATTCAAAGAAATAATTTTTTTACCAATTGAAAGAAAACTATCTTTTTATGAATTGATACTAATTGAAAAATAATTGACATTAAGGACTAAATCAAGCTTAGTAAGAAATAATTTGTGCTTTAGAATGTATGTCAATGTAAATAGGCACAATCAAAATAATATATATGTATGAGAGCAATATAATATTAATTTAAATATGATCCATATATTTATAGAAAACATGAGTATGTAAAATGAATTTTTATTAAAAATTATGTATATCTCATAACTACCTCCCTTTCATGCACATGTTTGAGTAAATTTTCATTTAAAAGCATACAAGGCATGGTCGCCCATCCAACCCCCTTTATTTGGTAGGGGTTTTCAAAAATATGATTTGAAAATATTTTAACATATTTGAACATCACTACCAAATTAAAGAATAACGAGACTAGTTTTATGATAATTTTGAAAATGAGTACTAAATCCTTCAAGTAACGAATAAAACACAAATATCCCATGAAATATGAAAATTACATGAGAATCGACACTCAAAAAGAGATAAAGCATATATATGCTCATGAATCAAAAATCATGAGTAAACAAAGCATATCGAGTGTAGAAATCATGTAATGAACAAAATCATAGAGTTAGGCAATGAATCTCAATTTGAAATGAATTCGTCAAAACAAAAAAAAAATCTATTTTTTTAATCAAAAACTAAAAAAGTTTCAAGAGTATGTATGTTTTGTTGAAACTGAAAGTATCCATACATATCCCAAATATAAATTCAGTCCACAAGAGTATATTGCGTGAAGGTAAGTGGCTCTAGGATAGACATGTATATCGATAGTTTTGGATAAAATTAATATATACATGAAACAAAACACGAAAACATGTATAAAATAGGAAAAACAAGTAAAGATGCAAAATCGTCAAAACTAAGTTATACAAGTATATGCAATGAGTACAAATGAGTAATAAAGCACAAACACATGATAATCAAGTGTAGCTTACTAGTTGTACAAGTATAAACATAAATTTTAATAAAAGTCACATCTAAACATGTAATCAAAATATGAAGTGCAAAAACATAAACAAATATGATCATTAGGTTAAATGCACGTATTTTAGAACTAGGATATAGACGATAGCTAAACTATAGTGAGAACACAAAAGATGTGAATCTATATGAACATGGGTGTATCTCAAAGACTATCTATGTATATCACATATCTAATGAACATTGCATTTAACATAATGAACAAGAAAATATGAGATACTAAAATCAACAATAAAAGCATGTAAACATAAATAAGGAATTAGAGATAGTTACCAAAATCAATGAACTAATCTCTAGGTCTCCAAATCTTGGTGGTCCTTCTACCAAACATCCCTTGAAAGTGATGCATCCATAAATATGATCTTTAGGCTCGGATCGCATCCACCATCAAGGCACCACTACTTTCACGTCGTGAGAGTGAGTGGCTTTTGGTACCCACACTTTCTTTTGGGTCCGAGGGGGTTAGCACCTTCCTAACTCAAATAAACTTATTTGCAAAGTTTAAATTATTAATCCTATCATAACAAAATATTGTAAAATGTCTCGTACGTCCATAATATGTACAAGTGTACATATGAGCACACAAATTATGTGTGAGCATAATGAGCATGTATATGCCGTGATTTGTGTAGATGCATAGGTGGAACATGTTTCTTACTAAATATGGATTCCAATCTTTTATGATCCATGACACAATGGCTCAAAGTGGAGCCCAAACCATCTACACTTTTCTTTAAAATACAAATATCATTTTCAATAATTGAAGAAAAAGTGGAGCATGCAACATGTTTATCACTAGTAGTGGAGCACTAGAAACATGACAATCATGAGAAGAAAAATCATTTTTTTAAAAAAATATTTTTCTTTGAAACTAAATTCAATTCTTTTGAAATTAAAATAATTTATTTTTTAAAAAATCATTTTCTTTTAAAATAAAATCTAGTTTAGAAGACAAAACCTCATTTTTCTTCAAAATATGATCAAAATCAATTTTACCTTATAAAATTTCATTTTCTTTTAAAACAAGGTCAAGTTGAGTTTTTAAGGAGTCCCTTTCACTTGAAATCTCAACCCTCTCTTGCAAAATCATGTTAAGTTTAGAAAACAAATTTTTATTTTCTTCTTTTAATTCAAAATTTTTCTTTTTCAAAAGTTTATATTTATTTAACAAATTTTCACAAAATAGGGAAATCTCTTCATTGGAGGCATGGACATCCATAGTAACATGATCATCATTAGAAGAGTTAGCACTATCATCTAGATGAGTATCCAAATGTACCTCAAGGGAGTCAGTCCCTTGGACCATGAAGCAAGCTTTAGTCGAACTCATCTCTTCTTGATTCCTTCTTCATATATTGTCGTTTGTTGCCCGTGAGAGGTCAATGTGTTCCACACTGCAAAAGTAGAATCACAATGCGAAACTATGCATAAATGATCTTTACTTAGTGTGTGCCTAAGTGCCTCCATGGCTTGTGCATTAGCCTCTATATGCTTGTCATTACCAAGATAAGATTTCTTGGTAGTAGCAAGGTAAACATGCAATCCTATAGCTTTGAGGTATGCACTCATCTTAAACTTCCACGTCGATGTTGGGAACATCATACATGGGAGGGACAAAGAAATCCATGAGTGTATAAACTATATGTGTGCAATGTAATACTGGATTAGCTATCTAAGGATCTCAATCCTAGGTGGTTAAACCAAATATCAGGAGCAGAGGCTCTGATACCAATTAAAAGTGCACCTAGAGGGGAAGTGAATAGGTGTACTTGCTAATCTAGGGCAAAAATATGGGATTAAAAACTTAATTGCAAGCACACTATGTGTAACCAAGAGTGAGCCCGAATTTCCCGTGAATGGCTCTGAAACTACTCCTCTAGATTCCTCTAGATTAAGAGTTAAGGTAGTATTATAAGCTCTTTTGGTTCAACACAAGTGTGGCCACACATAAACTATATCTAGCATATGAATGTGAACAATATAAAACAATGTAAGATATAAAAGAGATAGAGTTGAGAGATAGTGGATCAAATACAAATACAAATATATATTTCGAGGTTCGAGCCATTACTCTACGTCCCCACCTTCACACATTAAGATTTCCACTACGTCCACACACGACCTTCCACAAAGGGACCTCCATTGAAGAATTACAACTCAACACCGAGAGCACACAACTCCTCTCTCAATACAAACACCTCTACACAAGAGGCGGGCATTTAGCCAAGCATAAAGCAAAGGAAAATACACTTGGTGATCACAAAAATCACAAACTCTCTCTTGGCGATCTTGAGAGATCACAAACAATTTTTCTCACAAAAACAAGATCTTATAGATAGGTATAGAATTGATAGCTCAAGTGTGAGAAAATAAAGTATTTTGAAAAAGAAAATACAAGGAAAACACTTGGGAAAAACTCTAGATAAGATATAAAAATTTTGGACAAGAAGTAGAAACACAAAAACTTGTTTTCTTTTTATTATTCAAAAACTTTGAAACAAAATAAAGATGGAGATTTTTTGGCACAAAAATTTTCTTTTTAAAAACTTGCTGAAAACACTAGAGAAGTAGCAAAATTTTGCTATTAGAAATCTTAGCAGAAACAGCCCCCAAAAGACCCAAATTTATAGGGGTCTGAAAATTAGCCGTTAGGGTTCAGAACAGGTCAGAAATGACCTATCCGTCGACTGCCCGGACGACCGGCCAACATTCAGATTTCTAACCGTTAGGATTGTCGATCGACCAGCTGGTCGACCGCCCCAAGGCAATTTTCCTGTCGGTCAACCGCCCGATCGATCGTGGCCAGAACCAGAGAGTGAACTCTCTGGTCAGTCGACCAAGGCCAGGCTCTCTTGATCGGTCGACGGCATGGTCGATCGGCCCAATGGTGAGAGCCTTGTGCACATCTTATGCACATCAGTCGACCGCCTGGTCGGCCGAGCTCTGGTCGGGTCGACCGGTCGGTCGACAGCCAGCAAGTTTAGAACAGGTTTTAGGGTTTGAAAACTTGGTCTTTTAAATACCTATAAAATCTCATAAAATCACATAAAATTCATAAAAATAAGTTGATATAAGCACTTGAAATACAAATATGTTTGATCAAAGATCAACCCATATTATAGACAATTTGAACTATTTTTGAGACATAAAATTTAAGCTTGAAACTAAAAACTGTATTTTCAAAAACTCATTTTATTTTTGTCTTCAAGAGATTTTGAGAAGACTTAAAAATGAAAAACTATTTCTCAAAAACTTGTTCAAATATAAAAATAAGATATTGAAACTTATTTGAATCATAGTGTATATGAATAGAATCCAATACAATTATAATATATATATATTTGACATTAAATCTAAAACTAAGTTTTGTCAAAAATAAAACTTGAAACTATGAACTAGATATACATCAAAATAAGTTTTTAGACAACATGAAATATAGATGTATATGAATGAAATCCAATATACATTAAACCATGTAAAATTTGTTTTGATTCTATCTATTCATGAAAACCAAAGATATGTTCTTGAAATTTTAAAACGGTTAAACCGAAACCAAAAAACTATTTGAACTTGTGTGTGTGAACTTGAGCATATCAAGACTATTCTATCATTACAGAAGATCTAAATAAAAACTAAACTAAACAAATCGAAGTCTTCTTGTCGATCTTCATATTCAAGACAACTCGATCTAAACTCGACCAAGTGAGCTTGATGCGATCGTTATGATGTGAGCTCTTGATCAACACTTGTTTGCTTCAACATTTTGACTGTGAATCTCTTGTTGAAATCATATCTCTATTAAGAACTTGATCAAAATCTGAAACTTTTTAAACATAAGATCATTAGTAAACTAACCTTCATAAGTTAGTCATCATCAAAACTAAGATGAAAAGCCTCTGGGCCAACACTTCTTTCTCAGGAGGTGATAAGTTTTCACTTATGAAGATGGGTTTAGGATTAGCCTCATCTCTCAGATTGATCTGAGTTACCTTATCCACTGTGGGTGGTTCACGTTATTCAAAGCGAATATCCCAGAGAGTACTTAGATGTTTGATCCAAGGATCTGTATCTGACTAAATCATTTCTTCGTCTCCATCTTCCAGGTGGCTTATCGAAACTATGTTTACTGAAAGGTCTTTGAAGATGTTGCCAATACTGACATCTGACTCTCACGATAACGTACCTAATGAGTGGTTATGATATAATGACTCTTCAGACTCAGAGGCTGACAGGATTGGAGTTAACACATAGCCCAACTCCCTGCGAGTTCAATGATAATAGTCAGAGGCTTTCCCTTTTGGAAAGCAAGATCGAAGCAGTGTTCGCCTTCCTTTACCAAAGTTCAGGCCAGGACCACTTGCTAGGGCATACTTCATGTTCTCCATCATTTTAACTACATTTGGTTCATAATGAGAGAACTGAGGGGGTTCGGTCTCGCTTTTTGATTCTTCACGAATCATTGGTTTGGACTCGACTCTTCTGAAAAAAATCGATTTTTAACCTTTGCGTCTTGCTGGAACCTCGAAGAAGGTTCCTTGCACATCACCGTTGGTTTGATATGCCGTGAGAGATGATCTTATCGGTGCATGCAATGATGTCAAGGTATCTATTATCGACCAGGGGTCATCATCTACATCAGTACCAGTATCTGATGGTACAAAATCAGAAGCAAACAAAATAAAAAGCCAAATCTAACTTTTCATTACTATACCACTCACCTACATCATTGGTGATGTTATTAACATCGAGCTTATTAATGCTCGTTATAAGAGGATTCAGCTCCCAAAGACATTCTTCTTCTACTTCTGATTCGACATCAGTTTCATTACCAGAGTCTAATTCTGGCTAGGGATTCTCGTCTACTTTCAGAGAATCCTGGTGCAGGAGGGAGTCTGTGAAGTAATTTTCTAACTCCTTGAATGGATGCCTTCGACAATCAATGTTCAGACTTTTTCATCTCCGTCAACATACTTCATGACTTGATGGAGAGTAGAGGGGACGATGAAATTGCGATGAATTCATGATCATCCTAGCAATAAATTATACAAAGTGTTAGTGTCAATAACATAGCATGTCACCTCGGATCTCTGGTCCCCGATCTGCCATTTGAGTTTGATCTCCCATCGGGCATGTACTATTGGCGTTGAAGCCATAAATAATAGTTTGAGTGACGCTAAATCGATAAGTGGGAATTCCCAAGTGTTGCATGACCTGGCGGGGCATGATGCTCAACGTGGATCCTAGATCCACCTGAATGCGGCTCACCTTAGATGATCCAATGTACCTTGTGAAGTACAGGGGCCTATAATATTTTCCCTTAACCTGCATGTCGTTTGGAGTGAAGGTTATGCAGGGGACATATTGAGAAGCGCGAAGGCAATTTTCTTCATCTTCCTCCTCTTCTGGTTTAGCCGAAATTTGAACCATGAAGGCTCAGCATCGGCTAAAGCTTCTCTCAGGGCTTCCTTCGTTGACTTGGACAGTCTCAGGAGCTTATAGAGGTGATCCTGGCTAGGATGTTGGCCAGCTAAGCCAAAACATTAAAGTGGTAAGGTGCTGAAGATCCCTCCGCTTTGTCTTTTGGGAGACTTAGCGTACCAAAGCTCCTTATTCTTCTCCATGGGTTACTTCGTGGATTGCTTGGTTGGCTCTTGGGCGGGTTTGGGCGGATTCACCACCACTTTGTCGTACTTCTTCAAGTACAACTAACCCGAATGAGTCCATGCTACAAGTGGCGCATTCGGCTATGTAGCAAGGACTATTGTCTCCTCCTCAGAATTAGTTAGCGAGAGGACATCGGTTTCTGCTTCCCTGAAAGAAGCACTCACCACATTTGGCTTTTGCTTTACCTCTGGACTTTCTGTTGGTAACAGTAGTCCACTGCTAGCTTTCCATAAGGTCGGGATGACCCCACATGGTCTCTCCTTGAGGAGTAAGAACAGGTATGGGACCTTTCTTCTGTTGGTGGTGTGGATCTATATTGATCACTCTTAGTTCCCCTTTCGGGATGGAAACTACTTCGATTGGCGTTGGAGACTGTATCCCGAACTGAAGAAACAATGTCGTGTTAGCTGTCACCTTCTTCTACTCCAGGCGGAGCTTAAGCACCTCTACATCAATCAAAAACTTGGAGGATATCTTTGAAAATGTAGCAACTCTTAGTAGGGTGCCCCAGCATTCTATGGTACAAGCAGTAATTGGGATTGTCGGTCTTGCCCACCTCCTCAGGACGTCTAACTTCAGGAAGGTTCAGTCTATTGCTCTTGTTGAGTAACTTGAACAACGAATCAACATGCTCGTCCTTTAAGTAGTACTGCTTGTTAGCGTGTGGCTGGTTTAAAAAACTACCACCTCTAGCCGGTTGGGGCTTAGAAGAAGACTTCATCTCTGCTGCCAGTTTGTCCTTCCTTTTATCTTAAAAAGACGCTTCTGGCATACGCCTTGTCGACTTCTCGGGTCTGGGCTTGCCTTCTTCTGCCATAACCCTAGCGATGATCTCCTTTGATTGCTCACATTACTGGACTAACTGCTTTCATGTATGGCTTTCAGCCACTCTTATCTGAGTTAGGAGTGAGGTTTGCAAATTGTGGTGACATATTTCCACCAAGGTGGCCTGGGTCATACCACTGGGACATCGAAGTGCCATATTCTGAAATCTCTCCACAAACGCCTTAATTAGTTCTCCTTTCCATTGTCGCATCATCAAGAGAGTTGGCAGGGTAATCTCCGAGTCATCTTCGAAGAAGCGGGTAAGGAAAAACTTCTTCAGATCACCCCAGTTCTTGATAGAGCCTTCTGAGAGCTTCATGAACCATTCAAAAGCAATTCCTTTCAGGATGCCGATGAACAAACATTCCAGGATGGCATCATTTGATACTACATTTCCGGTTGGAGACTTGAAGTAGTATATGTGCTGGTTCGGTGACCCCTTGCCGTCGAAGGCCTGTAAGGTTGGAGATTTGAACTTAGGAGGGTACGAACCAAGATCCCACTCAGTCGGGTATGGTCGGACCTTTCATGCTTCTCGGAGACCTTTCTGGTTAGCTAGGGCCTTAATCTGTTGCTCTAGTTTGCTCATCCTTCTGGAATGAGTGCTCTTTTTCTCTGAATTAACCTCCTCTTTAGATGAAGGCTTGGATGGCTCAGAGTTGGAATGCTTTTAATCCCGGTATTCACAGAAGATGTGATCTCCTCTTCCTTCCATTTACCCAAGGACTTCTTGGAAGGAGTCTTGATCTTCAGCTTCTTTTTATCCTTAAGAAATTGTGAAATCATCTGCATAAGGGTGTCGATAGATTCTTGTTGAACACGAATCATATCGAATTGCTCCCTCTGGACCTAGACTTGTTGTTCAAAGCACCTAGCTATCTCTTTGGGAGTCCCTGCCATGTACGCAAAAGCTTCTATCTCTACGGAAAAGTTTGAGGCCTGTGATTTCGCGATGGCAGAGTGTGCCTCGCTTACTTCAATACCCCGTGCTAGGGCACTATAGTTCATTGGGGCTATTGAACTAGTCTGCGTACGGGTATGCCGGTACACTCCTTTTGGCTTATTGTTAGACTCATCGAGCTGACTATTGGCTGCTTCCGCTTAATCCTATTTGGCGTAGTGCTTGGACCCACCATGTTTGCAGTAACATCAGGGTATTCTGCATCAAAGAAGGTTCTCCTCATGCAGGAGTGACACCATTTGGCCGAGGGGAGACTGGCGTTGATGATAACCGTTTGAACACTGACTGTTTGCTTACATTTGAGCTGCAGTGGCATTCAGAGCACTACCGTGATGAGCCATTCATAGTAGCATTTTGGAGTGATTTGATGAACACTCCTCTTCTTACAAGTAGTCTCTTAGATCCGTTGGAGGAGGATCGAAGAGACTAACTTTGAGTCTCTGATGATGAAGACTTTTCAGGTCCCTTCTGACCTAAGCCGTCAGAGAGCGAATGTTAGCCTTACGTCGCAACCTTTAGCCGCAAGTCTCAGGGACGCAAGGTCCAGAGACGCGAAGTTCACGTTCTGTAGGACAGACGCGGCTCTCGCGTTTGGGCTTTGAGACGCGGCTTTCGTGTCTCTGTTGAGAAGAGATGTGGAACTCACATTGCTGATTGTCATGTTTATCTGGCAACATTTAAGAAACGCGGACTTCATGAGTCCCGCGTTCTGGAGTAGAGACGCAGGTCTCGTGTTTTTGAGAAGAGAGGCAGACCTCGCGTTGCTGAATTCATGCCTGTGAGGTAGGGCCTCAGAAACACGAGCCTCATGAGCTCTTCATTTTAGTATCTAGACGTGAACTTCGCGCGTCTGATGTTGTTTAGAAGAGACACGGGTTTGAGCCTCACATTCTATATCTGCTGGACAAATGGCCTTTCCAGTTTCTTCCTTCTGTTGTCGGCGTGCGCAATGCCTTTGTCGATGTCCATCATTCCGGTTATGCTTCACGGGTCATTGGGAACCCCCAGTAACCTGGAGCTGAGGAATCTTAAGAGGAGAGGCATGGCAAGGTTAGCCTTCATCGTCGTTGGCCTCGTGGGTCTCGTGGGAGACGTTGACGCGGGCCACGCAGGCGACATGGCCAGAAATGGTGTTGTTTGTGCAAGCCATTCTCGGGGAAGTATCTAAAGAGACTTGAGAGCAGATCCTGAGGAGACCCTGCGGCATTGCCGCGCCATTCTGGGGCTCTTGGAGCCAAAAGAGAGAAACTCCTCGTACTTTGCCTAGTCGAATTTCATGACAAGTGACTCGATCGTCTTTCCCATGAAGTTGATGTCACCTTGCGCCACAACATACTCGTCAGTGGAGAAAGTAGTCCCCAGCAAAGCTTCCATCTCTTATACAGGTAGGAAAATTGAAAATATTGTAAAGTTTCCTTAAATCAATGAAAGATTACAACTCAAATTTCAATTACAAGAGAGAGGAGATATTTAAGCTCAAATATTCTTTTGTATAATGCTGGGTTCTCTGCGTAGTGGTGGAAAGTGAATCTTGTTTTTCATGGACCGAGTGAGCGTCAAGTTTCTTTAGAACTTTCTCCTTGAATTACTGATGGAGTAGCATAGCTCCTATTAAAAGAAATCTCAAAGAGATTTGGGAAAAACTTGAACTCAGCAAGTTTGTGTAGAAAAGTTGAACTCTTTGCAAAGCCAATATTCCTCAACTGAAAAATCCGACCAACAACTCCTTTTTCAATAGCAACTTTAGCTATTTATAAGGAGTTCTAGGGGTAAAACTATCCCCTAAAAACTCTCCATAATGGGGGGTTAACTCCCCTTATTACGTGGGCAGTAATTGACCAAGTAATGAGGGCACTTATAACTGAGACGTAGGGCTCATTTGCAGTTAAAATGCAGGCTAGAGCTTTGTGTTTAGCTATTGAGATAATACTGGACGCGGGCCTCGAGCTCTACTAGACGCGGGCTTCGAGCCCCACATTTTGGCATTACTGTGGTATTGAGATGTAGGCGTCGAGCTCTGCTAGACGCGGGCTTCGAGTCCTGCATTTTGGCATTGTTAGGGTGCTGAGACGCGAGCTTCGAGCTCTGCTGGACGCGGGCTTCGAGCCCCGTGTCTTGGCTTTTAAGTGATACTGAGACATGGGATTTGAGCCCACGTCTTAGCTTCGCAGTGATGCTGAGATACGGGCTTCGAGTCTCGCGTCTTGACACTACATTTGATCAGCCTTGCGTCGAAGTATGGGCTCTGCATTTGACGAGTTGTATTTAGTGATTTTTAGACAGTCTACACCTATAGCGAATCATAATCCTGAACAACTTTCCCTGACCAATCTCTGGAGGAGTTTTATCTCTTATTGCAGACGAAGGCAACCTATTAATGAGATGGTAAGCATACGCCAATGCCTCAGCCCAAAAAGATTTTGATATGCCAGCATTGGATAACATGCAATGGACCTTCTCTAGCAAGGTCTTGTACATCCTTTCAGCTACTCCATTTTGTTGCGGTGTTTTTCTTACTGTGAAGTATCTTTATATGCCCTCATCGCGATATAGCTATAAGAAAGGATCGCTTGTATACTCTCCTCTGTTGTTTGAACGAAGTACCTTAATCCCCCTTCCCGTATTCTTCTCCATGTTCTTCTTCCACTCCACAAACAACTCCAGGACTTCTCCATGAAATGACGCTAATATGTGCTCATCAACTAGATACATAAGATGTATAGTCACTGATGTCATATGAAATGATACGAGTAATTATACTGGTAAAATATGTCTAATCACATAAAATGATACGAATAGATATATGAACACTAATGGCAACAGCAAATAAAGAAAAGACATGAGAACAAACACTCACATGAAATGTTGCGATTTCAAAACCGAATCGCCACCTGGTCTTCATTGTACGAAGAGGTACTGATCTACGGATCATCCCATAGATCGGTCTTCAAATCGCCATTGTATCGGGTCCGAATGGGCACAAATCTGAATCTCCCGTTACCGAGTTTGGATCGTCCGAGCGAATCCGAAACGATATAACACACAACCATATACATACATATAAACATAAATACATGCTTAACACCGACACGTGCACACAGACACATACATATACTAATATACATACACGCACATGTAAACACCCAAATACTAATACATACCAATATAAATACATACACACACATGCATGCATACCACAACCACACTCACGCACACATCCATGTACCCAATTGCATGCACATAATTAAAACACCCCCACATATGAAAAATTAGATACTTACACATGTATGCAATGTACAATATAAGAGAGAGGGAGGAGACTCACACAATGGGGTGACTTGCGGCGCGCCGACGGAGGCTCCGGCGGAGGAGGCGGAGGCCGCAGAGGATGTCGACAACTAGAGAATCTTGCCGAGAAGGGTGCGAGTGTGTTCGCACTCGCCAACGGAGGAGATAGGGCGGGTGATGGGCCCCCAAAGTGAGTGTTAGTGAAGAGGAGAGATGACAACATGGAGGGGGAAAATGTGCTGCAGTCTGTGGGTTCATGCGCAGATCCAATGGTCCGTCACCAAGAAAACTGAAACCTCTCTCGGAATAGTTCACCTGCATGGATGACATTCCCAAATCCATTAAGATGCCATTTACTCCCTGATTGAGTAAATTCTCATCAATTCCACCAAGCACATACTTTATGAACTTAAAATTTCTCAAATTGGTACAATCTATCAACCCTTTCGAGTCCTTGAGAAGCCCCTCACTCTGAGCAAGCCCCTTCTCGTGGGCTACTGGGCAATGTCCAGTCCCACATACAGTTGCAACTCAACGCGCATTTGTATAATAGCGGAGGAGTGGCCGGCGCCGCTTGAGGGTACAGTTGACGAAGAAGTGGAGGCGAGAGTGGCGGAAGACTTGGAGGAACTCGCTGATCATGCCAAGCATGTGACCTCCACCGTCGGGAAGAAGAGAGGTGAGGAGTCGGGATAAGGAAGAGGTATGGCACCATGGTGGGTTCGGTTGTTAATGTGGAGGGCCATGGCATGGGCTGTGGTGGAGATGGGATGGCAAGGGGGTAGGTGCGTAGGCGCTGGAGACAACACAGGGTTGTTGGGGTGGAGCTCGGCTGGGAGATGGCTGTTGATCACAACCAAAGGAGGAATCTAGGTTGTTGGTGGCTGTGGTATGGAGGGAGGAGAAAATTAGGGTTAATATTTAGGGTTAAGAGGTTTATATTGGAATTAGATAATGGGTTTTGGGTTGGGAGTTTCGAGTTTGGGTAATTGGATATATGATAATGGGTATTGGGTTTGAGGGTATGGATCTAATGGGTATAAGATAATGGGTTGGACCAATGCTCATGAGTATAGGTTGAGAGGATATGGGTAATGGGAATATGGGTATGAATCAATGGAAAGAAAAAATACAAATAATAATAAACAAATACAAACTATAATAATATTAATAATTAATAATAACACCAAAATAAATTAACCATAATATAATAACAACAATAATATATATATATATATATATATATATATATATATATATATATATATATATATATATTATAATAATAATAATAATAATAATCTTAATGTAATAATAATAGCGATTAATAATAAAGTTAATAATAGAAATAATATTAATAAGTAACTAAAAAAATTGATAAGAAATAATTGTAATAATATATAAGCCAAATTATCATTTACTATCCAAAAATAATTTGCATATTTAATAATAATAATCACAGAAAGAAAAGAAATAAATTAAGTTGATTAAATAAATAAATAATCAGTAAATTAAAATAAATACTTTAGGAAAATAAAATACAGTAATATTAATTAGGGATATTACAGATTCGAACTTGTCCATCAAATATCCTCATACGGATGTTGCCGACCGTCATCCCCTCTGGATCATCGTGGGACAGTCTGGCACACAGCGTTGTTGCCAATCAGGACAGAGCCTCCATCATAAGACTTGTAAGTATTAAATCACTCTCTTTTTGGGCACATGTGGTATGTGCACCCCGAGTCAAGTAATCAAGCATCAGAGTATTTACCTTTTCCTGACTCAGCTGCTAAGACATCAGATGAATCCTCATCTGCTTTTTTAATAACCCTAGCTTGATCTGACTTTCTACTGGTACTATACCCATCAAAATTTTTGCCGCCTTTTCTCTTCAATATCTTCTTATATTTCATATAATTCCTCTTGATGTGTCCTGGTTTCTTGCAAAAATAGTAAGAAAAACTGCTAGAAACCTCTGGATTCCTTTTGGGTTTCCTACTCTTTCATCTTTCTCTCTGGCCCTTGACAACCAATCTTGAGGCCTCTTCCGTAGAATCTGTTTTCTTCATCAGCTCATTGTTCTGGAGTATCTGTCTGACATCTTCTAACTCTACGGTCTCCTTGCCATATACGATAGTGGTCGCCAAGTGGTTATAACTTGATGGAAGAGAAAGGAGTAACAGAAGAGTTTTGTCTTCTTCTTCTTCTAGCTTAACCTCTAGAGCCAACAAGTCACTTAAATTCTATTTAAAGCATTTAAATGTTGTAAAATAGGCGTACCTTCCTTCATCCGAAGGCTGTATAACTGCTTCTTTATGAAGAGCTTGGTCGACAAACTCTTCGTCATGTAAAGGCTCTCCAACCTACACTAAAAATCAGCAGTTGTCTCCTCGCTCATCACGTTGTAGAGAATTTCATCCGATAGGCACAGTACGATTGTCGCCTTTGTGCGAAAATCGATGTCATTCCACTCATTATCCTCCATCTTCGATGGCTTTTTCTCAATATCAAGTCGGGCCTTGTGTTTGCCCTCCTTCACGAGTAACGATGTTACTCGCATCTTCCACAACAGAAAGTTGGCCTTTCTGTCGAATTTCTCCACCTCGAACTTGGTTGTCATGATCGTCTTGCTAGTCATCGCTCTGATACCAATTGTTGTGATCTTTTACCAATCAAATAACAGAGACACACTGAGTTGAAGACTCGGCAGCGGAAGCGAAAGCATAGAAGATTTACCATTAGAAAGCAAATACAAAACTAAATCACCACACAACCAAAAAAAATCAGATTTAACGTGGTTCGACAATGTGCCTATGTCCACGGGGAGGAGAGAAATCTTTATTGAAAAGAGAGAAGAAAATACAAGAGTTATAAGAAGATCTCTCTCACACAACTCTCACTGGTGGAAATCTGAATTATTCTTCAATTCTTGACACACCTTCAAAAGGCGACATCCAAAGGGTTTATATAGGCACCTAAGATGATTCTACTTCAACAACCAAATCAGTACCGCCTTGGAGAAAGAGGAAACTCGAATCCAAACTAAAATAGGGTACAAAATCATATTAGAAAATTGCCAGAACCCGATAGTAGTTGTAATATCCCTCATGTATTTATACATGACTTTTATGTATGTGATAAATTTTTACATGTGTATATACGATTTGTATTATTTTATGTGGGTTTTGATAATAAATTCGTTATAGATTTCCATTGTTAGTAATAATTAACTTATTAGTTATTAACATGAAGATGTTAGTGACTATCATTATTGTCAATATTATTATTATTGTTATCCATATTTGGTTATTTTATTTTTGTTTGCATTTTTATCTCTCTCTTAATCTAATCCTTTGAGTCCTAAACCAAGCCCACACTTATATTTCTTTTTCCTTTCCTTGGCCCAAGCCAACCCATTAACACATTTATCCGTTAACCCATAACTCGTTACCTTATCCGAATCCTAACAGCCAAATCAAATCCTAATCTAAAACCCAACCCACTCCCATATAATCCTAACTAATCCTAACCTAATCCCTAATCTATTTTCTCTCCATCCCCTGGAGCAGCCGACAACCCACCACCCACACCTCTGATGTCCGAGGTCGCACATATACCTCTCCAGGCCGAGCTCTCTTGGCTTGATCCTCCTTCTCCACCTGCACGCCATCATGTCGCAGCACCTCCCCCAGGCGCAGCATCGCGCAGCCCGAGATCTGCCTCCTCCTCCACCAACACCCGGAGCGCCCACCAGCAGCGCGGCAGCCCTGCCCCTGGCCTGCGGCAGCACCCCAACCTCTTCATCTCTGTCGAGCCTCATCCAACAGCCAATCCCCTTGGCCTCCTCTCCAACACCCGCAGCAGCAGCGGCAGCATAGCACACCAGCAGCAACCGCAGTAAGGTCCAAGCTAACTCCATCTCTCTGGCGAACTCCGGTGAGCCTCCACGACTCCCCGATCCCCTCTGCAGCCTCCACCATCGCTGTGACTGACCCTACCCTCATGGTCGTGAGTCCTCATGATAGTTTTTATCACATACTTTTCCCTATGTTCAATATATCATAAAACGAATGATAATAGTTTGGGGCTATGAATCAATAAATTATTTTCATTTCATTGCAGAGTGATTTTGTTTATCACAGGCATTGCATTTTGAACTAAGGGCTTCTGTCTTCATGGTGTTGATGCGCGAGGCCCAACTTTGAACACAAGTAGGTAAGGTTATCAGCTTCCTATAACTTTCCAATCCAACTATTTCTAATTATTCTGGGCTGAGTTAAACTGCTAAGAAGTGTGTTGCCCTGACCTGCATTTTATTATTTAAATTATGGTTAATTGGGTGTGTATTAATTATAGTTATATGATTGTATGTAATAATTATTAATGTATGTGTGAGTTTATATATATATAGTATATGTGCATGAGTATACTTGTATACGTGTGTAGCCTGTATTTATATGTTCATGTATCCATGAGTGTTTAATTGCGTGTTATAGCATTTGGGACCTGTTTGGTGAGATCTGAACTCGGTAACGGGAGATTCGAATTTGTATCCATTCTGGACCCGATACACAGGCGATTTGAAGACCGATCCATGGGATGATCCGTAGATCAGTACTGTTTCATGCACTGAAGACCAGATAGCGACTTGGATCCAAAATCGCGTCATTTCATGTGAGTGTTCGCACTTGTGTTTTTCTTTATTTATTGATGCATGTCTTGTTTACATATTAGTTATATCATTTTATTTGACCGTCTAACATATTGGACTAGTATGATATCATGTACCGTTTCATATGACACCAATGACTGTACACTTTGTATATCTAGTTGATAGGAGCATATATGAGTATCAGTTCATGTGTTGGTAACCCCCGTTATTGGCTTAGGTCTAGTATTCATATACCATAGGCCGAACTTGACCTTGTAACTGATATAGCAGTGATAAATCCTAGAATGAATATACATGTTAATTTTGAGGTTGATGGATCCTTGAATGAGGTTAGAGAACTATACTATGTGAAGTGATTTTCAGTCATATTGTTTGGTGACATATCTTGATGATAACGAGTGTAATATCTATCATTTCGTGTATTTTAGGAATTGTTATAAAGCCTTGATCATACACACAGGCAGGTATATTTGTCGACTTGCCCTTCTTTTGGTCGATTAATACTCCTTTTAGTCGACTTATCATAGTCCTTTAGTCGACTTGGTGACTATTCAGAAAGTTATCGACTCTGTTTGTTGACTGTAAAGCGGTATAGTCGACTTGCACTTACTATAGTCGATTAGTACTCCTATACTAGTCGACTTATCATAGCCTTAGTCGATTAAGTGTCTGTTCGGAAAGTTATGTACTCTCTGTTGCTGACTATTACTTTTATTAGTCGACTTACCCCTCCTATTAGTCGACTTACACTTTTTATAATCGACTTATCCCTTTTGCTAGTCGACTAACCCATTCCAAAACCCTCTATATTAGTCGACTAACTCTAGTTCTGACTGCTGTTCTTAGATTTCTTATGGATTGAAAACTTTACCCCTTAATTATGATCTTTGTTATAGTTGGATGAATATGGTTTTGAGGAATAGATATTGATTGAATTGACCTGACCTAATAGATCTTAGATATATATCTGATATGTTACTAAGTTTTGGGATCTTATGATTGACCTTGATAGAAGTGAGAGAGTGTGTGATGACTTTGATAATACTGGAGTGTGAAGATCTGAATAGATGTGTCAGAACATTGGTTATTTCAGTTATTGAGATTTGAATATATTGATGACTTGAGGACCAGAGTTGATTGATAGGGTGAGAGAACTGATCACTGATTATTGATATGGTAGTTTATTGCACCAGATTACTCAATATGGATTGACACTTGATGTTCATGATGACTATTGAAATTATTAGTTGGCAGATTCATTAGCATTGTATTCAGGACAAGTATGAGATTTTGGGTCGGTTATATATATGAGATTGTATATTGACTAGAGGTGTCTAGACTGCTATGTATTATTTCATGTTACTGAAAGTTACTGGAAAAAGATTGTTTGATCGTAACACCTTGTACAGTCTTATTGTTCATCGTATACACGGTTATTGTTACCGTTCACTATTACTGATATTGTTCACCGTGTATACGATTACTGATTGACTGTTACTGTACTGTTACCGTTACTGTCACCGCATTCTCCCAGTGTTATAGGTAACATGAGTATTGATTGTTTTTACTGAACTCAATAATAAAGTAATTGAATAACTTATACCGGGATTGGGAAAATTGATGGAGGAGACAGCGTCTGTATTTTGGGTGGACCTAGGACACAGGTTGCACAGCCGACTGAGGGTTCCACTACAGGGTTCCTGGGGGATAACTGACATCTCATCTGTACTGTTGTTGTTCCACTATATTAACAGTGAGATTACTGTTACTGTTACTGAGTACCTAGCGGTACGGCCTGGTTCAGCGCCAGGAAACTGAGGCCGTGGTTCCGGGTATGTATTGAACCCACCTAAAGCATGGATAATGTATCCAACCAATCAGTTTCAATAACTTAGGACCCTGATTGACACGTGTAGTAGGCGTAGTATGCGATGCGTCTATTACAGGTGACAATTGGTGTTCGCTGACATAATAAATGATAATGAACTGTTTATAGTATATTGTGACTGACCATAATCACCTGACAGTACATATACATGACTATGATAGACATGATTGTACGCATGACTAGATTATATATCAGACTAGTGACATATGCTAGGTTACACATTTTGATATTAGTTCTTTCTTTTTGTCATAAGATCAGTTATATATCATTCATATCTTGTTCTTGGCATTGATTATCTTATTATCCTTCATTTCAGTTATCTTGTTTTTATTGCTTATGTTGTTGTTATGCACGAGCATCTTTCTTTTTACACACACACTCATTAGGTCGCTTCTGGCGACCCTAGATTCGCACGTCCAGGGTATTGGACATCTTCTTATATTGTTCAGGTGTTCGTTGAGCTCGTACGCTTCGCAAGGAGTTAGAGGTTTTCTTCTTGATTCTGATATTCTTTCCTTTCTTTATTCCTGCTATTATTCTTTGGTTCCTGTATATCACACTTAGCTTTTATTTCATTCCTTATTTCATCTGGGATCATGTGTAGTCATTATATGTATTATTACAGTAATCGTTAATAATATGATTTAAATTTATAGCTTGTTCAGGTTACTTTAGGCTTAGCGTGTATACGTGGGTATTTTCCTCGCGTATATATATCGCCGACTCTCGTCGTGACTCCGTTTCCACGTATTTGGGAAGCGGGGCGTGACACTAGTCAACTAGGGCAAATTACTAGTCGACTAATACCAAGTATTAGTCGACTATATCCAAAATCTAGTCGACTACTGTAACACAGTCTGAGAATCTAACTTTCTGTTGCAGGACTTAGTCAACTATACCAAAGTATCAGTCGACTAGCCCAAGACCTAATCAATTAATAAGACCTATTTGTCGACTAATAACATACACAATGTTTGTACATGTCCGTGCTTGATCTGTGAAACTTGTAACACCTCCACCTGAATTTGAATTCTTTTTTAATAAATATGAGGCACTCCAAATACTAACAGGTGCTCACCGGAATATTTCCCACACACACTGCAAGTGCAAGTGCAAGTTCAGAAGCAGAAGAGTTAGGTTCTTCTGCAAGCAGAGGGATGAGATAATTTTGTTCATGTTGGATTTTGAAAATCTGAGAACCGCACTCTGAAGGTTGGTTCTGATGCACTAATGGATTTGGTTTGACAGGTATCACCTAGTTGCAGGTTGTTTGTTGTGGCGAAATCTTCCCAGCCGCCAACAAAGCCTATGAAGTTGAGACTTTCATGGTAGAGGACTGGCCAGAGTCTCATGGACAGATCCTGAAGCAAAACCACCTTCCGAAGACATCCCTTTTTGAACAGGCGAGCCAGCAATCTTTCAGGTAAGAGCTGCGGCAACAATGTCACAGAAAACATTTAATGAATATAAGAACAGTTTAACTCTCCAAACCTAAGGTGCTGGTAGGAATAGCATGCAAAATAGGCTTAAAAAATAAAAAATAATCAGGCCGTAAAAATATGTGCTTGCCCACAAAGCAATAATATATTTCTGTTTTTCGGTAGGTTAGGATGGATATTCTTTAGGCTTGTAGTATTTAATGCAGATTTATCAGTCATCAGACAGGCACAAGCTTTTGCTGTTCTCTCTTGAGGTTATGGATCTCTAACACATCTTACACCAACCGCAAGAACTATGACAAATACTGGAATACATTGTGAAATTACAGCCACAGCCATCAGGCCTTGCCCAAATGTCGCACTTAGATCTCTATGAAGGGTGGCATCTGGAGTAAAAATACAATTTCTAAATTCTATTCCTATATTTTCCAACCATGTTCGCTTGGGTCATCACCTTCAGCATTTTAACCCCTTGGCAAAAATCTGTTCTTTGCCAGAGGCTGCCTAGCTCTAGACTCTGTGTTCATAACATCACAGTTGGCCGTCATGTGTTCTTCAATTGGTGCAGCTCCTGTGCATCATCTGATTAGCTTATACTGTCGACTGTGCACCTTATCCTTTCACAATCGTCCATTCTACAATTCTAATTCCTGCTACATTTATCTTGTTTCCTTACCATATATATTGCACAACATTCTGAACCAGAAAACATTTATGTTCAATTTTTGTTATATGGAAGTTTTCTTAAATATTGGAAGTTTTCTTAAATCTTCTAATATGTCTTTTCCAGAGTTAAATTTGAGATAAAAGTATGCTTAACACCTGTCACAAGCATGGTTTCAAATATCAGCCAATAATTTTATATACATCGGCAATATCATATCAGGTTTTAAGATACCTCATACGATATTAAAATATCAGGGCTGATATATGGCTGAAATGATCGATACTGAAGATACTAATACTAAAACCTATCAATACCAGTGCCGAGATTTTAAACCATGATCACAACCAACAGCTATCTTGTTGCAAGTTAAATAGCCACCAAGTTATCTAGCAGGAATTGACAATACGAGTCTCATACCAAATGTTATAAATCCCCAGCAAGAGCTTTATGAACCAACAAATATTAGACATGAAGAAGATAGAGACGAAAACACCAAGAGGGCAAGGAAACATAAAGTAGACAAGGATAAACAAGTCCAAGTGGTTTGACAAATTCCCAGATCCAACTGGAGGACCAAAGAGACTTAATTATAGGAGAAGAAGATAAACCTTAATACAAGATCATACGTTGTTTGTTTTTCCTTATCTCTGAACAAGAGATAAGTTATGGTGTATTCCTCAACGCTCTAGTTCTTAACTTTTTTTAGATCTCATAGCAAACAACTGTTTGTGGGATCCAAAGGGCACAAAAACACTGGCACAAAAACACATGCAAGCTTTTGTTTGAAGAATTTTGTGGAATCCAATTGCTTTAACTGAATGGCTAAAGAGTAGTGATGATACCATTGTGGCTATGACTTTTGCAATGAACATGAAGTTTAATAAATATTGGGGTGTGCAAAATTTTTTTGCAGTGGTTGCTTTTCTTGATCCAAGATACAAGAGTCTTGCAATTATTTATTACTTTGATTTGATATATGGTGAAGTGATGTGAAGCATGCAAATGATACTTTAAATGTCGTAAAGAAGCTCTATTAGTAATATGCATCGAAAGATCAATCCAATAGCAATGAAAATGCTTCAAGTTCTCATGTACAAGAAGTGGAAAGGGTTGGTGACAAGAGAAAAAATAAGTTTGTACAATTTGTTCGAACTATTGCGAATGAGCCTACGAAGATCAATCTTGATATCTACATGTTAAAGAGTATTCTTCAATTGAATGAGGAAATGGAATCTGATATTTTGAGTTGTGAAAAAGTAACACCGGAAAGTATCCGATTCTTGGAAGAATTGCATGAGATATTTTGGGGTATTCTGACGTCAACTGTGGCATCTGAATCGACATTTAGCACTGGAGGTCATCTAATTCATTGCTATAGAAGCTGAATAACAATGGGCATGTTGGAAGCATTGATATGCACGCAAGATTGGCTTAAAATAGAGAAAGGAGGTAATGATTCAAATTTTGTATGCATTTCCTAATATTTCATTGGTTACACATTGGATATATTGACCAATTTCTTTTTTACAGCTACAACGTTTGACACTCTCGGACAAAGAGGAAAAGCTTAATGTGAATGATGATCCGAATGAGATCCGGGAGACTTTTGTGAAAGCAAGTATGCTAATTAACTTTATTTTATTAGCACTTAGAAAAGATAAATTCTAATTGTTCTTTTCTTATTTTGCAAGGTGACATCATGGACATCTACGATTAGGAGGATAACATTTGATTTCTAATTGCATCTCATGTCTTTTATCTCTTCATTTTATCTTTTAGGTCAGATTTACAGTTTAGACATCTAATTTGCAATTTGATACGGTTGAGAACTTGTAATTGTGATGTGGCTACATTAGCTACTTGGAACTCGTTGGATTATGTAATTGATTCTCTATTTTTAGCTAACTATTTTGTGATAAATTTGTTGAAGATCTATCACTGATCAAACAACAAAGAAACACCCAGTTGAAGGCTCGGCAGCGGAAGCGAAAACGTAGAAAATCTACCACTAGTAAGCAATTAAATTATAATCACCACACAAACAAAAAAACATAAGATTTAACGTGGTTCGGCAATGTGCCACGTCCACGGGGAGGAGGGGAAAAATCTTTATTGAAAACAGAGAAGAAAATATAAGAGTTATAAGAAGATCTCTCTTTCATAACTCTCAATGGTGGAAAACAGAATTTCTCTTGAATTATTGACACTTCTTGACACACCTTCAAAAGGCCACACTCAAGGGATTTATATAGGCACTTAGGATGATCCTAATCCTTTACCAACTCCAATAACCAAATCAGCACCGCCTCAGAGAAATAAGAAACCTATATCCTAAGCAAAACAGAAGACTGAACCGTATTAGAAAATTATCAGAACTCGTATTAGTCGACTAGGGAAACTTATTAGTCGACTAATACCTAGTATTAGTCGACTACGTCTAAAGTCTAGTCGACTACTGTAATGTAATCTGAGAATCCAACTCTCTGTTGCGGGGCCTAGTCGACTATACCAAAGTATTAGTCCACTAGCCAAAATCCTAGTCGACTAATAAGACCTATTAGTCGACTAATAACATGTATAATGTATGTACATGTCTGTGCTTGATTTGTGAAGCTTGCAACTCCTCCACCTGAACCTGAATTCTTCTTCAATGAATATGAGGCACTCCATATACCAACAATCTCCACCTTGACTCATGTTCATTGAGTCCCTCCATAGAAATTGGCCTCTGCTTCATTCACATTACTTTCTTTTCCCTTTTGTGACTTCACATGGCTCCCTCCCAAGAGCCTATTCGTCACTTTACCTTTAAAGAACTTTGATGAAGTTCTGGGATGCTCGAACTTCTCCACCGGATGATCTTCGTCATCATATCTGCTGGATTCTTCTTTGTGTTGATCTTTACCAAATAAATCACCTTATCATCCATGACCCATTGACGTATCTAATGATACCTCACATCAATGTGCTTTGTCCGCTTGTGATACATGTGATTCTTAGCGAGATGAGTCACACTCTAGTTGTCGCATTGAACCTGAACTGAATCCTGTATGATACTAAATGTCTCAACCAATCCTCTTAACCACAAAGCTTCCTTTGACGCCCCAACTGTAGTCATGTACTCCGCCTCTATCATTGAAAGAATAATTATAAGTTACAACTCTGCCTTCTAACTTGGCACACTCAGCTATTGCGAACACATAGCCCATCGTAGGTCTTCTATGATCAAGATCTCATGTATAATCTGTATCAACATAGCCTTGTAGTAACCTAACCTTTCTCGTTTTTAGTCTCTGAAACACCTAGCCTAGTCTTGCAGTCCCTGCAGATATCGTAGCACCCACTTCACTGTTTCCTTATGTTGCTTTCCTAGATTTGACATGAACTGATTTACTATACTAACTGCATAGGTTAAGTCAGGTCTAGCCAGAGTCTTGGTGAGTGGTCTTACTTTTGCCATATTGAATCGCTCCAGCACCTTGAGAACATAGTTCTCCTGGGATAGCTAAAGTCTACCTGAGCCTCTATCTCGAGTGATCTCCATACCTAAGATCTTCTTGGCTTCTCCCAAATCCTTCATGTCAAATTCCTTCTTGAGTTAAGCTTTAAGCTTCTGAACAGTGTCTTGTTTCTCGCAACAATCAACATATCATCCATATATAACAGTAAATATGTCGGATTATCACTCTTCCTGAAATAGACACAACTATCATATTCACATCGGTTGTATCTGGCCTTGATCATGAAAGAGTCAAATCGTTTGTACCACTGCCTAGGAGACTGCTTAAGTCCATAGAGGGACTTCTTTAGAAGACACACTTTGTTTTTTGTACCTTCCTGAATATAATCTTCAAGGTGTTCATGTATATCTTCTCCTCCAGTTCACCGTGCAAAAACGTTGTTTTAACATCCATCTGCTCCAACTCTAGATCAAACAGAATAACTATCACCAATAACATCTGAATAGATGTATGTTTGACTATAGGAGAGAAGATCGCATTGTACTCAATACCCTTCTTCTGAGCATATTCTTTGGCAACTAACCTTGCCTTGTACTAGTCATTGTCTTTCTTGTGAAATACCAATCTGCAACCTATTGCCTTGGAGTCTTTTGAAAGATCGACTGATGTCCATGTTTGGTTTCTATCTAAAGACTCCATCTCTTCCTCCATGACTATAATCCACTTGTCATAGTCATCTGCCTCGATCGCTTCCCTGTAACTGTCAAGTTCTCATGTTTCTATTACCAATGTAAAAATGACACCGTAACTCTGACTGACTGCCTCAATGGTCTAGATTACTCTTGAGTAGCCTCATTTTCGTCTCCATCTGAAGCTGAGGAGTCCTTTTCTGACCCTTCAGGCCTTTTAGGGCTATCTGAGAACTCAAATCTCTTTTTCTGAGTGTCTATTGAACTGTCTGAAGCTCCACCTTGTGCTTTATCCTCTGTCTCTGACTTTTCTCGCAACATTAATTCTTCGTTAAAGATCACATCTCTGCTGGTAAAAGCTCCTTTTCCCGGCATTCCAAAGTCTGAAACCCTTGATTCCTTTAGTGAATTCGATCAAGATACACTTCTTTGACTTGGACTCTAATTTGTTTCTTCTAACTATCAACCGAACTATACGCCGGACAACCGAAAATCCATAATGTTGAATATTCAACAGACTCTTCTCGCCATATCTCCTCTAGGATCTGAAGATCAATAGTTGTTGATTGTGACATATTTACCAGATAACTCGCATGATTCACTTCCTCTGCCCAAAATCCTTCTGACATGTCAGCCTGTAATCTGATACTGCGGGCACGCTCTGTAAGTGTCTGATTCATGTGCTACTCTGTTTTGTTCTGATCGTCTTAGAATACTTAGCTGGTATTTGATGCCCTTACTTGCTAAGTAATCTTTGAACTCTTTGAAAGTATACTCGCCTCCATTATCGGACCTCAAGGCTTTCACCTTCTGCCCTGTCTGATTTTCCACTATAATTTTTACTCTTTGAATTTCTGAAATACTTCCGATTTCTGCTTCGAAGTATACCCAAATTATCCATGAAAAATCATTTATGAAAGTAATATAGTACCTAGAACCCCTAATGGATGCTACTGACGAAAGCTCTCACACATCCGTGTGTATGAGATCTAGCAAGCCCTTTATTTTGTGCTATAATATAGAGAAAGTTACTCTACGTTGCCTACCCATAATGTAAAATTTATAAAGATCAAGTTTGTAATATTTGATACCTGGTAGAGTATACTTTTGTGTAGGGCTTGAAAATCTCGGTCGCTCATATGTCCAAGACGCATGTGTCAAAGTCTTGTAGTATTCTCCTTCTCTGTTGCTGCTAAAGCGTTACCAATAATAATGCTTCTTGTATACTTGTACAAATTTACTGTCTGTTCTCCTTTGAGAATTGCCATAGAGTCTCTAGTAACTTTGATTCCTCCATCTGCACCAGAAAACTTGTACCCTCAAGCTTTCAAAGTTTCCAACGAGAGAAGATTCTTCTTTAAATTCAGAACGTGTCTTACGTTCGTGAGGGTTCGAGCCTCTCCATCAAACATCCTCATATGGATGTTGCCAATGCCAACAGTCTTACACACGACATCATTTTCCATCAGGACAGAGCCTTCATCATAAGACTTGTAAGTACTGAACCACCCTCTTTATGGGCACATGTAATATGTGCACCCGCAGTTAAGTAACCAATCATCTAAGTATTTACCTTTTTCCTGACTCAGCCGTCAAGACTCAAGACAACACATGAATCCTCATTTCCTTCTTTGACAACCCCAGCTTGATCTGACTTTCCACTGGTAGTAGCCCCATCAGAATATTCTTTACCACCTTTCTTCTTCAGCATCTCCTTATATTTCATACAATTTTTCTTGATGTGCGCTGGTTTCTTGTAAAGGTAGCAAGAAAAACTGCTAAAAGCTCTAGATCTCTTTTGGGTCCCATACTCTTTGATCTTCCTTCCTGGCCCTTGACAAATAATCCATAGGCCTCCTCTGTAGAATGTCTTCTTTGTCAGCTCGTTGTTCTGGAGCATTTGCCTGACATCTTCTAACTCTAAGATTCCTTGTCATACATGATGGTGGTTGTCAAGTGGTCATACTTGATGGAAGAGAAGAGAGTAACAGAAGAGTTTTGTCTTCTTCTTCTATTTAACCTCTAGAGCTAATAAGTCACTTAAAAATCTATTAAAATTATTGAGATATTGTACAATAGGTGTACCTTCCTTCATACGAAATCTGTATAACTGCTTCTTCATGAAGAGCTTGTTCGACAAACTCTTTATCATGTAAAGGCTCACCAGCCTACATCAAAGACAACAGTTGTCTCCTCATTCTTTTCGTTATAGAGGACCCCATCTGATATGCATACTATGATTGTCATTTTTACACGAAAGTCGATGTCGTTCCGCTCATCATCCTCCATCTTCGATGGCTTTCTCTCAATACCAAGCAGGGGCTTGTGTGTGCCCTCCTTCACAAAAAACGATGTTACTCGTATCTTTCACAACAGGAAGTTAGACCTTCCGTTGAATTTCTCCACTTCGAACTTGGTTGTCGTGATCGTCTTGCTAGCCATCACTCTGATACCAATTGTTATGATCTTTTTTCGATCAAACAACAGAGAAACACCGAGTTGAAGACTCGGCAGTGGAAGCGGAAGCAAAGAAAGATCTACCACTAGTAAGCAATTGAAACTATAATCACCACACAACTAAGGAACATAAGATTTGACATAGTTCGGTAATGTGCCTACGTCCACGGGGAGGAGGGGAGAAATCTTTATTGAAAACAGAAAAGAAAATATAAGAGTTACAAGAAGATCTCTCTTTCACAACTCTCAATGGTGGAAAACATAATTTCTCTTAAATTCTTGACACTTCTTGACACACCTTTAAAAGGTACCCCAAAGGGGTTTATATAGGCACCTAGGATGATCCTAATCTTTTTACAACTCTAATAACTAAATCAGCACTGCCTCAGAGAAATAGGAAACCCATATCCTAACCAAAATAGGAATCAGAATCGTATTAAGAAACTGTCAGAACCCGTATTAGTCGACTAGGGCAATTTAGTAGTTGACTAATACCCAGTATTAGTCGACTATGCCCAGAATCTAGTTGACTACTGTAATGCAATCTGAGAATCCAACTCTCTGTTTCAGGGCCTAGTCGACTATACTAAAGTATCAGTCGACTAGCCCAAGACCTAGTCAACTAATAAGACCTATTAGTTGACTAATAACATGTACAATGTTTGTACATGTCCGTGCTTGATTTGTGAAGCTTGTAACTCCTCCATCTGAGCCTAAATTCTTCTCAATGAATAAGAGGCACTCCAAATACTAATAGAATTATGGTTTATTTAATGATATTTGATTGCCGCACATCTTTACTTGTATAACGCCCCGACCCTGGGGGTACGGAGACGTTACTGCGACTTATATACGTAGGTCGGAATACCCTCACATATATATACGCTAAGCATCAGTACAAGTAAGAATCAGAGTACGAAAAGACGTGGTGCATTATACATTCCAACATATGAGTACAATTATAAAGTTATCACTAGATGTGACACAATATTACAAGAATATTACAATACCGATAGGCGCAAATGTGAGAATACAAAGAGATATTCAATAATGAACTGTATAAAAGGTGCTCATGAGTTACAGAAGAAAAACTCGAGAGACGAGCAGGGGGTCTGGAAGGATAGGGTTTCAGACGGTTTGCCGATGATTTACGCTACTCTAATTAGCAACTAGAGAAATCTATAAGCTCCAAACTCTGAGACCTAGACATGAGGATCTAGGGGAGTTAGAACTTTTCAACGAGTGGTGTTGTGAAGGCCAAGTGGTGTGCAAAGATAACCACACGTGTATCGATAAATCTAAATCATAAACATGCACTGAAAAACTGTCGTGAACACAGGCATACAAGAGCAAGTAGAAAGATAGCAAGCGATATCAAAAAGGGAACATGTGTTATATAATACAATAAGAATAAGAGACTAGAGGAATAGAACACCAATGGGAAGGTGGGATGAATACTTATATAATATAATAATAATAGTAACGAAACCAGAAATCTAAAGTAAAACTCGATGAACACGAATACGGCAAAACCAGCGATACAAACTCAATTTACGGCTTCACGAGATAAGTAGAATAATCCAAACAAGAAAAACCTCATCTATATACCGTATATCTCACATCATCTAAGCTAAGTCCATACGATCTGAATTGCAAAACACACAACAAATTATTAGTTGGCATTTTTTATTATTATTATTACTCGTTCTATCCAGAGGTTTAGATATGTGAACTAGAGTCCTAACACACATATATCTACATCTGAGTAAAGCAAGATTGTTATTAGAAACCAACGGGAGTATCAACGAACAATGTTTATAGTGGGTCCCGTGCATATTTGGGACCACGACCCAGGATATTCCGCTGCTGGTATACGGAACCTACCTTGAGACGTATAGGAGGGTCTTATAGGATGCCCTTATCAAGATGGTACCAAGAAGGAGAGAGTCAGTGCTCCCCTCGGTCACTTGGAGGCCCTCAGGTCGGACCAGAAGATTTAGTTGCACAACATACCTAATACCACTTAAACACGAACATATATTGATATTCGTAAGTTCCCCCGACCCGAAGAAGTTGTCTGATTTTATCGTTTATTAGATAATTATTAGATTTCGGGAGTGAGCAGGAACAAGTCAAGAGCATCAGGAATACAGTTTGTACTAGAATATATCAAGATGTAAATAAGATGTCAAATCATTATTCCCATTATCCTGATAATTATAAGAGTCAGGTATGCCATGCCGGATGTCAGGTGATAGCATGACATGGGGGTGATATAAGGCAGGTGACAAGTGATAGCACGACAAGATATAGCACATCAAGTATAAGCATGCCAAGCGATACAGGAAAACAGTATCGATATAAGAGATAGGGACGAATACAAGAAAATAATGAGTTTTAGAAAAAATGGTATAAATAAGATTTCAAACTCCACAACCAGTAATAGAGAAATTAATAGACTGGCAAGCAGGTAGTTAGCAAGCAAGCAAACACCCAAGTGGAGCTAAGCGAGCTATAAGTATGGTCAGCAAACAGTGTTTAACACTAGAGCGCTTGACGGGGCTACTGGAATGACTCGGCTTAGAAGGCGAGTCTAAAATCAGGCAGAGTTCCGCCTAGACAAATCTAATGGAAAAGCGCTGAGCGCTAAGCATGCCTATCAGGCAGAACTGAGAGACCTGACGGTCTAAGCGTACTTCTCTTTCCAGGAAGTGGGCGAGAGCCCGAAAGCTAAAGTACGCTCAGGGTCTAAACGTACTCTCAGTAGCTACCATGAAACCCATAAGGGTACAGGCCTAAAATTAATTGGGTAGCTAACCCGGGAGTAGGCAGAAACCTAGAGTCGATATAAGGGTACCTGACGAGATGTTAGTACCGCACGAGCATGCATATAAACATGTGAATATCTAGGATACCATGAAGTAGTGAAGCCCGGAGGCTGAGTAGAGAGCCCGGAGGCTAAACGTAGCCCGGAGTCTGGGAATGAAAAGCCCGGGGCCTAAACGACCACGAAGGGTCGGCCACGCATGGTATAAAGCAGAAATACAACACATCGCAGTCATAGTATATGTTCAGAAAATAAATTGCGCTAGTACAAACATTCTTCACAGGCATATACATGTACAATACTGACAATCGGCCACATACAAATATAAGGGCACGGCCCAATACAAAATATAAATACAAACACGAATACAGAATGAAATACAAGTCGACCCGATGAAGTGGGGAACCTAAAAAGACTTTGAAAATCATTGTAATTCCGAAATCCCAGAAACTCGAACACGTGCACCAATATATATATATATATATTAAAATATATATATATATATATATATATATATATATATATATTTATGAGAGAGAAAACGTTAGAGAGAAAGAGATGTAGAGAGCAAAAGAGAGAGATCTAGAGAGAGAAAAATAGAGAGTTAGAGAGAGAGAAAAAAGTTCTAGAGAAAGAGAGAGAGAATCAGATATAGAGAGGAAGAAGAGGGCTAGAGAGAGAAAGAGATTAGAGAGAGGAGAGAGAGAAACAGAGAGAGAAAAAGAGAGACATTTTAGAGAGAGACTGCAGAGAGAGGGAGGCAGCACACGCACAGGCTACTCTACCTCTCCCTCGCCGCAGCGCCAGGGAGGCCACGCCGACCGCCGTGGCCGACGCAGGCAGGAGTCGCCGCCGGCCACCCCAAGGAGGAGGAGGAGTGAAGTAGGTGGTGGGATGATGAAGATAGAAATAGAGAAGATGGTGGTGTTTGTTGGAGGTGGATATGGAGAGGAAGGTGGATGATTTTGGTGGAATTGAGGGAGATGGTAAAGTGGGAGGAGGGTGGAGGTGGTTGTAGTGGTCGGTGGTGGAGGAATTGGGAAGAGGTGGGGTTGATTTTTAGTTGGAAGTGGGTAAATTGAAGGTGAAGATGAGGAGGAAGGAGATGAAATTGAGAGGGAGGAGAAATTGGGGAAGAGGGGGCTACTCTGGCCTGGGGCCGCCAGAAGTGATCGGCGTGGGTCTGGGTGGTCGTCGCCCAAGTAGAGAAGAGAGAGGGAAAGCAGAAGGAGAGAAAGGAAAAAGAGAGAAAAGAATAGAAAAAGAAAAGAAAAGGAGAAAGAGAGAGAGGGAGAAGTGATTGAAGTGAGGGGGAGTTAATGAAGGGGGTGGGTTTGGCAGGTGAAGTGATGGGGGAAAAGGAAAGGAAAGAAAAGAAAGAAAGAAATGAAAAGATTCTGTAAAATAATAATATTATAATAATGTAAGGAAATATGACTGTCCCAGAAAAATCCCCAAAAAATACCCAGAGATAGAAAACATCATCCTGAGAAATAATATGAAATCAATTTTCAGAAATAAAATCTCATTTTCAAAATAACATTCCTGGAATTTACCAGTGATACTGGCCGACATCAAATCCGTCCGATTTTTGATAAATTCAGAAAATTCTCCAAAAATACATCAAGCTAGAAAATATGATTCTAAAAAATAATGTAAAAGCGGATTTTAGAAATTCACTCCATTTGTAAATTAAAAATCCTAAAATCGACCAGCGATACTAATCGACACCAAAACCGGTCAAACTTTGATAAATTCAGAAAAATCTCAGAAACTACATCAAAGTAGAAAATGTGATTCTAAGAATCAATGTGAAAGCGAAATCTAGAAATTCAACTCCGATTGTAAATTAAAAATCCTAGAATCGGCTAGTGATACGGTCGACACCGATTTTGAAGATTTTACAAATTAATTCAGAAAATTTTCGAAAATCATAAATAATCTATAATATTAAAAAATAATGTTTAAAATTGAAATTGATCAAATTTGACTACCGAAAAGACTAAATCGAGCAATACGCTAGGATCGGGTCCCCGGTTCATACTAGGGCTGACTCCGAGTCCATGTATCCAGATCCAATGCAAAATGATCACAAAAATATTCATAAAACAAAAATAAATACCGGATGTAAATCAAGAAACACGATTGAAAAATCTGAATACGTATCTGAGTATGTATTTCGGGAACGGGGTGTTACATTCTATCCACCTTACAAAAATTTCGTCCTCGAAATTTCGATAAGGGGGAAGATGAAAAAAAAGGGAAAGGGACGAGAACTATACCAATTAAGATATGATTAACTTAGGATAATCTCACAACCGACTGATCAATAACTCTGTGCGTAGATGTCTTCTGCACTTCCTGTCGTATAATTCTTCAGATGGTGCCATAACAAAACAAACATGATAATTGTTAATAAAAAGAATTCTATTAGAAGAAGATAATTAAGATTCTGAATAGGTATTTCTGAGAGTGATAAGATAAGTTGAATATAAGCAGAGTACCTAAACCTCTCTGAAGGCTTCAACAAGATAGTGATCTGAATCTCGTGTCCCTGCCCGACACAATATAACTGGAATACCATGTAGCTGAACTATCTTTCATATATTAATCTGCCAGAACTTCTGTAGACCGACTTACTCTGGGTAATATGAAATGAGCTGACTTAAGATCTGGCTAAACTTTCACTGCTTGAATTTCTGCTAGGCGTGAAATCATCCCCGGAGAAAAGTCTTTCTTATAATAATCATGAATATGCCATATAATAAGGTATCAGGGGTGATAGTGTCCGATCAGGTGTCACAATATCAGGTCAATGTACTTGTACCACATGAAGCATGTCAAGTAAGGGTTAGCAGCATGTGCCATATACCTAGTGTCAGGATTAGGTATCAGGTATGACATATCAAGTATCGGTGTCTAATATCAAGTGCCGTGGATCAGGTATCAAGTATTACATATTAACTGTCGGTGTATATACTGTATCTTAACTTGTATAACAAGGAATCATGTACTAAAAATTATAGTTGCAAGTATTAGGCATGTTATAGTAGTAATAAGATATCCACATGCTATAAACATTAAAGTAGCAGTTATTAAGCATAATACAAACACTCACCTGAAACCAGAATGAAATACCGGGTTAAAATCCGAGAAGATAGCAAACCCGTGCGAGCAACCCACTAGCCCATATTTATATATTAAAATATATAAATATATATATATATATATATATATATATATATATATATTAGAGAAGGAATGAGATAGGAGAGAGAAAGTTATAGGAATGAGAGAGAGAGGAGAATAGGGTATTTTTTTGAAAAGGAAATAGGAATTAAAAGGAGAGGGGTATGATTGTAATTATAGGAAAGTAATATGGGGGTGAGGTGGAGGGTATTTTAGGGAATGTAGGAAAGTGAGTATTTTAGGAAAAGAAAGAGAAAAGAAAAGAAAGAAAGAAATAAAGAAGGAAGAAGAAAGAAGAAAGAAAGAAAGAAAGAAATGGAGGGGATGGGGGAGATGGCCGGCGGCCCTGGGGCGGCGGCGCCGCCGCCAGAGATGGGGGGGCGACGCGGCTGCCCTAGGGGAGGGGAGGTTGGTGGTGAAGTTGTTTGGTTTGGTGTTGTTTGGTGAAGGAGTGGTGGTGGTAGTTGATAGTGGTGGTGGTTATGATGGTTGTGGTGGTTGTTGGAGGTGGTGGGGAGTTAGAGGAGGAGGAGGAGGTGATGATGGGGTGGTGAAAGTGGTGGATTTTATGGATATGGTGGTGAATTTTGGAGGAGGAAGGGAAGTGATGGTGATGGGTTTGGTTGAAATTGAAAATGGTGGGTGGTTGGTGGAGGTTAAAGGAGGTGGAGGAGTGGAGAGGGGGTGTGGGGGAAGTGGTGGGCGACGGCTATGGGGGGCGGTGGTGGTGGTGGTGATGGTGGAGGCGGCGGTGGAGATGAAGAGAGTGGTTTCGTTTTGAAGGAGATGGAGTTTTGAAATGAAATTGAAAATGAAAAAGAGAAGGAGGAGGATTTTAATAGAAAAGAGAAGAAAATGGTGATGATGAAATGGGATTGGGGAGCGGGAGGGGCTGCAGTAGCAGCCTATCATGGCCTGGCTGCAGCAGCAGGCTGCTATGGAAGGGGAAAGAGGGGTTGCAGCAGCAGCCCATCATGGCCTGGCTACTGCTGCAGGCGGTGGTGGAAGGGGGAAGCAGGGCATGGGGGGTGGAGTGAAGGAGAAGAAAAGAAAAAGAAGAAAAAGAACGAAAATTAAAGAAAAGAAAAAATAGGAAGAAAGAAAAGAAAATAGTATAAAATTTTATTATTACATAATTTATTTATTATAATATCTGAGAGTATACAGTAGGAGAGTGTAGAAGGAAAAAGTAAGAAAAGAAAATGTCGGTAAATAATATTAGTATTTAAATAGGGCAAAAATTCGACTGTTTTAGAAACGTTCCAAAAAATTCTTAAAAATAGAAAATATTCTTTTAAGATGCTTGGTGAAATCGGATTCGAGAAATTCAATGTAATTTTTAAATTAAAAATCTTGGAATCTTCCGGCGATACCGGTTGACATCAGGATCAGTCAAATTTTGATAAATTTAGAAAAATCTCAAAAAATGTATTTATATAGAAATGAAATTCTAAGAAGTAACGTGAAAGCCGTTTCTGAAAAATCCAATCCCGTTTGAAAACTAAAAATCTGAAAATCAGTCAGCGATGCCGACCAACACCGTTTTTGGAGATTTTACTGAAAAATTCCAAAAAATCATGAAAAATCTAAAATATTAGAAAGCAGTGTCTGAAACTAAAATTAATCAAATTGGACTAACAGAAAGATCAAATCAGGCAGCAGGCTGGTATCGGGTTCCTAGTCCGAGTCAGGGCTGACTCTAGGTCTAAGAATCCAGATTCGTTACACAATAACATAAGCAATCACAACCCAAAAACACATACTGGAAGAAAATTGAATTAATACGGTCGAAAATTTTGGGACACGTATCTGGGTACGTATCCCGTGAACGGGGTGCTACAATCTACCCACCTAACTAAAATTTTGTCCTCGAAATTTCGATATGGAAAGAGATAAACATGGAAATAAAGAATTGATAAGACAAGAGATAGAGTTCATGAGAAAATTATCACTCAAGACTCGAATAGATGCGGGTAACAATCACGAATGATGTCTTCTCACTCCCAAGTGGCTTCTCCCAGACTATGCCTGTTTCATGAAACTAGCACCAATAGGATGGTCTGATTCTTCAGGGTCTTGATACTTCTGTCCACTATAGCCATTGGTTGCTCAGTATATGACAAATTCGACTGCAACTCCAACTCTGAATAATCCAATACATGGCTCTCGTCCTGGATATATCTTCTCAACTATGACACATAGAACACATTGTGTACTCCTTCCAGTGATGGCGGCAGTGCCAATCTGTACGCCACTTCTCCCACTCGCTCCAATATCTCAAATGGGCCTAGATACCTCAGACTCAGCTTCCCACGTGCACCAAATCTGATCACTCCCTTGGTCGGAGATATCTTCAAAAATACATGCTCTTCTACCTGAAACTCCAATGGTCTTCTATTGGAATCTACCCAACTCTTCTGTCTGTCCTGTGCCGCACGAAGGTGCTTTTGGATGGTTCTGATTTTATCCACTTCCTGTACTATCACATCAGGTCCCAAATGTCTTCTCTCACCAACTTCATCCTAACACAACGGTAATCTGCATCTCCTGCCGTATAGGGCTTCAAACGGAGCCATCTTGATGCTCGCCTGATAGCTGTTATTGTAGGAAAACTCTGCCAAATGTAGATGATCTTCCCATGATTCCTTGAAGTCTATCATACAAGCACTGAACATGTCTTCTAGGATCTGAATGGTCCGTTCGGACTGCCCGTCTGTCTCTGGATGATAAGATGTGCTAAACTTCAGACGGATCCCTTGACTCTCTTGAAGGCTCTCTCAGAAGCGAGATCTGAACCTCGTGTCTCTGTCCGACACGATACTAACTGGAACTCCATGCAGCCGAACTATCTCCCTCATGTACTTGTCTGCCAGAAGCTCTGTAAATTGTCCCACTCTGAATGGTATGAAATGTGCTGATTTAGTGAGACGGTCAACAACTACCTATAGTGCATTATTCTCCTTTGGATTGTGGGGTAGAGCGGTGACAAAATCCATATAACATTTCCATTCTGGTATTGGCAAAGGCTGTAGTGATCCAGCTGGTCTCTGGTGTTCAGCCTTCACTTGCTGACACACTGACACTTCACCACATATTATGCGACTCTCTCTTCATCGCATTCCACCAGAAATGCTGCTTCAGATCCTGATACATCTTAGTTCCTCCAAGGTGTATAGAGTAAGTTAAGCGGTGGGTCTCGGCTAAAATCTTCTGTCTAATCTCCCCCTGAGGCACAAAAATTCTACCCCTAAAATAGAGTGCACCATCAGTATGTATGCAAACATCTGACCTCAGCTTCGCTTCCATTTGCTCCCTGAACTTCAGCAATCTGGGATCTTCTTTCTGTGCTTCTCTGATCTCCTCCATCAATGTCGTCTGGATCTGAAATGCCTTCAACTGCACAGACCCACTAGCCATTTGAATCACCATCAAGTCTAGCCGCCTCATCTCCTTGAGTAACTCCTCTTGATGAGTGAGCAGCGCTACCATGTTGGCTTCAGGTTTCCTATTCAAGACATCCGGTACAACATTAACCTTGCCAGGATGGTACTGCAGATCTTTATCATAATCTGCCATCAACTCGAGCTATCGTCTCTGCCTCATGTTCAACTCTTTCTGGGTGAAAATATACTTCAAGCTCTTGTGATCGGTGTATATCAACACTCGATCACCCAGTAAGTAATGCCTCCATATCTTCAACGCAAAGATCACAGTTGCCAGTTCTAGATTATGCGTTGGGTAGTTCTTCTCAGGTGATTTTAATTGCCTGAATGCATAAGCTACCACATGTCCACGCTGCATCAATACACATCCAAGACCCTTTCCTGAAGCATCACTGTATACAGCCATTCCTCCTGTCCCAGAGGATGTCTTCAAGCTTGGAGCTGAAATTAACTTGCTCTTCAACTTCTCAAAAGCAGACGCACACTCTTCAGTCCATATATACTTCTCTCCCTTCCTGGTAAGCTTGTTCAAAGGAGCTGCAATCTTAGAGAAGTCCTACATGAACCTTCGATAATATCCAGCTAATCCAATGAAGCTCCTGATCTCTGTTACTGACTTTGGAGTTGGCCAATCCTTTACTGCCTGAATCTTGCTCGGATCCACAGAGATTCCTTCCTTAGAAACAACATAGCCCAAGAATGCTATATTCTCCAGCCAGAACTCACACTTACTAAGTTTGGCATGAAGTTGCTTAAGTCGGAGTGTCTGTAGTACAACCCTCAGATGCTCTGCATGCTCCTATTCATTCTTGGAATAAATCAAAATATTATCAATGAATACCAACACAAACTTATCCAAATATGGTGAGAAGATTCTATTCATTAAGTCCATAAAGACTACTAGGGCATTTGTAACTCCAAAGGGCATAACTAAGAACTCGTAATGACCATAGCGAGTCCTAAATGCCGTCTTCTGGATGTCTTCCTTCTTTACCTTCAACTGATGGTACCCTGACTGTAGATCTAACTTTGAGAATACTTGGGCCCTACGAAGTTGATCAAAGGAATCATCAATCCTCGACAAAGGGTACTTGTTCTTAATGGTGACTTTGTTCAATTCTCTGTAATCAATGCACAATCTCTTGCACCATCCTTCTTGTTGACCAACAACACTGGTGCTCCCTAAGGTGAAGTACTCGGTCTAATCAGACCCTTACTCGAATAATCCAGCAGCTGCTCCTTCAATATTGCCAATTCTGTTGGTGCCATCCGGTACGATACTTTAGAGATGAGAGTCGCTCCTGGAATAATGTCAATAGAGAACTCCATAATTCTGTCAGGTGAAAGTCCTGATATCTCCTCAAATACATCTAGGAATTCATTCCACACTGACACCGTCTTCTTCTTATCTTCTATAGTGACACAATCCAGTTGATCCTCCTTCCTGAGGGACTTGCCTCTCCAAAGAACTGAAACTCTGGTTGGTGTGGAATTCTGAAGATCACCTTCTTGTTCCGATAGTCGATCACCGCATGATACTTGTTAAGCCAAGTCATGCCTAGGATCGCATCATACTCTCCAGTGTTCAGTACGAACATGTCGGCTTCTAACTTTCTGCCACATAACTCCGCATTGCACGCCTTGCAAATCTTGTTAGCAATGACTATCCCATCCCCCATACTAATTCCCACTGGTCACCCATTCATACTAGGGGTATAGAATGCAAAGTAATAAATCTACTGGATATAAAACAATGTGATGCACTGGAGTCAAAGAATGATAAGACTAGAACTGCATGGACCAAGTTGTACTTGCCACTACTTCTCCTAATGCCTCAGCTTCCTCGGCTATCAAGTTGTAGGCCTGGCCTCTCCCGCGCCTACTCCAGTCCTGGGTCCTCTCTGAGCCTGACCGAGAGTCCGACACTGGGGAGGAAGTGGAGCTCCTCTGTCTATAGGCCCTAGATTCCTACTCATCGGTGGTGCCGAAAATGTTGGGGGAGCTACTCGTGCTGGAGGTGCTGGTAGTGTCACTCATGCTGGAAGTGCTGGTGGTGTTAGATTTGCATTCCATGTCTTCTTGAATGGACACTCACCCACTGAATGGTTGCCTGATCCATAAGCCAAACACAGCCCATTGGCCATACGACAGTTGCGCTGATTATGTCCAGGCTTCTGACAATATCCACACACAAGCTGCTGAGAAGGAGGCCGAAATGACCGCTTGGCTACTGGGGCACCAAAAGATCTGACTGGATTCCCTCTGTTCACCTGCTGGAATTGGCGCTTCGTAGTCTTGTGCTGCAGCTCGATTCTTCTCTTCTTCTCCAGCCCCTGCTCCACATCACTAGCTATAGAAAGAACTTGGGAGTATGTCTTCAGTTGATGGGGTATAAGCAACATCTGGATATCCACCCTCAATCCTTGCTGGAACCTGCTAGCTCTCTTCTCCTCGTCGGCCACCATATATGGTGCAAACTGATTAAGTCTTAGGAATTCAGCAGCATACTCATCTACCGATCGATTCCACTGCTGCAGCCTAATAAAGTGCTCCTCCATCTCCTTCTGAGTCGTCGCAGGGAAAAACCTCTCATAGAAGCCCTTTGAAAACTGGTTCCAAGAGATGGGCTTCTCCAGTCTCACTTCTTCGGCTAGCCACCAAGTCCTCGCCATATCTTTCAGCTGGATCTTGGCCACTTCCACCTGTTCTCACCAGGAATTCTGGACGTCTTCAGAAGATCAGTCATGTCGATCAACCACTGCTCTGCATCCAGGGGCTTCTCTGTGCCCGAAAATTCTGCCGGCTACAATCTCCTGAAATCTGATACAGTACGCGGCCTCTGCTCTTGGGGTGCAGTCAATAATCCTTATCGCAAGAGCTCTGTCTGCTGTTGCTGGCTATTTTCATCATCCCCTGAAGTATCCTCATTATGTCGTTCTCCCCATACGGACCGTCATGGGAAGTGCCAGGACCATTACGTGTCCCCCGCTCTCCATATTCGAGCCGACTGAAAAGGTGACAGAATTATGAGATTTCAGAAATCAAGGGATGGATTTCAAGGAACGAATAGATAACTTTGTACTTGTAATTTGAATGTATAGTAATGACTCATATGGCCTAGTTGCAAATTAATCCAACATTAATCTGCAGACTGGTTGTACTGAAAGTGTGAGAGCCTAGGCTCTGATACCAACCTGTAGCGCCCCGATCCCACGGATACAGAGACACTACTGTGACGTACATACGCAGGGCGATGGTAAGATCACGCATGTATGCTAAGCATCATACAATACATGAATCAGAGTGCAGAAATACGCGGTAATATACATTCTAATATAAAAGTACAAGTACTCAGTCATCACTGATTGTGACATAATATTACATAAATATTACATCACCAGGTAGTACAAAAGTAGACTGCACAGGATATCAAAAGATAAGGACTCACGAGCTAGAAGAGGGAACCTCGTGAGCGGGGAAAGACAGGTTGAAGCTACGGCTAATCCGCCTGCTCCTCAAAGAAAGTCTGATCCTCAGCTGATGGGTCCACCTCTATCCAAACTGCAAGATCTGGACATGCAAATTCAGGGTTGTTAGTGGGCAACCCAGTGAGTGCAAGAAGAACCCAAATGGTAAGTACAAATAAAAGCAAGTACATCAGGTCAAGTACAATGTACCCAAAACAATAAGCATGGAATAACCACAGTAAATAGTGAAATATGAAAATGACATTAGAATTTATGTGGCATGAAATAAAAGCAAGTGTAGCAGGGGAAATGTCATGTAAACAAATTAGCAAGCATCGAGTAACTATAATAAATAGCAAGTATGAAAATGACAATAAAGTTCATGTAGCATGAAGTCAATTATCAAGTTATTATTAAGACTCGTTCAATTTGTATGTTTCGGTATATGGCCTGTACCTTATACTTCCGCATACAAGTCGAGTGAGGTTGGTTATTGGAAATTGATAGGGAACGACGAACTATGTTTAGAATGGGTCCCGTGCATGCCCGGGACAATAGTCCAGGAGTATCCAGTACTGAGCCGGAACGTACCGCTAGGTACCGGGACTTACTATATGCCCGAAAGTCTTAGTATACGTCCGAACAGGAATAGAGTTTCACCGCTCTCCCACAGGAATATACCAATGGGATTATGGCACACCCGGCAGGCAGGCAGGGGAGTAGGGGTACCAGTACACCCTACGGAAGCACCTGGTGGTTTCCAGGTCGAATCCTAGGAATTAGTTGTACAACATTTGTATGACCACCATAAACACAGAAGCTATATCGGTACCCATCAATTCTCCCGTCCCGGTATAAGTTGTTTAAATATTACAGACTATCAAAGGATAATGTCCACAGGGTATTCACAAAAGTCCAATATCCATGGTTATCCTATTACGGGTGTCAACAGGAGTTAATATCAGGAGTAATGTCAAGAGTCTCCCCATTTCAGGGGTTCAAGTATACAGGAGTTCAGGAGCACAGGAGTTCAGGAGTACCAAATGTTTGGTAATAATATAATAATCATGCCAAGTCCCCGTAAAAGTGATAGTCATGAATATGCCATATAATACAGGTATCAGGGGTGATAGTGTCGGGTCAGGTGTCACAATATTAGGTCAATGTACTTGTACCATATGAAAGCATGTCAAGTAAGGGTTAGCATGTGCCATATATCTGGTGTCAGGATCAGGTGTCAGGTATGACATATCAAGTATCAGTGTCTAATATCAAGTGCCGTGGATCAGTTATCAAGTATAACATATCAAGTGTCGGTGTAAATACCATATCTTAACTTGTATAATATGAAATCATGTACTAAAAATCACAGTTGCAAGTATTAGGCATGTTATGGTAGTAATAAGATATCCACATGCTATAAACATTAAAGTAGCAGTTATTAAGCATAATACAAACACTCGCCTGAAACTGAAATGAAATACCGGGTTAAAATCCGAGAAGTTCGCGAACCGTGCGAGCAAAGTTTTAAGGGGAGAGAGAGAGAGAGAAAATAGGGTATTTTTTTGAAGAGGAAATAGGAATTAAAAGGGAAGGGGTATGATTGTAATTATGGGAAAGTAATTTGGGGGTGAGGTGGAGGATATTTTAGGGAATATAGGAAAGTGGGTATTTTAGGAAAAGAAAGAGAAAAGAAAAGAAAGAAAGAAATAAAGAAGGAAGAAGAAAGAAAGAAAGAAAGAAATGGAGGGGATGGGGGAGATGGCCGGCGGCCGGCCACCGCCGACGGCCCTAGGGCGGCGGCGACGCTGCCGGAGGTTGGGGGCGGCGCGGCTGCCCTAGGGGAGGGGAGGTTGGTAGTGGAGTTGTTTGGTTTGGTATTGTTTGGTGGAGGAGTGGTGGTGGTAGTTAATAGTGGTGCTGGCTATGGTGGTTGTGGTTGTTGTTGGAGGTGGTGGGGAGTTAGAGGAGGAGGTGATGATGGGGTGGTGGGAGCTGTGGATTTGATGGAGATGGAGGTGAATTTTGGAGGAGGAAGAAAAGTGATGGTGATAGGCTTGGTTGAAATTGGAAGTGGTCGGTGGTTGGTGGAGGTTAAAGGAGGCGGAGGAGTGGAGAGGAGGTGTGCGGGAAGTGGTGGCCGACGGCTATGGGGGGCGGCGGTGGTGATGAAGAGAGTGGTTTCATTTTGAAGGAGAAGGAGTTTTGAAATGAAATTGGAAATGAAAAAGAGAAGGAAGGAGGAGGATTTTAATAGAAAAGAGAAGAAAAGGGTGATGATGAAATGGATAGGGGAGCAGAGGGGCTGCAGCAGCAACCCATGCTGCTGCAGGCGGCGGTGGAATGGGGAAATAGGGCCTGCAGCAGCAGCCCATCATGGCCCGGCTACTGCTACAGGCGGCGGTGGAATGGGGGAAGCAGGGCATGGGGGGTGGAGTGAAGGAGAAGAAAAGAAAAAGAAGAAAAAGAAAGAAAACTAAAGAAAAGGAAAAAATAATAAGAAAGAAAAGAAAATAGTATAAAAATTTTATTATTAAAAATTTATTTATTATAATATCTGGGAGTATAAAGTAGGGGAGTAGAGAAGGAAAAGGTAAGAAAAGAAAATGTCGGTAAATAATATTATTATTTAAATATGGTAAAAATTTGACTGTTTCAGAAACGTTCCAAAAAATTCTCAAAAATAGCAAATATTACTTAAAGATGCTCGGTGAAATCAGATTCGAGAAATTCAATATAGTTTTCAAATTCTCAAAAACAACAAGTTGCAAGCTACTATTAGATCATCAAAACCGGTTTGAGGTGAGCATAAAATAAAGTTATCATTTACAAGTTGGCAAGTTAGTGGGTTAGATGTTAGAAATGTTAGAATCCATCATCATGAGCCATCAATGGCTCTTGCAAGAGTAAGACCTTATAGAGGCTACTAGATTCATGTGGATTATCAAGTAAGTGGTTGATGGTTAGTGATTAGCAGTTAGATTGTCATCAGAAGAAAATTTTAGTTAAGCATCATGTAGAAGATAAAGAAGATTACATTGGAGAAGAAAGAAGACACATTTACATAGATTGTCACCATCTATTACATCAATCTCTCTCTTTCTCTCTCTGAATCTCTCTGTCCTAATACATGAATGTAAAAGAAAATAAAAATATAAAAGAAAGAAGAAGAACACCTACACTACACTAAAAGAGAGAAAACCTAGCCTATTTCTCAATCTCCTTCTGTTTCAGCCAAACCCTGTAGTATTTATAGGCAAAAGGAGGTTTCAGAAGACGAGACGAGGCCATGCGTCGAAAATTGATGCGTGGGCCCACCATAGGGCCACGGAAATGCAGCCATAGCCGTGTTTCCACGGCAATACAAGGGAGCTGGGTCCCTGGTGCATGGGTTCGTTTTGCTTCGGAGACCATCCAGATATGCTCAGATTTAGTTATTTCTGTCCAGATTTTTGTCTGACGTGCTCAAGAGTCTAAATTCAATGTATCTTCTAGAAGCTCCCTTACTTGGCCTACAAGAAATGCGGATTTAATTACCTAAAAATGCGTTGAATTAAGCTCTTATTACCCTTTTACCTCTAGACTCTTGATTTATCTACAAAGTAGACCAAAACACAATTAGAAATGTTATATTATTCATAAATTGGTAGGAAAATGCGATATAATAATGTAGAACTGTAGACTAATCACACCCCCATACTTATCTTTTTGCTCGTTCCGTGCAAAACAAGAAAAGAAGAACTATACTACAAATGTTATTACATCATTTTCGCAGGTGACACGATTGCACTGAGCGTGTGCACCAAGCCGATAAATCTCTAGGTTACCCCTAGAGGAGGAGTTTTGTCTCCTGAGAGTTTTCAGCGGATTGCACCCACAAAATCCATAAAGAAAAGAAAATAAATGTTAGTGTTTTGAAAACAAATTTGGAAAGAGAGACAAGTTTTCGAAATATTTTTGTAAAAATATAAGCGATCTAAGATCATAAGTCCACCAAAAATTATTCTCCCTTAAACTTAGTCTATATGCAAGATCTTGTCTTTAATTAAGGTAAGAATTCAAAATTGGATTGAATATTTTATTCTTCATAAAACTTAGATAATATGCACTTTGTGATAGTGAAGATTTCTGGGATTTCAACTCTAACCATCAAGCAATTTATATATATATTCTTTATTTCTTCTCTTAGTTTTCTTAGGCTTTTTAGTTCACCCAGGTAGTGAGCTTTTAACCGATGACTCTCAGACCGGACGATCTTAGGGCACCAGATGAGAAAACATCTCTCGGGTTTAAGGAGTTGAGTAAACAAGGCCATAAAAACTAAGAGGGATTATTTGTTCCTTATTACCACCTTTAGGCGTGAATAATCATGCTTCTTAAGGCATAGTTATCCAGCTTAATAAGTGATTTTTCTTCCATCATATATATATTTTAATTTTTTTAACTTTATGACATTTTAGGTCTTTGTTTCCATCCCAAAAATTGTGTTTGTGTGAAGTGTAAACTATCTAAGTCAAAAAATTCAAGATAAAATTATCTCCCCAATCTTTTATACTTAACCTATAATTTTAAACAAAATCTATTATTTTAACTAGGTTTAAGATGTCATAATTAAGGTTTTCATAGTTTCTAAGATCATCTTAATTTTCTTTAAAAATAGATCAAAATATTGTCTCTTATTTCAAAAAGTTTTTAAATAAAGAGAAAAATCCTATACAAAAGGGAAGATTTCTAAAAGTATCTTAAAAGAAGTAAAAAAGAAAGAAAATCTAAAAACTCTACGTTAATAGACCCTCCCCCCACACTTATCTCATGCATTGGCATCGTGCTGTATGTATGCATGAAATAAATAGAGAGGGAAGAAAAATCACCTCAAGGCGGTAGTTCCGGTGGTAGTCTGATTGGTCCACGAAATGCGGCCCAATCCAATTTGCGTGGAGTCCGGAGAAACCCACCAGAAACCTTTATAATACAACCCACTAAAATGATGTATATATGAATGATTTTTATTATGAATTTCACCCCATCAAATTTCTACATTTTCAAAATAATTTCAGAGTCAATTTTATCAACACCCTTGTCCCAAAATGGAGTGTGAAAAGATGGAATATTTGATTTGGACTCAGGAAGTACAGGACTAATACTGACTCGGGAAATTTAACTTAAGTCAAGTAAAGGTTCAGGAGTCAAAATTAGTTCAGGAAACGGGTCAAATCAAGAAGTTGAAATTCAAATCCACATTCATTCCCCCACAATGGAATGTGATTTACTAAGATGGGTGATTCAAGTTCAAGAATGACAGGTATGAAAACCAAAACTGACTCTAAAATGTTGCTCAAGTTGGTAACAAAACAGGAGTCAATATTGATTTAGGAATTTGAACTGGATCACAAATTTGAGGATCAAAGTCACATTTCTTATTGAGTTCAATTTCATAAAAATGAGAACTTGTCAATTTATCAATGGAACATTCAAATGTATGAAATTGGTCAAGTTCAATATGATGATCATAAATGATTGGTGATTCAATTTCATGATGGACTGGCACAGGATCCAATACTGACTCGAAAAAAGGATTAAAATCAGGCAAAGATACTGGAGTTAATATTCAATCAGGAAGTGAAATTGAATTACCAAGTTGAGGTTCATGATCACGTTGATTTTCTAATTCAATTGCAGCAAAGGGATAACTTGCCAAAAGTCAATGTGGTTTTCAAAATTTGGAGTTTGGTCAAGTTCAAATGAGTGTGCTAAAATTGAATCTTGATTTTTAAAACAACATGAGTCCTAGGTCATATCAATAGAGTTAGAGATATCTGAAATGGTCATAGGTTGATAAGATAGAGTTTCCTCATTCCTATAAATGCTAAACAATTGACTTAATTGTGTTTCCAACCTATTGACTGACTGAGCAGAAGATTTTTGAAATTGTAGCGCGAACTCCTACAAGATTTCTATACTCTTTTCTAGATATGACATTTATTCAAGTGGATGTTCTAGAAAAGGAGTGTAGGAATCTTGATTTTTAAAAAATTATGAAGATTGTGAGTCCAACAAGTTTTGAGATTGTCGCTCAGACTCACGCAAGAGTTCCTCAGTCAATTTCAAGATAGATGTTTGATCATTTTGACGAGTTGGAACTGAGTAAGACTCTTGAAAATATTGTAAAATTATGGAGGCCAACATATTCTAAAATTGTCGCTCGGCCTCTTGCAGGTTGGCTTCTATACTCTTTTCTAACTCAAATTTTTCTTCTATTAGTGGTTCTAGAACAGGAATATAGGAAGCAAAATTGGGAGATGAATATTGTAAAAATTGTGAAAATTGTGGACAAGGTGGCTGAAAATTTGACTCGGGGGAGGTGAATCCTCATTGACTCTGTGAAAAGTTGAAATTATTTTTGAAAGGTTGTCATCAGATAAGCGGTATGGGTTATACTGAGTCGAATACATCCAATCCAGATTATTTGGTTGGTTCATGTTATTCAAAGTTGGGTTAGAGCTATTTGACAACGAGGTTGATGTGAAGTATGGATTCATGTTAAGATTGAAAAAATTGTTGTCGTTGAATTCCATTTCACAAACAAACACAAACAAGAAAGAAAAAACAAAGAAACAAATAAAAAGAAAAAAATCAAAACCAAGCCAATATTAAGGTTGACCTAGACCTAGATGACTCCTATTTGGGCGATTACCCGGCGGAGGTTGTTGTATGAATCTGACCACAAGCTAATCGGTCAGGTAGGGGCAAAATACGGTGGGAGGTATCCATGCGTAAGCAACGGGACGCCAAACCACGGTATCTTCGAGGCGTAACCTCTTAATCCTCAGCCTTAGACACCGATTTCACAAGAGTATGATTCAAATAAGTTCCACCCTTGGTCAATCTCTTAATGAGTCCGAGATGTCCCTAGGGGCCAACGTCTATCAATTATTATTAGGGCTTGGTTGTGTGAGTCGGGAGGTGATTTTTGGGCTAAGGAAGGGTGATGAACTCCATACCTTATCTTGTATTGGGTTTTGCCCTTAATTTCATTTCGTGCAAGTGTGCAATATAGACAAGAATATAACACAAAGAGAATAAATCACCCACGTATTTGTCCTATGTTATATGCAATGCCATATGTACACCTCAGTCCAGATCACAATAACAGAACAAATATAGTATATTGGAATTGAATTGACACGTGCTTAAATGCAAATGTCTAAACCGTTTTAAGAGCGTCCAAAATACCGTATTTTAGTTCGTTAGTTATTGTAGTGTTCAGACAATCAAAGCAGGGAAGTAATAATACAGATCAATTAGCTATTACAATGAACACAGCCCAGCACAACAAGATACACAATTATCACAAAATCGTTGCGTATCCGCGGCAAAAGTCGGGTTTTTGCGGCTTTTCTTTAGAAGCTGGGTCCCTGTTTTTTAGACCAGGGAGATGGAAAATTAGTGTTTGTTCTATAATGTTAAGCTCCTGTAAAGATTATCTTGCACACCAAAATAGAGAAGAAAATATTAACAAAAAAAGTGAAATAAAACCATTCCCGTCCCCGGCAATGGCGCCAAAAATTTGATCGGAATGGAACAAGCACTTGAAAAAGTGTGTTTTATGAAATCAGTGAAATTATGTATGTGTGCTAATGTTCCATCGATACTTCCGTTATAGCATTGGCTCAACTGGTCGAATCCACAAGGCGGAGGCAATAGAAGCATTAACAGTTTATATTCACGTCGATTGTTAACAAGTTCTTCTTTGTTAAAAAATGAGAAAAAAAAAGAAAAGAAATCTAGAAATGATAGATAGAGAAGGCAATGAAGACGACGATGTAAAAACAAAAGAGAAGTGGTTTGAAAACAAAAAGAAGATGGAACAAAGATAAACTAAGAAGTTGGTAAAAACAAAAATGACAAAAGGGTTTTGGAAATTGTTTTTAAAACAAAGTAACAAGAAGGAAAAAAATTATAAAAGAAAACTCATGGCTACTAGCTACTAATTGCTCCACTAAGTATGCTAACCTCTTAGTAATAGTTGCCTCACATGGATCCTTGGACATTACTAGTCCTTGGCTTCAAGAGACGATACAAAGCATGACAAATAAGATTGTTCTTCTACATTCAAACAACACATCCATACCACATAACAAGTTACAAGGTACTATTAGATCATCAAAATCGGTTAGAGGTGAGCATGAAATAAAGAAGACATTGCAAGTTAGCAAGTTAGTGAGTAAGATGTTAGAAATGTTAGAATGTTAGAATCCATCATCATGAGCCATCAACGGCTCTTGCAAAAGCAAGGCCTTGTAGATACTATTAGATTCATGCGGATTATTAAGTGTTTAGATGGTTAGTGGTTAGATTGCCATGAGAAGAAAGATTAGCTAAGCATCATGTAGAAGATGGAGAAGATTACAATGGAGAAGAAAGGAGACACCTTTACATAAATTGTCACCATCTATTAAGCAATCTCTCTCTTTCTCTCTATAAATCTCTCTGCCCTAATACATGAATCTAAAAGAAAATAAAAATACAAAAGAAAGAAGAAGAACACCTACACTACACTACATTAAAAGATAGAAAACCTAGCATATTTTCAATCTGCTTGCATTTTGATCAAACCCTGTAGTATTTATAAGCAAAAGGAGGTTCCAGAAGATGAGACGAGGCCACGCGTCGAACATCGACGCGTGGGGCCACCAAAGGGCCGTGGAAACGCGACCATGGAAACGCGGCCATAGCCACGTATTCACGGCAATACCAGGGACCTAGGTCCCTGTTTTTGGTACGTGGGTTCAGTACGCTTTGGGGCCTTCTAGATATGCTCAGATTCGGGTATTTTCGTCTGAATATTCGTCTGACGTGCACAAGGGTTTAGGTTCAATGTATCTTCTAGAAAATCCCTTGCTTGGCCTCCAAGAAATGCGAATTTAATTACCTGAAATGGGTTTAATGAAGCTCTTATTACCCTTTTACCCCTAGACTCTTGATTTATCTGCCAAGTAGACCAAAACACAATTAGAAATGTTATATTATTCATAAATCGGTAGTGAAATGCGCTATAATAATGCAGAACTGTAGACTAATCATCAGGCATGGTATATGTATAGGAAATAAACTACCCTAGTACAAACATTCATCACAAGCATATACATGTACAAAACTGGCACTCTGCCACATACAAATATATGGGTACAGACCAATACAAAATATGAATACAAACACGAATACAGAATGAAATACAAGTCAACCCGACGAAGCGGGAAACCCAAAACGAGGCAAGGATACTCGCCCAAAAACACTTCAGAAAGTCACCATAATTCCGGAATCCCAGAAACTAGAACACTTGCGCCAACATATATATATTTATTAAAAAATATATATAAATATTTATGAGAGAGAAAAAGTTAGAGAGAGAAAGAGATCTAGAGAGAGAAAGAGAGAGTTAGAGAGAGAAAAAGTTTTAGAGAAAGAAAGAGTTAGTGAGAGAATCAGATATAGAGAGAGGAGGAAGAGGGCTAGAGAGAGATTAGAGAGAGGAGAGAGAGTTAAATGGAGAGAGAGACTTTAGAGAGAGTGCAGAGAGGGGGTGTCACGCCCCGCTTCCTAAAATACGTGAAACGGAGTCGCGATAAAGGTCAGCGACGTATATACGCGAGGAAATACCCCACGCATACACGCTAAGCTTAAAGTAACCTGAACAAGTTACAAAATCTACTATGATAAATCAATATCACTGCTATGATAAATCAATATCACTGCAACACTCACAACACAATTAAATAAAATTAAACAAAAGGGTGAAACACTCACAAAATAGAATTATAGAAAAACACTCACAAAATTCTTATTTACTTGAAGAAGAAAGAGAACACTCACCTGAACTCGATCACAATCCAAAGCACTGAAATTGTAGGATCCCGATAAATCTACATAAATTATTTCAACAAAAATTGTTAGATTTTTAAAAGAATATTTTAAGGAGTTCAAATCTTGATTAATTAGTTTGGGAGTTAGAAATATGATTCTTTAGGTTTTAATGAATCTAATAGATTTAATTTAAACTAATTTCTAATTTTTTTGTTGGATTTTTAATAGGCTTTAAACTATTAAAATATTTAACGGGTCTAAATTTAACATTAAGAAATAATGGTTTTTAAAGTGGGTGATTTGAATTAATTTATATTAGTATTACTCTAAAATAGAAAGTAGAAGTATTATAAATTATTGTTTACATTATTCTCAATTTTTTATATTTTTAATAAATTATTTTAACAAGCAAATCTTGTTTCTTTCTTTCCTCTTTTCTTTTTTTTTTTCCCCTCTTTTATTTATTTTTGTATACCTAATAGCCCAAGCCCAAACTAGGCCTAGGCTGGACCAGGCCAGGCCCAGACCTGGTCCAAAAATTCTCTTTCTTTCTTTTTTTTTGGTTTAACAGGGCCCAAGGCCCCGTCTGCTAGCCGGCCTGGCCCGGGTCAGGCCAGGCCGGCCCTGTTCCAGCCGGGCCACAGACCTGGCCTGGGCCGGCCAGGCCTGGTTCTGGCCTGCTGTACTAATTTCGAGTTTTTTTCTTCTTTTTTTTTGTTTTTTATTCTTTGTTGTAAACAAAATTCCAGAAAAATATAAATTAAAAATTATAAGTTGGTAGATCTTCATATGTATTTTAGCTTGATTTAGATTGGATTTTTTATATATAAAATTATTCACGGAGATTATAGTATAGACATGATTATTAATAAACAATTTATATCAATAAATTTTTAGAAAATAAATTACTTACTTGGATTTGATTTGTTCAAATCAAGGCTTTGTAGGGTATTAAAATTATGATTATATAAAAATTATTTTAGGCAAATTTCTAAGAACTATTAAATATATTATGGTGAGTTTTGTCATATGGTAGTTAAATAACAGATAGTTGAGATTAATAATTTATTTATTTGGTTCTAATTTAATTTAATTTATTTTTAAGAAAAACTGAAATTAATTTCATAAGTTAGATCTACTTACTTGAGTTGTTCCTCCTTACTTTCTCCTTAATCTCTCCTTGCTTTCTCCTCAATCTCTGTACCTCGAAGCCTTTTTCATTCATGATCCACTTGAGAGGAGAAGGGAAAGATGAAAGCAGGGAGATTTTAGATTAGGGTTTCCCCTTGAGGAAGAAGAGAAATAAAGGGTTTAGGTCTTTTATATAGGTTATTAGAGATTTTAGAAACCTAAATTCCAATTAGATTTAAATTGCTTAATTTAGTAGTTAGGATTTAGATTAGGATTAGTTAATATTTAACGAAAAGATTTGATTAGATAGAATTTTGATTAGGATTAGGATTGGGCAATGGGTTAATGGGTAAGGATCCCATGGTAATGGGTTATGGGTTATATTTGGGCCTTAGTTAAAAGAAATAAGTAACATGAAGAATAAGAAAATAATGAGTGGGCTCGCGGGCTTAGTTTTGGGTTTAAAGAAAAATAGAAAAAGGAGAAGGAAATGAATGAAAATAAGAAGTGGGTTTGGCTCATGTGGGCTTAGCATAAAAAGGAAAAGAAAATAAAAGGAAAAGGAGAATGGGCTGAACTTATTGGGCTTGGAATGAAAATAATAATAATACTACTAATAGTGATTAACAATATCATAATAATAATTAACAATAATAATTACAATAATAATAACAACAATAGTAATAATAATAAAATTATTAACATTAAAAATCTTATCTAATAATACTTGATAAAAATACTACCATTAATAATAATGACTAAAACAATACAATATGAACAAGAATAATAACAATATCAATATTAACAATAATAGCAACTATAATAATAATACTGGTAACATAGTAATGGGAAAAATACTAGCTAGTAATTAAAATGATAATACTTAATAATGCTAAATATAATTATAAGGCTAAAATACCAGTTACTATCTTAAAATATATTTGTACTGTAACTCGTGTTAATAAATAATAATAATATCACCAGTAAAATAAAATAAATACTTTATAAAAATAAAAATACAATATTTTAGATTAGGGATATTACATTCTACCCACCTTAATAAAAATTTCGTCCTCGAAATTTCAAAAAAAAACGGGGAATGAATAGAAGATTAAAGTTAAGAAATAGATATTAAGCAATTTGAGAAAGTAAAAAGAATAACTGATGTTAATATTGTTTTCTCGTCTTCCACGTCGCTTCTCGATGCGTTATAAGCCCACCACGCTGCCGCTGCGCGCTCTGATTTCTGTTATCGATCATGTCTAAAGGCCAGGTCCAAGAATCAAAATCAGGAGAAAAGAATAGAGATGAAAGATAGGAATCAATAAGAAAAATATAAATCACTCCGGAAGGAATGTTGAAATCTGAGACATCAAGAGATTCAAGAGATGGATTTAGAAGGAAAGAACGATTGACTCTCAAGTGGACTCAGTATCATCATGTGAATAGTATATGTATATTGCATTGTAAACATAACTTGTTTCAAGTTACTAGTAAGATCTAGGTTCTCTTTTTATGTTGAACCTGGCTCTGATACCAAGAAAACCCTATCATGCTCCGCTTCCCAAAATACGTGGAAACAGAGTCGTGACGAAGATCGGCGATGTATATACGCGAGGAAATACCCCACGCATACACACTAAGCCTAAAGTAATCTGAACAAGCTACAAAATCTACTATGATAAATCAATATCACTGCAATATGACATATAAATATCTAGCACAATGATAACAGATGAATAAAGGAAAGAGAATGGCAACTATATGCGATAAAAATAGAATCAAGAAATTACATGAATAAAAGAGTAAGAATACCTATAATCAAGAAAAGAGAGACTCTAGCTTCTTGTAACACGTACGAGCTCAATGAAACCTGAACAATATAAGAAAATGTCCAATATCCTGGACGTGCGAATCCAGGGTCGTCAGAAGCGATCTAATGAGTGTGTGTGTGTGTATGTATGTAAAGAGGACTGCCCGTGCATATAAACAATGTGCACAGAATAACAACAAGATAACTGCAAATAGAGGATAACTAAATAACATGATAAACAAACAACTGGATAATAATAACATGAATAAGCGTGCAGATAAAAGACAAGTAAAACAACTGTAAACAAACAACTGATGTCATAATATATGACCTAACATATGTCACTAGTTTGATGTACAATCCTAAATCTATCATAATTTATACATGTATATACAGTCGGGTGATCACAGTTAGTCACAATACATTAACAGTTTATCATTATTAATTATGTCAGCAAACACCAATTGTCACATGTAATAGACGTATTTCATACTACGCCTACCGCGCATGCCAATCGAGGTCCTCAGTTATTAAAACTGATCGGTTGGAGACATTGTCTGTGTTTCAGGTGGGTCCCGTGCATACCCGGGAGCACGGCCCAAACTCCTGGCGCTGAACCAGGACCTACCGCAAGGTAGTCAGGAACATGTATAACAGGAATAGGTACATGTATAACATGTATAACATGAACAGGAAATAGGACGGGGTGCCAGTCACCCTACAGGAACCCTGCAGTGGAACCCTCTTTCGGCTGCGTAACCTAAATCCTAGGTCCACCCAAAATACAGACGTTGTCTTCTCCATCAATCTCCACAATCCCAGTGTAAGTTGTTTAATTTCATGTTATTAGTTTATCAAGATTACTTAATATACATGTTACTTGAATCACTGGGATAACTCGGATGTAGTCACGGTAACAATATCAACATGTAATCAGGATACCGGTATAACAGGAATATATAATATCAATGAACAGGATACCGGTATAACAGGATATGTAACAAGTATGACATAACGATGTTGTTACCGTGTAACAATATTTTCCCAGCAATTAAGTAACATGGACAATAGTATCAGGTAGATATCATGTATAAACAATCAAGTTTCTCATGTAAATCAAGATATTCAGGATGAGTAATAACCAAATACATGAATATCAAATCTGATAACTAATACCAATTATATCAACCTTAAGATCGAGCTGAGTCAAAGTCACAGTCTAAGGGGTATCAAAACTATACCTAAGCAAACAACGATAAACTACCAATGAAATGGCACAGATACAAGCTCCTATCAACTACGTAAATAAAGTGAATAATCATGGGTGTCTTATGAAGTAGTACAAGGAATCAAACTGGTAAAATACAACAGAAAGTCGCATGAAATGATAAGTGTAACATGTAAATGCATACCGACAACAGTGAATAAGGAATTGCACATGAACAAACACTCACAACACAATTAAATAAAATTAAACAAAAAAGGTGAAACACTCACAAAATAGAATTATAGAAGGAAGAGAAAAACTCACAAAATTCTTATTTACTTGTTGAAGAAAGAGAACACTCACCTGAACTTGATCACAATCCAAAGCACTGAAATTGTAGGATCCCGTAAATCTACATAAATTATTTCAATAAAAATTGTTAGATTTTTAAAAGAATATTTTAAGGAGTTTAAATCTTGATTATTTAGTTTAGAAGTTAGAAATATGATTCTTTAGGTTTTAATGAATCTAATAGATTTAATTTAAACTAATTTTTAATTTTTTTGTTGGATTTTTAATAGGCTTTAAACTATTAAAATATTTAACGGGTCTAAATTTAACATTAAGGAATAATGGTTTTTAAAGTGGGTGATTTGAATTAATGTATATTGGTATTACTCTACAATAGAAAGTAGAAGTATTATAAATTATTGTTTACATTTTTCTCAATTTTTTTTATATTGTTAAAAAATTATTTTAACATGCAAATCTTGTTTCTTTCTTTCTTTTTCTTTCTTTTTTTTCCTCTTTTATTTATTTTGTATACCCAATAGCCCAAGCCCAAACTAGGCCTAGGCAGGACCAGGCCAGGCCCAGGCCTGGTCCAGTAATTCTCTTTTTTTTCTTTTTTTTTTCTTTTGGTTTAACAGGGCTCAAGGCCCTGTCTACTAGCCGGACAGGCCCTGTTCCAGCCGGGCCAGACTTGGCCTGGGCTGGCCAGGCCTGGTTCTGGCCTGCTGTAATAATTTTGAGTTTTTTTTCTTCTTTTTTTTTCTTTTTTGTTTTGACTCTTTGTTGTAAATAAAATTCCAGAAAAATATAATTTAAAATTATAAGTTGGTAGATCTTCATATGTATTTTAGTTGGATTTAGATTGGATTTTTTATGTATAAAATTATTCATGGAGATTATAGTATAGACATGATTATTAATAAACAATTTATATCAATAAATTTTTAGAAAATAAATTACTTACTTTGATTTGATTTGTTCAAATCAAGGCTTTGTAGGGTATTAAAATTATGATTATATAAAAATTATTTTAGGTAAATTTCTAAGAACTATTAAATATATTATGGTGAGTTTGCCATATGGGTAGTTAAATAACAGATAGTTGAGATTAATAATTTATTTATTTGGTTCTAATTTAATTTAATTTATTTTTAAGAAAAACTGAAATTAATTTCATAAGTTAGATTTATTTACTTGAGTTGTTCCTCCATACTCTCTCCTCAATCTCTCCTTGCTTTCTCCTCATCTCTATACCTAGAAGCCCTTTTCGTTCATGATCCACTGGAGGAGAGGAGAAGGGAAAGATGAAAGCGGGGAGATTTTAGATTAGGGTTTCCTGTTGAGGTAGAAGAGAAAGAAAGGGTTTAGGTCTTTATATAGATTATTAGAGATTTTAGAAACCTAAATTCCAATTAGATTTAGATTGCTTAATTTAGTAGTTAGGATTTAGATTAGGATTAGTTAATATTTAATGAAAAAGATTTGATTAGATAGGATTTTGATTAAGATTAGGATTGGGCTTTGGGTTAATGGGTAAGGATCTCACGGTAATGGGTTATGGGTTATATTTGGGCCTTAGTTAAAAAAAATAAGTAACATGAAGAATAAGAAAATAATGAGTGGGCTCGCAGGCTTAGTTTTTGGGTTTAAAGAAAAATAGAAAAAGGAGAAGGAAATGAATGAAAATAAGAAGTGGGTTTGGCTCATGTGGGCTTAGCATAAAAAGGAAAAGAAAATAGAAGGAAAAGGAGAATGGGCTGAACTTATTGGGTTTGAAATGAAAATAATAATAATACTACTAATAGTGATTAACAATATCATAATAATAATTAACAATAATAATTACAATAATAATAACAACAATAGTAATAATAATAAAATTATTAACATTAAAAATCTTATTTAATAATACTTGATAAAAATACTACCATTAATAATAATGACTAAAACAATGCAATATGAACAAGAATAATAGCAATATCAATATTAACAATAATAGCAACTATAATAATAATACTGGTAACATAGTAATGGGAAAAATACTAGTTAGTAATTAAAATGATAATACTTAATAATGCTAAATATAATTATAAGGCTAAAATACCAGTTACTATCTTAAAATAATTTGTACTGTAACTCGAGTTAATAAATAATAATAATATCACCATTAAAATAAAATAAATACTTTATAAAAATAAAAATACAATATTTTAGATTAGGGATATTACAGGGGTTGCTGCCCCCTGCTCAAGCACAGACTAGGCCAACCCGGCCTAGCCTGGCTCTGCCTCTCCCTGGCTGCGGCTAGGGAGACGCCGGGGAGGCCTCGCCGGCCACCGGCCACCCCAAGGAGGAGGAGGAGGAGTGGAGTAGGTGGTGGGATGATGAAGATGAAAATGGAGGAGATGGTGGTGTTTGTTGGAGGTGGAATTGGAGAGGAAGGTGGATGATTTGGTGAAATTGATGGAGATGGTGAAGTAGGAGGAGGGTGGAGGTGGTGGTTGGTGGTGGAGGAATTGAGAAGAAGTGGGGTTCATTTTGAGTTAGAAGTGGGTAAATTGAAGGTGGTGAAAACACACCTAGAGGGGGGTGAATAGATGTATGGCTAATCTAATGACAAATGATGTGGTATTAAAAACTAATTGGAACACACTTAGTGTAACCAAAGAGTGTAGCCGAATTCCCAGTGAGGAGCTCTGGACTAACTCCTCAAGATTCCTCTAAATAAGAGTTGAGGTGCTATATGAAGCTCTCTTGGTTCAACACAAGTATGGCACACAATCAATACCAAGCATGTATATGATATGAACAATATGATGCAGTACACAATATAAGAGAGAGTTTAGAGATAGTGGTTCAATCGCAAACACCGAGATATATTTCGAGATTCGAGCCACTGCTCTACGTCCCGATTTCACACAGAAGGATTTTCACTATACGTCCACACAGGACTTCCCACACAGGAACCTTCACTAAGGATTTGGCAAATACAAACTAGGAGTACACAACTCCTCTCTCTAACAAACACAACATCTACACAAGAGGTAAGGCATAAAGTCAAAATAACAATCACCTCTCACTAGAGGGATAAGGCACCAAGCCAACACTACAACCTCAATCACCTCTACACTTAGAGGAATACCAATAAATACAAACTCCTCCACAATCACCTCTACATATGAGGGATAACACAAAGTAAAGAGGATTACAACACTTGATGGTTTCAATAACTACAAACCAATTTTCTCACCAAAACCAAGATCATATAGATAGGATACATATGATAGCTCAAGTGAGAGAAAAACAAGATGTTTAGAAAACAAATCACAAAGAAAAGTACTTGGGAAAATAACTAGAATAAGATAGATATGAAGATCAAAACCAATATCCCAAATACTCTATTTTTCTTTGATTTTTCCAACCCTTGAAAACAAATAAAGATAAATCTTTTTAACCTAAAAACTCTTTGAAAACTTATTACTAAAACACTTAAGAAGATGGAAATTTTTGCTCTTGAAATTCTTAGTGAAATCAGCCCAAGAGGGGGCTATTTATAAGCCACCCAAAAATCTACCCATTGGCAGCAGAAAAAGGCAAAATTGTCCTTACGGTCGACCGCCCGGTCGACCGGCCAATGGTTATTTTTTTGACCGTTATGCCATCGGTCGACCGCCCAGTCGACCGGGGCCAGATCTAGAAAGCAGAGCTCTCTGGCCGGTCGACCGCCCAGTCAACCGGCCCTTAAGCCAAAATTGGCTGTTCACGTTTGTGCACATCGGTCGACCAACCGGTCAACCGACTCCTGACTTGGTCGACCGACAGGTCGACCGGCAGACAACCTGGTCAAACAAATTATAGGGATTAAAACTTGGTCTTTTACCTTCAATATAATCCCATAAAATCACATAAATTTCACAAAAATAAGTTCTCATAAGATCTTTGAATACCAAATATGTGTGACCAAAATCAACACATATCCATACTATTTGAACCATTTTGTGATATTGAAATTTGGCCTTCAACCAAAATCGTATTTTCCAAGAACCAAACTTTGAAATGGAAAATCAATTTTTTGAAAACTTGTATAAATATAAAAACAAGATATTGAAATAATATTGAAGCATATTGTATATGGATAGAATCTAATATACATATAAGATATATATCTATATTTTTGACATGAAAACCAAAACCGGTTAAACCAAAAACCAAACATATTGAACTTGTGTGTGTATGTGTAAACTTGAGCATATCAATACTATCTAATCTTTACACAAGATCTAAACATACTAAACTAACCGAAGTCTTCTTGTCTCCAAGCCGACTTGATCCAAACACGATCCAATGAGCTTGACTCCAACTGACTGCAATATGCGATCTTGACGCGCGGGCTCTTAAATCTACATGTGTTAGCCTCAAAACTCCTTTGTTGAAGCTAATCACCTACTAAGATCTTGATTAAATATCTGAGACTAATTAAACACAAGATCATTATTAAACTATAACTACATGAGTTAATCATCATCAAAACTAGAGCGATGGGCCTTTGGGCCAACAGGTGGAGATGATGGAGGAAGGAGATGGAATTGAGAGGGAGGAGAGATTGGGGAAGAGGTGGCTGCCACTGGCCTGGGGTCACCGGAGGTGGTCGGCGTGGGTCGGGTGGTCATCGCCTAAGTGGAGAAGAGAAAGGGAGAGAGGAAGGAGAGAAGGGAAAAAGAGAAAAAAGAATTGAAAAAGAAAAAGAAAAAAAGAAAGAAAAAGTGAGGGAGAAGTGAGTGAATTGAAGGGGGAGTTAATGAAGGGGGTGAGTTTGACAGGTGAAGTGATGGGGGGAATGGAAAGAAAAGAAAGAAAGAAAAAAAGAAATGAAAAGATTCCGTAAAATATAATATTATAATAATGTCGAAAAATATCGACTGTTCCGGAAAAATCTCCAAAAATACTTAGAAGAAGAAAACATCATCTTGAGGAATAAAATGAAATTAGTTTTTAGAAATAAAATCCCATTTTCAAAATAAAAATTCTAAAATCTACCAGTGATACTGGCCGACACCAAATCCGGCGGATTTTTGATAAATTAAGAAAATTCTCCAAAAAAATACATCAAGATAGAAAATATTATTCTAAAAAATAATGTGTAATCAAATTTTAGAAATTCGACTCCGTTTGTAAATTAAAAATCTTGAAATCGACCAGCGATACCGATTGACACCAAAACCGGTCAAACTTTGATAAATTCAGAAAAATTTCAAAAAATGCATTAAATTAGAAAATATGATTCTAAGAAGCAATGTGAAAGCGAAATTCAGAAATTCAACTACAATTGTAAATTGAAAATCCTGGAATCGGCCAGTGATACGATCGACACCGATTTTGAAGATTTTACAAATTAATTCGGAAAAATTTTCAGAAATCATGAAAAATCTAGAATATTGAAAAATAATATTTAAAACTAAAATCGGTTAAATCTGACTACTGAAAAGACCAAATCGAGCAATACACTAAGATCGGGTCCCCAGTTTAGACTAGGGCTGACTCTGAGTCCACGAATCCAGATCCAATGCAAAACGATCGTAAAAATATTCATAAAATAAAAACAAATACGGGAAGTAAATCGAGAAACACGATCGAAAACTATGAATACATATTTGAGTATGTATTCCGAGAACAGAGTGTTACAACTTGTTTATATTGTCCAAGAAATATCTAATGAGTTTGCTAACCTATTAGATTTATGCATGCTTGTCTAGCACTATTAGTTTCTTTTTTATGAATACTATTGATATATGTTACAAGAAACACTAAATAAAGTGCATGTAAGAAAAAAAATGATTCAAGCATGACTATAAGTGCACAAGTATTGCTAAAATTTTCATAAAAAAATATATTTTGCAAAGTAAATATGTATGTGTTATTTTCAAATGCATTCTATGAATGTAGGCATCTCTTGATGTGGCACATAATGAACTTACAATGTTATGATCTGAGTGAAGATGAAACATAGATGGCCATGAGCACTTCTTTCTCTTATTCCACTGTCACAAGGTCGGTCATCTCCCACTTTTACATATTTTTCTTCTTTTATTTAGTTATTTAGTTCAATTAAGTCAAGTTTTCTTATTTCTTTCTCTTCTCAATTATTAGATAAACAATATCATAGTTTGCATTGCATTTTATATTATTTTAGTTAAGATAAATTGTAATATAAGTATATCCATTTAGCTTATGTGCAGTATCCGTTTCCCACACATCCGACTCGTACTTGATTCACTAATATCTACTAATATATGATCTATATGATATTCGATTTTGGCGGATATGAATACCAATTTTTCACATCCGACAATATCTATATCGGTATCCGAACGTTGGAAGCAAATATGGATATGGTAAAGGCAGCTAAAGGCAATATCTATTGCACCCCTAGTGACAACTCAAGGGTACAAGACCAATGAACTTCAAGGACAGTCCATGTATATGGATAGAAGTCCTAAATATATGCTTCAAAACTGTTTATAAATCCCTTAGTTAAATAAAAGATGAAGAAAACCATTATAGTATCTTGACGAGTAGCTGCAATACATGTCGCTTATACCAAATGAATGAGAGGTGGACAGCATAGATATGACTATTTCAGATATCATTTTATAAGACATAAATCTTAACAAGAAATAGCGCAAGGAATGTCATAACCCCTTTCACCACCTTGATTAAAAAAAAAAAATATATTCTCTCTTTGAAGTTGATGAATTATCAGCCCTTTGTCCCAAGCCCCAATGGCTTCAGTATCCAAATCATAGAAACTTCTCACCATCATTCTTTGAGATTTATTCTATTACGTATGACTATAATCTTTCATTATTCCAGATCATCATATAGATGTAGCTAAAGGATTAATACACACTTCAGGATCTCACAGCAAGTGATTTGTAATACCACTAACCAGCATCCTAATGAAGATGTCCTATAATCACCAAATAGAACAGAAAAAAAGAACTATTATTTAAAAGGACATAAACAAGAAACTACATGATGCTCCCGCTCCAAACCTATAAACAAATGTTCTTTCCCAAGAAATTGAAGGAAAAGATCTAATGTTCTTTGGTCGTTTATTATTACTGCAGTTGTTAAGTATTAACTACTACAGCAGAAAGTTAAAGGCATTTCTTAAAGAAACTAGAAAATTGTATAATAAACTGCAATATGTTGAGGAGTTACTCACAAGCCAAGTCTAAGAAATCAGAGAGACCGTAATGCTGAATTCCACACAACTTAGTGGCATAACATCATTATTTCAGTTTTATTAGTTCCTATAACTTCTCCTTTTGAACAGGGAGTAATCTTTTCAGCATCCACTTCTGGGAATTCACCAGAAACTATTCCTATTAAAAAAAAAGAGTGTTTCGCATTATAAACAGTCAATACATACTGAATTCAGAAAATAGAAACACAGTAAGCGGCTGGAATAAATTGCATCTTAATTAAGCATCCCCAAGTATAAGTTACCTGATCTGAAAGGTTCCGCTCTAATGGTAGTCGGATGTTTATGGTACTCAATATATCAGCGACCAAAGGAGGACTTTTAGCGGTTCTGGCCTGTGAAGGATCTGCATGATTTCCTGCAATGTTCTTTTTCCCCCTATCAACATGACGGATCAAGAAAAAATATATGAATTCTCTCAGGAAAAGAAAAGGCAAAAAGAAAACAGATAGGAAAAGAGAATGACAAGTCTAGGTAAATACTGAAGTACCCAAATTCCTTTCAGATTGATCATAGTTAGTAATATCCTTACTATATCGTCAGGGATTCCCTTGTTCATCTCCACTGCAATTCAAATTTGGACAATTTGAGGGTACTTCAGGGCTATTTTCATGTAGAGAAGAACTTTTTCTTGTTGCCCCTGCTTCTTCAGCATCCAAAACATTGCAATCCATTTTTGCAGCAGAGAAACCGATAGAGGCATCAATGATCACTTCAACTTTACCCTTGGAAACCTCATCAGCAGTGTAGCATATACCTTCTCCCATGACAGTTAGACTTCCACCTTCATATCAACACAATTTGGAGTTGCAGTTTCAGGTTTTTCATAGCATTGCCTAACAAACTCTCCATCATGCAGTTTATTTGGAAGCTCTATAGGCTCTGACTTGTTTTTCCTTTCGATATTTTCACTTTTAACTTGAACTTTTTCTGCTATGTTCTGTTCCTCTGAACAGCCTACCATGGGCAGCACCCTTTCATTAGCAAGAGGATGTGTGACGATCACCCAGCTGTCCTCAAATGGGTTCTAGTCTTACATTTGGTGCAGTCTGCTGTTGAATCTATTTCAGCTCTTCTGGGGCTACTACACGATGGGAGACTTTTTCTTCATTTACCTCTAATCTGTTTGTATCTTGAGGACTACTTTTAGCTTGAAATGTTTCATGATGAACGGGAGTGATAGGATTATTTTTCGAGTACTTCCTGCTTGCAAACTGAATTCTCATCTATGATGAAAGTTCTTTCTGATGCCAGTAGATATATGTTGCCTGATCTTTTACATGCAGCTAGATCTTCATTTGTATCTTTGATATGTGATCGAGTTCAACTTGTGCGCAGAAAATGTAAAGTTTAGAAATTGATTAAGAGAGTGCACCATTGCTTAATTCTACCGCTATAGCAAGTGGCTATGCAGGTCGTAATCGACAATGAGGGACTGGGATGGAAGCATTTAGGTAAGTTCTCTTTCTAAGTTACGAAATCAGTTAAAGATTTTTTGTTTTGAAAAAGAAAATAAAAGAGAATACTAAGTTAAGTTAAAATAAAAAAGGTAAAAAATAGAAGATGGTTTTGAAATCATTTTGAGTTAGAAGAGTTATTAAATTAAAGAGAAAAAATTGAAAAATGAAAGAAAGAAAAGATTGAAAAAGAATAACATACCTTGGAATAGATTAAAGCAAAGCAAGTAAAGAAATTATATAAAAGCAGCGATTGACTAAAATGAGTAATGATGAAGAAAAGTAGGAAAGTTACATTGACTGTCAACCTCAATACAACTTTCTTTAAAGAAAATTACATCTAGTGTCACTCTAAATACAATTCTTTCTCTCTTTTCTTTCATGAAAACTCTCTCTAATTTAAGGGATAAAGAAAGCATAATAAAAAGAAAGCAATTAAATAAGGAAAATAAAAAGGGAAAAACTGAAGAAAAGAACAGAAGAATCTTTATTGAAGCTGTCACCATCAATTACAAGAACTCCTTCTCCACAAAATAACTCTCCAACTAAATCCTAAAAATTACATTTGAAATTCAGAAAAGAAAACTAAAAAAAATCCTAAGTTTTGATCTCTCCTTGGAGATGCTCTTTTCCCTATGCTCTACATCTCTATTTAAACCAGATGTAGTGGATAGACTCCTAATAGAAGTTGTGCAACCATCAAGAGATATATCTTCAGAACTTGAATTTGAACTTTGGATATTAAGATAATATCCTTTCTTTTGACTTGGGGAGCAAGCTATTATCAATATCTGAATTTGAATTCTCCCTTATTTTTAAATTTGATTTGATTTATCCAAGTTCTGAGAAAATTCAATTCTGAATTGGTCTGCAGCTAGTAGGCGTATTGATTTCTGAATATGACTCATCAAATGATAGAATTGAAAAGAGTGGTCAGCATAAGAATTGTAACCCTTTAAGTTTTCTTTCTGGAGTATCTCAGATTTGAGTTTCTATAGCAAAAGTTATGATAAAAATACTAAAATATATCCAATCTGAATCCGAGTCTAAATTTATTTAGATCCCAGAATTTACTTGAATTTTCTTCCTTATCTCCAAATATGATTGCTTCATCTAATTCATTCATCAAGAGATATATTCTTAGAATTTTCATTTAAATTTTGAATTTTGAGAGAATATTCTTTCTCTTTAACTTGAAAGTCATCTCCAAATCCGAGTTTAAATTTGAATTTTTCCTCTTTATCTTTAATTTGGAGCTTAAGCAACCTAAATTTAAGTTAATTTTCTCCTTTATCTCTAATTAGTATTGGGATTATCTCTGAATTTTTTTGACTTATTGGGCTTTTAGGCTTCTTTTTAATCTTTTGGGTTTCTTTTCTTTTCTTCTTTTAATTATAGAGACATGCACATTACTAAGCAAAAATATAATTACATAGCATTGTTTTATAAAAATAAATATGAAAACATGACTAAAAATATGCACATTTGATGAACAATCAATATGCTCTACACCACCTCAATCTCATGCTGTGACATTTTTCTTTCATTCACTACTGATGTATTTTTACCTTTTGGTTCTTTAAGATGTTTCAGGTGTTATAGGTGTTACTATGCTTACTTCCTCCTCCTGTACTGCATCCTTGCACACCATAGAAGATTTTCTCTCAGTAGTAAGGAACCATTTTTTGGTTGCCTTACTATCTGCAGCCAGATTTTTCCTTCCTCTTTTTGACATGTTCTTTTGCTGAATGTTTTGAATGCCTTTAGAGTTATCAATGTAAAGAAAGGATTCATCTTCGCCCATGATCACCGTGTCCGAATCTTCATCATCAGACAAGATGATTGGAGAATTTCTTCCTGCTTCCTCTACCTTTCTGCTCAGATCTATAATCTTGCATGGTGCTTTAGAGCAGTTCCTCATCCATGAATTTTGCAGCCTTACAGGGCCATCATTCTGAGGAGGAGATTCTTCAAGTGAATATGCATGCTCTTGTACACCTCTAACGACACAGTTACTTGCAGCCGTTTCGTTGCTAGCCAAACGATGCCGAAAAGTCCTTTCAACCCTATCTTTCTCTGACGAACCTTTCATTGCAGCCATTTCACTGCTAGCCAAAGGACGTGGAAAAGTTTTCTCAACCCTCTTTTTCTTTGATGAAGTTTATCAGAACCATTGTGCTTCTTTCTGATGCTTCCCAACTCTTCTGAGCTTTACTTGACACAAAATATCAGGAGTAAGTTCATTCTTACTGTGTTTCCTTTTGCGGTTGTTGCTATTTTCTTTTCCTGGAACTGCAATCTCTCAGAGCCACTTGTACCATATATGTGGACAGTATAGCGAGATACACCTCTGTACTTAAATATCACTATTTCTCCCAATGAGATGGAGTGATCCAATACGAAATCCTGCCATCCTTTTTGGAAGGCCAATGAACCATCTATTTCACTTAATTTTACCATCCAACAGTTCCAACAGAATCTTCAAGATACATGTTTTATTAACTAGGCCTCCTAAAGTTTGAGCTAAGTTAGGTGGTATAAACTGCATAGTTAATATTCAGAGACATGGAGAAAAAGAAAGGGTTAGGAGCAGTGGAGAACAAGCTTAAATACTTGAATTTTATTAACAAAACCTTATCTCATTTACTCATGGAATATAAAATGTACCAATGTAAGAACAAACTGAACAAGCCACTGATCAGAGATTCAGAATCACAAAAACCAAAGCAAACTGGTGAGAAGATGTAGAAATTAAGTCAGTAGAAAATTGATTCTGATTAAGAATGTCCAAGATATTGAGCATGTGATGTCCTTCTAACTTACCTCAGAAACATAGTGAGGAATCATGCGATTAAACTAGAACTTTTTGGCATCAAATAAGTGTTAGAATTTCATCACAAACAAATCTGAAGAAAGCAAAGACTAAACACTGATTTTTTCTTCTCCCCTTAAGGGAAGGAAACTACTGAATGTGTCAGGATATATTGGAAATTCATAAGATTTTGGAGTCTGCTATTTTTTGGAAAGAAATGTAAAGCTTTACAAGATGGTTTTTGGACTGTTAAGAATCCAAATATCGAAAACCAAGGAAATGCTTCTAGAAAGAATAGGCAGGGAAACAATTCCTTGTATCACAAAAGCTTCCAGGGTCATGAATTTTCCTTCTTTTTCTCCCAAAATATAAGGCAGTTATTCCACCCTCTTGCAATATAAAGGAGAAAGGTCCTGTTGGTTGTGCCTTGAAGTTGTGACCCCTTGCTACAAGTCTTGTGCACCAACTCTCATCAAGTTCCTATAATCATGATTTTTTCTTCACAACGCAGTTCATTTCCTATTTAATAGCCTCAGTTTTTATACAACCAATCTCAACAAAACCCAAGAAGAATTTGTAGTTTAAATAATTTATTTATTGTCTTCAAGCTAAAGAAAACATGTTCTTCTTTACAGAGCAATGTACACTTGAATGAGCTTAGAAGCGGTAAAAACAAAATGCAGAAAATCAACTTCTATCGGCCTACTGATCTCTTCAGATGAAATGGCGCATGTGCACACGAGTCTATGCATCTGCCTGATATGCAATAACTTCATCTCGTGCATGTTGAACAGACGGTGCGGAAGCATTTCAGTTTCATATGAAAAAAGCATCCAAATGAAGCCACATTGTACATTTGTTGGGAAAAAAAAATAGTAAGAGGACATACAAGGTATGATCTTGGATAAGCAACTAAATTTGCATATAATAAGAAAAAATGTGAAAAATATGTGAACAATCAAACACTAAACTAAAACAGACAATCTACTGATAGAAAACACACTGACTTTTCACAAGGTATAAGCGCTCAAATTGGGCATCATACAGAAATCACAAAATCAAAAGCATGCAACCAATTTCGCATAGTCAAAAGGCAAAAAAGAATCACAAGTAAGGAAATTGAACATAGCGTTTAAGAGTGATATTTGAGGAAAAGATATAGGAGGCAGGCTGAGAAATCATGATAAAGTCTCATCTCATATCAATGTGCTTGTTTGAATATACAAGCAGATCATTTAAAGAAGAAGAAGAAGAAGAAATCACTGATTTATGGACACGGGTCTTTTTATTAATCCAACAGAACCATAAATTTTGTATATTAAAGAAAATTCGCGCGGGGATGGGAATTAAACAGAACAAAAAACATGCAGATGGAGAGATTAATACCATAGCTTTCCCAAAATCACCAATCATGATCTTGAAGAAAGAGGGAACAGTAGAGATGGGAGAAAATGAACAACAGGGTCTCTTCTCATGACTCCTCAAGCACTTCTTCTTGAACTCCTTGCATGAATTTTGCATCTTTGAACAGCTCATATCTACAGTGTTCTTCTTCCTTTTTCTTCTCTGCTTCTCTCTGAGCTCTCCAAGAACTAGACTTTGTACAGCGAAACTCACATTTTGTACTATTACTTCAGAATCGAGAGGTCGATGTTCTCTGGATATTTTGCAGTCTCCTATAAATACTGCGCACCTTGTATTGTTCTGCACCATTACAACAAAAAGATTAAATAAGGGTCTTTTTACCATCAACCTCAGAACCTCTCGTAATTTCATATAACATCTAAAATTTTAATATATCAGAATTAGGTCCCCAAATATTAACTTTACAAACTTCACATTTCTGTTTTTCCTCTCCCCATTATCAGATAATTCTTTAGAGCTAAGAAATATTTTTGTAATTATTTAATGAGTTAAAATAATCAGTTAGAAGAAAGGCATATCAACATGTATGCACGCTGCCAGCATGACCTTGTACGTTCGTTCATTCAAAAAAAAATGGCTCGTACGGAATAAAAATATTTTTATAATTGAAAATCATATATTAATTTAGGACGCATTAATCGCTCCTTTAATTAGGAAGGTCAGATTTTTAACAAAAATTGCACTCTAAAGATATTAATAGTCAGAAAGCTACTAATGTACCATTCCCAATGAGCGATATGTGGCTATGTTATGCTAATTTTCTTTTCCTAATTAGGACATGTTAGGTTTCGAGGTTAAGTTTTCTAAACTGAAACTTTCTATAGTTTAAGTTCTCTAACTCCAAAAATCAAACTAAGATCCAGTTGGATAGTTCTTAGTTTACTAAACTATAATTAACTACCTCTAAAAGTTGGCTTTAGCTGTAGTTTAAAAAAAAAAAAAAAAAACCCAATTATAATGGGTTTCTTCAACTCTAAAATCATTTAGCTAATGAAACTACAGTTTAAAAAACGGCAACTAGAGATTTGCAAACGTCCAACTATAATTTAAAAGAAATTACTTTATAAACCTTAAAGGGAGTGTGTCTCCTTTTTTCTTTAATTTATTATTTATAATAAAATCCATAGCTAACCCATATTTTCACCGATCACTCGGTGATGGTCCACTTCCATCAATGTTTTAACTTTGAAACTTACCATCTTCACATAACTGTCATGGTCTTGCCGGACCTTCCGGCCGCACACTGTATTGATATTTATCAGATCTATTATCCTACTATTGATGATCTTCAAACTTGATAGATTCACCAATCCTGCAATAATCTCATCGTGTCACGACTAGCCTTTCGTAACTTTAATTATGATCTTCGTTGATTCCTTTAACCGATCTGCACAGAACCTGCAACAAACATTAGAATCTCCTCGATCTGCACCCTCCATTGCATCCAGAATGCTGAAAAACATAGGGTTCGACACCATGATCTTCTGAATCCGACTATAATTGTACGATCTACCTTCCGGTTAATCTCGTCCATTGATCGTCCTCATCACCCTCCATTGTTTTTCCTTTGACTTGCTTCCATAACGAGCCTCCATGGAATCTTGTGTGATGCCTCCATGAGCTCGTCGAGACCGTCTTGTCGTCCGTCATTGGCGATGATCCGATTATCACCTTCATGTCTACCATGATCAGATTTGAGCATCTTTGAGCATTGACGACTCTACCTGATCAATATACTCTAAAAGTCATCAATTTTACCTTAGAACAAATCTGAACTTTCTTGTTGTTTTCTTCATCTTGATGTCTCTGCGAACTCCATCGACTTGACATCTTCTTCTTCATTTAGAGCACTCGAGTCTTAAACGAATATCATCAGCTCTGATACTATTTATTGTGACGAAATTGACATGCTCTGATACCAATTGTTACGTGCATACCTGAGATATCATACTTATTATGATACCAATAGTTGGGAGGTACGAGATCTCCACCGACGACCTCAAGCATGACATGAGATCGATTACCTCGAGCACACAAGATGAATATTAAAAGAGATAAGAGAAGAACACACAATTAATGTGGTTCGACCCAAACTTGGCCTACGTTTATGGGGAGAGAACTTAAAAAAATTTTATTAATTAACTTGATACAAAAAGATCTAACATTTCGCTTGATGACACAAGCGTATTCACCTTCTCCTTGAATATGGCAAAATACAAGAGTATATCTTCTCTCTATGCACCTTCATCTTACTCATCTCTTTCTTGCCTTTTTAGAGCCTTCTTGGCTTTTAGGGTCTTACATTGTTATTCACTATAACTTTCTTCTGCTTCTCTGCTCCACCTAAATCCTAAATTACAACCCTTTATTGTAAGATTTTACAATACATTCCTATTTGGACTATGAGATGATCTTGACCATTGGATACTTGAACAATCTTGATCAATCCTATTAGGAGTTGATCTCCTTGATTTAGAAAGATCCTAAACGTTTAATCTTTAGAAACAAATCTTCATTGAATAGGAATGATTCCTATTCATACTCCTCCTAAAAGAAAACTCGCAATCGCCTGAAAAGGAAACTGTTTCACCTTGATTTGCTTTTTCTGCTTCAAGTCATCGTTTTCTCCACTTAAGAATTTTCTTGGACCATCATTCCCTAGAAAAACATGACAAAATCCAAACATTATCTGATGAAAAATTGTTTGCATTGATATCGAGGCAGTGTGATGACAAAACGAGGTAATTTTTCCAATAACCAAAAAAATTGATGTACATCAACTGTAGGGACAACAAGATCAGCATCTTGTTTGCTTCCATTCTACTAAATGAGAACTATTTATGTGAGCGTTGCGATAGTAAGCACTTACACTCGCTCTGAAGCTGCTCGCTGATGTCTTGAAGCTGCTCGTTGATGAAGGCTTGGACCGATCAACCGCTGCTGCCCCACCTCTAGGCGCGGCCATTGAAGATGATGCTGACGAGATCTTGCGACTTGTCCCTAAGCTCTTATGTTGCAACAATTCGTCGAGCACCTAGCGTGCAGAGACAGTGTGAGGGAGGCTATCTACCATGCTCCGGACGAAAGTGGTGCCCTCAAGGAGAATGTGAGATCAAATGGTTTTCCAATCTCGAGTTTGGAAAGTTTTGGCTTCTAATCACTTGGGTTGAGCCAGTGAGCTCACCCCATTAGACCTTGTTTTCACTATAACTTTCTTCTACTCTTCTGTTCTACCTAAATCTTAAATTACAACCCTTTATTTATAAGATTTTACAATACACTCCTATTTGAACTATGAGATGATCTTGACCATTAGATACTTGAAGAATCTTGATCATTCCTATTAGGAGTTAATCTTCTAATCAAGAAAGATTCTAAACATATAATCTTTAGAAACAAATCTTCATTGAATAGGAATTGAATCATATTCATACTCCTCCTGAAAGGAAAACTCGCAATTGCTGAAAAGGAAACTGTTTCATCTTGATTTTCTTTTTCTGCTTCAAGTCATCGTTTTCTCTAACTCAATTGAATTTTCTTAGACCATCATCCCTCTAGAAAAACATGGCAAAATCCAAAAATTATCTTGATGTAAAATTGTTTGCATGGTACCGAGGCACTGTGATGACAAAAGGGAGGTAATTTTTCCAATAACCAAAAATTGATGCACATCAACTGCAGGGACAACAAGATCAGCATCTTGGTTTGCTTCCATTCTGTTGTGCGGGCG